>CM038793.1:249241762-249841762 GCA_021764765.1 Vicia sativa
TGGAAACTAAATCTAAGAAGACCAATAATCTGCATGCAAGGAATACACGAAGATCATCAGCTTCACCCTCTGGTAAGATCTCTGAATCATCCTCATTTGTTCCTCCAGAGATAGCAAATAGAGAATGTACTATGTATGTGCAAGAAGCCATTGCTAGGATAGTCACCCGGATCCTAAACGAAAACCACTGCTCCTCGGAGTTTCGCTCCTTAACCAAGAGTCCGCACCTTCTTTAGCAACGATCCAAATGTCACAGAATGTCAAGACATCCGATGATCAAGCAAACCCCGTGAGCCCGATATTGATACTCCGATTCTCCACAAAGCAAAGGTTGGTATCTCCGGTTCTCAAGTTGAGAAGATGACTAAAGTGGAACTTTTTTAAGTATAGAGTTAAATCTGGTGGTAGCTCGAGACCCAAGAGGACACCAATTGCCAAGAAGAGGAAGGCCCGGAACCTTCGTAGTCTCGATCAAGATTCTCGGTTTCAAGATTAAGGTCAAGTGGTAGCCGTAATGTTGCTGGCGGTGTTGCTCACAATGATAATGTTTACAGTGCCTCTTCAGGAAAGGAGAGCACCTGATGCTGTGATGGTTCTTGTTTTGTTGGTTATTGCCCTGTTGCTTCTGTTTATTGTTCCTTGTTCTGTTTTTCCCTATTTTTGAGTTTGGATAATTGTAATCTTTTGATAGAGATGTAACACTTAACAATGCTGGTACTTAATTTCATTTTGAAACTTTGGGGTACTTGTATTGATTCCTTTGACCCCTTTGTGGCTAAAAAGGGGGAGAAGTGTTGGGAAATTTGGGAAACTGTATGGAATTTTTTTTTTGGGGCAATTGTGGGAAATTGGGAATTTCTGTATGGGTAGAATTTATCTTCTCTAAGTTCTGGTTTCTTTAAGCTTAGACATTTTAACTAGTTTGTTTTCTTCTCACGATAGTACTGATGACTTATAGTTTTAGCCAAAATGTGCCAAAGGGGAGTTTGTTAGTGTTTTGTTGGCATTACTTTTGGTAAAACTAGGTTATGGCAATGTCTTGATAAATGTCATGACATTCGTGAGATTGAAGATAAATCCTACTGACAAGGATGTTTAAAGTTTTTAGAACCGAAGATAAAGTTGTGCTAGAATTTCATAGAATATAATCGATGTCATAATGATGTTATGACATTCAGACATTCTCGCTCGCAGAACTGCTTTTTTCCGAGACTTTTCGTGAAGTTTGTCATGTTGTATTATGTTTTTCTCGTTATTAAAATGTATGCTCACGTGGCTGTTAGGTTAATCTTAGTTAGACCTAAATCGTTGTTGAAAAGACCAAGTTTTTAGGATTAATTAAGTGAACCCTAGCTATCTTTATGGAAGCCCAAACTAAGTTTCGGACCGATTCTATAAAAGGAATAGAACCTTACACCGCCGCGCCGAATTTATTGAAGATTTAGCAGTTGTTTATTGTGTAATTTAGTTTCTTCATGAGCCAAGCAATTATCAATTGATAAGTGCCTTGACTAGATTTGTTTGTAAGGGTTGTTTATCAAAGCTTGAAGCACGAGTGTTTTCTCGATTAAAGCTTGAAGCAAAATCAAGATAGTTTATTGAAGTGTGTCTTCATAATTCAATTAATCAATAGGTTGATATCACGCCGTGATTGAGGGGAGTGAGTAGGAACCGCATCTAAGTAGGACTTAGATTGAAGTTGCATTGGGTAGGTTTTATGAAGGAGATAAACGGTTGGTTTATTCCCAATTAATTCTACTAATAGTGAATTTCCTCCCTGGCTTGGTAGCCCCCAGATGTAGGTGTAGTTAGACACTGAACTGGGTAAACAATTTATTGTGTTCTTTACTTTTGTTTAAATTTATTGTGTGAATTGTTAATAGAGTGTCGATAAAGTGTCATAACATTCTCTGACATCACGATTCGCCGCCAGAATTTCAATCTTCATTGAGCATTATGGAGAAATCCCTAATGTACCACTCCTTGCCATAAGGGGAGGTATCACTTACAACTTTTCTCTAGCACTACGATAGTTTGGTTACGCTAAAAAAGATGGTACTCATGATATGCTTCTCCAAGGTATTGTATTTGACTACAACAATGATCTCCATGGTTATCGCCAAGATTTCAGGCACGCTACTAATGGTAAAGAAAACTGATACTAAGACTTTGGGGCACAAAAATTATGTTCCTTGGTAACCTTACCTCAAATGAGTTTGAGCTCGAGCTCAAAAACTCATGATGTTATATACTACTATTCTGCCAATAATTATGGAACTCGTGTTGTAGGTGATTTAACCCTACACCATTCTTCATCCGATATGCCATCGATTTCAAGAATTAAAGAGATCCCGGATTCAACTCAAAAAGAAAGGATACATTCAAGCTCAATGTTATGCTAGCGAGAAAAGAGTATCGAGTTGACAGTTACTTCACAAGGAGCAAGGCATCAATACCTATCTCAACGCAAAGAGGAAGCGTCCATGGGAGGCTGAAGCTCTAAGAATTTCATTTTACTGTCTTGAACTTCCATTTGTACTTATTAAGTCAACTAATAAAAAGTTTGTTTCCTGCTTGTTTAACAAATTTAAATTCCTAAAGGTCCTTGAAAACATTGCATTGCATAACATTGCATATCATAGCATAACATCTCATAATAGGTACACTAAAGACCGCTTCTCATTCTCTTGTTTTTATTCGAGCGTAAATGGATCTCGAATAGACTGTCAAAGATCTCCGGGCTCAGATCAATTCCAAGAGATGTTCACCAACTTAGCTCAAGGGCAGAAATATCCGAAGAAGCTCATCACCAGAAAGAAGAAGATTATTGGCCTCATCAACCTGGGAAGAAAACACAAAGGTCCCATAAGGTAGTCGACAAATTTTCATACAAGAGCGATTTAAATTGAAGGCGCATTAAAAACAATGAAGGAAGCCATCATGAGTCCGAAACGAAGAAGAAGACTATATGAAGCAAGATCCTAACGATTTAAAACTACAAGCAACTCAAGACCGCTGATGTCGTGGAGAATCAAAATGTCGGGGTTGAACTTTGATGATTTGAGTTTGGTTCCTAGAGTGGTAATTCACCGCAAATTCAAGGTCCCTACCTTTGCTAAGTACGATGGAATTTCTTGCCCGAAGTTGCATCTAAAGTCCTATGTTCGTAAAATTCATTCTCATATCAAGATGTGAAGCTACTGCACATTTCTTTCAAGAGAGTTTGTCCAAAACACACTGAGTGGTATTATCACCAGAGAATACCCACATTCATACCGAATAATTTGAAGATGCTTTCTACAAACAAGACTCAAAGACAATGTCGAATTGGCACCAACTCAGATGCAACTGCTGCACTGTCTATGGGTCGACGAGAAGTTCAAAGAGTATGCTCAAATGGAGAGATCTAGGTGCAGCTCAACCACCCTTGTCTATAGTGGAATTGGTTGACATGTTCATGGAACACCGACAGCCCATTCTTCTATCATCTAATTGAAACTCCTCACCGGATTCACCGAGTCGATATTGTTAGCTAATGTATGAAGTTGGAATCAAGAGCTAAAAGATTCAAGTCGAAACATCTTCAAATGTTAAGAGATATTTTGGTGGAAGAAATAAGCAGACGTTGTATTTGGTTAGAAGAGCCGTGACAAAAGTGATCTTAATCAATCCATGGGGGCAGTTCCGATCTCCAATCCCATGCCAGTGCAACCTCAACAAGACAACGCGCGTATACAGAACGCGCCACGAAGACAGTTTATGAAGATCAATATGCCATTGTCTCAAGAACTATAGCACATGCTAAAATCAGAGTGGATTACTTTGAAGGATCCTCCTCATCACGTCAACACCTTCTCTCCAAAGTACAATTCTAACGCAAGGTGTGCATACCACCAACAAGATGACACCAACAATTGTCAGTCTCAAGAACAAGATTCAAGACATGATGAAGCTCGAGAAATTGAATTTGACCCTCCCGTCGATACTACGAATGTGATCAACACACCAACGCCTGACCATGGTAAAAGTTCCAATGCCATTGACAATGACTCCTATGTCTTTGATGTGAATGAGCTGACCATTCCCCTAACGATTGTCATGAAAGTTTTATTGCAAGCTGGTTTATTTCCAGGATATCCTGACGACTACTGTTGGTGTGCATCCGAATCTGATGGATGTACTTGGTTGAAAAGACGCGTTCAACGCATGATGGACAATTGAGAAGTGTTATTCCTAAAGGCTACATCTGTAGAGAGTCTATGCGAAGATGTTTCTAAAAGTCTGAAGATCGAAGACGTAAGCGAAGCCATACCAGAAGTCTGGGATACCTTGGGGAAGCCAAGTGGAAAGTGTCATACCCCAATTTTTGACCTAAGATACCACCTTACATTTGCATCACTGCATCACTACAGCTTCGTAATGTATAGATCGTGTCTTCTAGAAGTCAAAGTTAGGGTTTCTTCAAAATTTCATCTGTTCAAGATATGATCAATTAGGAGTTTCCACCACCTCAATTGATCTATCTTAATCAATCATCAACATTTGATCTTCAGATTCCCAACTTGTTCTCATGATCTACCTTGAATCGACCAATTATGGTTTTGATCGAAGATAGTGAATCATTGACTTTCTGCTCAATGAATGACCTATTTGCTTGTAGATTGATCTTAACATCTTCAATGCAACATATTGACCTGATTTCTTGATTCAAAATATTGCAAAATTAATGTTTCTTCATCAGACAAATTCTGAACCATCTGATGAAAATTCATCTGCTCAAAAAAGTCAAACTTTGACTTTTGGTCAACTTTTTCAAATCCAAACTTTTTCAATCATAAAATCATTTCAAATAATCCATCATGATCATAAAAAATCAAGAAATGTGAAAAGGTCAACAAAAAGTCAAGATTTGAATTTTTTCTGACACTTAGAAAATTTTTCAAGTGTTAAGAAACATGGTTTTTCCTTACTTTCATGGCCATTTTTCACCTATATCCATTTGGATTCAGGAAAAACTCAAAACATGAAAGTTGTAGGTCTTGTTACAAGCTTTCCAAAATGTTCAATAACTTGCAAAAACACTTTGTCTAGCTAGGCTTTTGATTTTGAAACATAGAGCTCCAAAACAATGGAATTCTAAGATCATGTATCAAAATTATAAGTCATTTTTCACAAATCTCTCTTCTAGAAGCCTTGTCATCGCCTTTGATAGATTATAACCGATAAATATCGCTTAGACATGATTGAAGAAGAGGATTGAATCAAAGAAAATTTTTAACCATGGTTAGAAAGTATCTTTTGCATTAAATGCAAAAGATTCCTTCTTACCACTTAAGCAAGTTGCAAAGCTCTCTCAATGATAACCTTGCCTTGTCATTCGATTTCTTGGCCTATAAATAGAGGTCATTTCTTCATCTTGAAACTACACCAAAGCTATCATAATCCAAGCTTTCCTTCTTTCTTTCTTAAATTCCAAGTTTCAAAGTTCAAAGAGGGAGAATTTTGCAATCTTCAAACCTTGCAAAATCTGAGCAAACTCAAGTTTCTAACATGTTCTAAACATCATTTAGAAGTTGTTTAAAACTTAAACCACCGTAAAACAAGCTAAGAAATGCTTTTCTATATAAACTCCATAAATTGCAATTTTGAGCCAAAACTTCCAAATTACCATTCCACTCGTGTTTCACTTTCCAATCATTCAAACACCTTCTATACACCATATGAAGTGATCCAAACCATCTTTCCATTTCAGAACTTAGAATCATCATCTTCATACTCAACTTGCTCGAGCTGCAGCTTGACTTGGTCGAGTGATCCGTGCCATTTCAATCCAAGCTAAGCATCCATACACACCCATAAGGTCCAGGGTCAGAGCAATCATCAAATCACCAGAACACCTCCTTCAAGAATCAAAATTCAACTCAAGAGGTAAGATCTTGAACTTTGAACTCATTAATTTCTAAATTTCAGCTTAAAATGGCTTGGCCATTTTGTTTCGCACTATCACCGATCATTAACCCTCAATCAATTGCTTAATTCCATATCCATACACGATTTCATGATCAATTGTAACTAGGTTCTTCGTGTTCTTGTAAAATTAATAGTTCTAAATTGAAAATAAATGAAATTAATCATCACCATCGTGTTCTGGATTAAACGAGCAACTTTGATGTTTACATCTTTCAATTTCATTGAAAATGAAGAAGTTACAAAATCAAAGCTCGAGAAGAAGAAATAATGGGTCTGTCAGCTCGAAAATTCAAATTCGGTTTTAAAATATATTTAATAGTTCGTGTTTTATTCACGGATGTATTACTGCTCCAGGTTGCCAAGACGCCTAGTCCTTTGTTTTGCCTATGGTCCAAGGTTCAATCCCCTAAGACCATTTTTTTCATCTTTTTCACTTTTCCTTCCATTTTCACTATTTTTAAACATTTTCAAAAACTTGTTTTTAAATATAATCAAATGAAGGCATGTAAATGACAAGTCAAACACATGTCTCAGTGGTAAAACTTTTCACTTCTAAGCCAAGGGTCCTGGATTCAAACCTCCTTAGTACCAAAACCTTCTTTTTATCACTAATTTTCTCAAGTTTTTCAACAAACTTCAACATTTTCAAAAACCAATCAAAACTTCTCATTTTGAGATGATTTTTTGCACACTTGTCATTTAATATACCTATTTTATGATTATTTTAAAAAAAATCCAAAAATATTTTCTTTTGATTATATTTTTATTAAGTTAAAAATGAGACATTTTAAGTATTTTAATACTTACAAAAATGTTTTCTTTCCAACTTTCAAACTTAAAATCTTTTTCAAAACTTCTTGTGAATATCCTTCACTTTTCAAAATCATTTTCAAAATCTTTTCAAAAAAAACCTTTCAATAAACTTACACACCTTTTTTTCATGATCGATTAGACTTAAAGATAAACCAAACCTGTGTTTCTCCTTGAATTTCTTAAATGATCATGGGCCTCCTCACTGTAAGTCCCAACCCTCCTATGTACATATTCACTTCCTTGTACATAATCAACCCTTCGTACATATTCATTTCCTTGTACATATTCAAACATCCTTGTAAATATTCAAGCATAAACAAACTTCTTTCGTTTGTTTTCATCCGCTTGTTTATACACCGATTCCATTGGTATTAAGAGAAGCATTATTCCCAGAAATCGCTTAAAACCAATGGGCCTCCTCACGGTGTAAGTCTCAACCTCCTATGTACATATTCATTTCCTTGTACATAATAACCCTTATATGTACATATTCATTTCCTTGTACATAACAACCCTTTCGTGTACATATTGATTTCCTTGTACACATTCAAAAACCTGGTATATATTCAAGTTACACTTGCTTTAATTGCTTGTTTTATACACTTGTCTATATTTCCCTGCATAAACTCCTCGTGAATACACATCACACACTTGTTCATATAACTGCTCGCTTATAACATAACAATTAGCCTAACAACTAGGTTCCCTTTAGTCTCCTTGGCTTTGTACAAGATAACTCATTTATTGAGTTACCCTCCTTAGGATTCATATAAGAAAACTCATTTATTGAGTTAACCTCCGCTTAGGATTCATATAAGACAACAACTCCCTCGCTGAGTTACCTCCTTCGGCATCGCTCAAAAGAACTCCTCGTTGGTTTTAGCCTTCTGGGCATCAAACAAGAAAGAAACCTGAAATCTCTTAACACCTCCTATTGGGCTACCAATACAAAGAATCACCCGTAGGATAACCTCGAGAGTATGATTTCCGGTGAAATCGCTCTTAAAATCCTAAGAGGATAGTTTCCTGAAACCACTCTTAAAGCCAAAGCCACCATACCTTATAGCTTCCTCTCGAGCTTCATACAAGGACCTCGATGACCTCTAATGCCTTCTTGGGATAACAATACAAGGACCTCATGACCCTAATGCCTCCTCGGGCTTACAATACAAGGACCCATGGGCTTCTTAAAAGCATCCCCCTAATCCAATCAACTTCTCCTCGAGATTTAGACATTTATCATCTCTATGGAAGAAGTATCTCATCTATCACATCACATACAATCAAACTTTTAAATCAAACTTTTTTCAAACAAAAACATCTTTTAATCTGTAAGTGGTAACGCTTGTACACTCAAGCAAAACACCCAATGCTTACAATTAAAAGATTCAATCATCTTTCAAACATCTTTCTTAACTCGTAAGTGGTAACGCTTGTACACATAAGCAAAACACCTATAACTTACGATGAAAGATTCAATCAATCAACCTTTCAAAATGTATGTGATGAAATATATTAGATACATTTTTCATTAAGATGACATTCGTCTTTGTCTCTTAATAACATCCCGTTGCTTCCACTAGCATAAGTGGGAACTACGATTGCTCTGACTTTCTCAACATCCCTTTGAGAATACGTAGGCACAAGGTCTCATCCTTGGCGAGCATACTTATTTCTCCCTCAAACCAAACAAATCATAGATCCCTTTAGATCCAAGCTACAAATGTTCTGATTCCCATTAAGGGATATGTATGCAGAAGATCCTAGTGATCTTTGCGAGCACAATAATAACAAAACCTAGGATCTCACAAAATCTACCTTTCTTAAAATCCAAAGGAGAAACTTTCCCAAAAATAGAAATAGCAAATTAAAACACACAAACATATCAAACTATTCATATATAAAGCTATAGATAACTATATATATTTAGGGTTCCACATCTATTCCCTTTATATAACAAACCCCCTTGCTCAGAATCTCCCCAATGTGTTACGTCTAGTTCGCGTTAGTCGTAATGCATATCATATTTTATGAGGGTATTACAGCTTTCCCCTTTTTCATATCATTTTTCTTGTCTTGGAAACAATAAAGCTTGATGCTCGTGGCATCTTTATAAACAAATCAAAAGAGTAAATCATTTCGAGCCAGATGTCATACCCCAAATTTTGACCTAATATACCACCTTACATTTTGCATCATTGCATAACTAACAGCTCAGACAGCATTAATCGGGTGTGGATTTCACAGGTCAAAATTAGGGTTTCATCAGATTTTCATCGTATTCAAGAGACAAACGATTAGGGTTTGAGTTTTTCTCACCTCATTTGATCTATCTTGATCAAATCATCAACCTCTAATCTTCGCACATCCATTTTTCTCACAGATCAATCAAGGATCGACCAATTAGGGTTTTGATCGGGCATGAGAATTCTCTGACTTTTTGAACAAGAAATAACTTTTTTGGATAGAGATTGGTCATTATATATTAGATACAACATCTTGACCTAATTTCTCGAGTCAAACATCACAAGTTCATGACTTCATCACAATTTCGTAAACATCCGATGAAAATTCATCTCACAGTAAAAGTCAAACTTTGACTTTTGGTCAAAATTTTCAAAATAAAACTTTTCAATCATCAAAATACTTCAAATGATCCATCATGATCATAAAAATCAAAGAATTTGAAAAGTCAACAAAAGTCAAAGTTTTCATACTTAGAAAATTTCTAAGTGTTGAAAATTCTTATTTTTTCCAAACTTCATGCCATTTTATCACCTAGTTCCAATTTGAATTTGAAAAACTCAAACATGAAAGTTGTAGCCAGAAACAAGCTTTCCAAAATGTCCAAGAACTCTAAAATCCATGGAGTCTAGCCATACTTTTGAAATTGAAACATAAGGCTCCATGAAACTTGATTTTTCAAAGTTGACAACTTCAATTATAGGTCATTTTGAGTTTTCTTCATTTAGAAGCAATCCAACCATGCCAAATGGATGATTGAGCTGATAAATATCAGCTAGAGGTAATAATTGAGAGGATGGATCAAATTGTAAAATGAGCACATGGTAAAAAGGAAGTTTTTTTGGCAATTGTCTTTCTTACCCTTAAGCTATCTTTGAATCACCAAAAGTCAGACTTTGCCTAACATTTCGAACTTGTTGCCTATAAATAGCTCACAAATTCAAGTTCAATTCACACCAAAGCATCACAAATCCATGCTTTCATTCTTCTTTCTTGAAAATTAGCAACATAGTGCAAATTGGAGAATTATTGCATTTTTGAAAACAGTTGAAAACATGTTAAAATTTGTGTCAAACATGCTTCAATATCAACATAAAACTTGTTTAGAGCTTAAGATCATAACGAAAGCAAGCAAAATCGATTTCATTTTCATTTTTTACAAACTTCCAAACCGCCTTATGAATCGAATTGTTAGTTTGCTTGAGCAATTGTTGTTCCAATGACTCAAACATCATCACTATACATCATGTATATGATCCGCATTAGCACCAACCGTAATACGATTAACATCAAAACCAGTTGCCATTTTCACCGTAGGTTGACTTGGTTGGAAAGATGAAGCAAGCTCAAAGCAAGCATACCATTCACACAGCCCATACATGCCGATGAAGCTCAAATGATCAAGAAACTGCTCGAAACGCCTAAGATCGAATTCGATTCTCACTTTACTGTGTTAGAACACCTAACCGTGATATCCATTTTCTTTGAACTAAAACGAAAAACTCACGGCCTTTTCTTTCTCGCACTCCTAACGATCAATAGCCCTCAAAAATCCAAGAATCATCAAACATACATCATTTAATTTGAATTTTTCGCTTTAGGGTTCATAGCGTTCAAACCTAAATCGCTCGGGCTTAAAATAAATGCAATTAATACTATCATGTTCGTTGTTCAAAATCGATCAAGTTTCGCTTTTACATCATTCAATTTCGCTGAGAAACGAAGATTTTAGATTGAATTTGGCAACTGAAGATCAAAATGAAGAACCCGTGATGCGCGTGTTCTTCATTGTTTTCAAAATTTGAATTTTTAAATTTCCAATCTCTCATTTACACGTGTTCTAGCCCACTAAACATGTAAACGCTTGGCTCAGGGTAGCTTGCTTGCTCTTAGTCTCTTCCGACACGTATCACCCTTTGGTCATGGGTTCAACTCCCATCGACCATTTCTTTTTATAACTTTCCATTTTTTCATGTTTTTCATAAACTTTCACAATTTTTTGACCAATCAAAACTTCTCATTTTGAGATGATTTTTAAACACTTGTCAATAAATACATCTATTTTATGATAGTGCAAAATTTTCAAAAAACTTTCATCCGATCATATTTTAATCGAGCCAAAACGACGCTCCGAGCACTTTTTCAAACCTCCTTTTAGGTGAAATTTTCAAGTTTTCGACTTCGATTTTTTAAAACTTTTCATAAATGAACCTTACATTTCAAAACACTTTTCAAATCATTTTCAAAACATTTCATTAAACTTACATCTTTTACCACGATCGATCCGATTTAAACGATAAAACCAAATTGCTTTCTCTCGAATTTCTCAATCGATCACGGGCCACCCTTATGGTGTAAGTCCCAATCCTTTATGTACATATTTAGTTCTACTTGTACATATTCAAATCATCATTGTAAATATTCAAACATAAACAAATTTCGCTCGCTTGTTTTCATTCGCTTGTTTATACATCGATACCATTGGTATTGAAAGGAGCATTATTCCCGTGAAATTGCTTTCAAACCAACGGGCCTCCTTCACTGTAAGTCCCATAACATTCTTTTTATGTACATAATATTTCTTTGTACATATCAAACTCTCTTCAAATACATACAAATTTTCATCTCGTACATAACACGTATACATTTTATACTCAAGTACGTATAAACTTCTATCGCTTTGTTTCACTTCACTCTGTATACACAAACCAAACATTCTTTATGTACATACGCACTTTTCCTTGTACATATCAAATTATTTTCATACAAATCTTTGTCCGTACATAATATGATACTTTTCATGTATAAAATTCGATCGCTCGCTTTGCTTTCATCCGATATTCAATTAAATACCATTGGTATTGAAACGAGCATTATTCCCCGTGAAACTTTCAAACCAATGGGCCTCCTTATGGTGTAAGTCCCAACCTCCTATGTACATCCATTCTTGTCAGACATAAATACTGCTCGTACATATTCACTTCCTTGTACACGCTCAAACTTGTAAATAATCAAGTTACGCTGCTTTAAACGCTCGCTTCACGTACACTTGTTTATATTTCCTTCATAAACTCATGTGAATACATATCACACACACACACATTGTTTATACAAATTGTCTAATTATAACATAACAATTAGACTAATCAATAGGTTCCCATAATATAGCCTCCTTGGGCTTCATACAAGACAATTCATCACCAAGATGAAGTTAGCCTCCATTGGCTTTATACAAGACAACTCACCCTAGTTTAGTTTAGCCTTCTGGCTTTGTACAAAGAAACTCTCCCACGTAGTTTAGCCTCCGCTTAGGCTTCATATAAGACAACACTCGCTGAGTCGCCTCCTCTGGGCTTCGCTCAAAAGAACTCCTCATTGAGTTTAGCCTTCGGCATCATACAATGAAAGAGATAGAAATCTCTTAATGCCTCCTATTGGGCTTCCAATACAAAGAATCACCCGCTAAGATAGAACTCGAAGGATGGTTTCTATGAAATCACTTTCAAATCCCTGCAGAGTAAAATTTCCTGAAATTGCTCTTATTCAAAAAGGATGGTTTCTATGAAATCCTTTTAACACAAAGCCACCCATACCCTATAGCTTCCTCGAGCTTCATACAAGGACCCTCGATGACCCTAATGCCTCCTCGCTAATAATACAAGGACCCACGGCTTTTAAAAGCATCCCTTAATCCAATCAATTTCTCCTCGAGATTTAGACATCTATCATCTCTATGGAAGAAGTATCTCATCTATCATATCACATACAACAAAAACGTTTCAAAACTTTTTCAAACTTTTCAAACAAAACATCTCTTAATTGTAAGTGGTAACGCTTGTACACTCAAGCAAAACACCCAATGCTTACGCTAAAAGATTCAATCTTTTTCAAACATCTTTCTTAACATGTAAGTGGTAACGCTTGTACACTCAAGCAAAACACCTAATACTTACAATGAAAGATTTTAATCAATCAAACTTTTCAAAATGTATGTGATGAAATAGATTAGATACATTTTCATTAAGATGACATTTGTCTGCCTCTTACTAACATCCCGCTGCTTTCCACTAGCATAAGTGGGAACTACGATTGCCCGACTTTCTCAACATCCTTTTGAGAATACGTAGGCACAAGGTCTCATCCTGCCGAGCAAATTTCTATCTCCCCTGCACCAAACAAACCATAGAAACCTTTAGATCCGAGCTACAAATGCTCGATTCCCACTAGATATGTATGCGTAAGATCCACGATCTTTGAGCACAATAATAACAAACACTAGAATCCCACATAACTGCCTTTCTTAAAATCCCAAAGGAGAAACTTTCCCAATCATAGAAATAGCAATTAAAACACACAAACATATCAAATATATTCATATATAAAGCTATAGATAACTATATATATTTAGGGTGCTCCATCTATTCCCTTCATATAACAATCCCCTTACTCGTATCTCCCAATGCGTATGCCTAGTTTGCGCTTAGTCGTTACGCATACCAATATCAATCGAGGGTATTTCATTTTCCCCTTTTCATAATCATTAAATCATCTTTCTTGTGTTGAAAATAATAAAGCTCGATGCTCATGCATCTTTATAAACAAATCAAAAGAGTAAATCGTTTGAGCGAGAATCCGAACTCACGTCAGATCCTCTAGCCACCTTTAACGCGAACAGAAAATGGCGACTACGGGGAGCTGAAATTTTGATTTTTCAAGAAAAGAAAACGCTACATTCGCCGAGAGCACCAAGCTTTTTTGTTTTCAAAAAGAAAAAAAGGATAAGCTTTTATGTTTTGCATATATCCTGCTTTTCTTTATTGTGTTTTCGCGATTTCACCGATGGAAAGAAATCCTAACCCGATTTAAGAAACATTTTAAGATCTAGATGGAGGTATTACGTAAGAAGTTCAATGCTTACGGTTAATATCTCCGCCTGGAGGTTGTCTGGGGTATTGTGTTTAGCAAGTAATTGCGAAGACTGACTTTCTGGGAACTTAAGAAGTCGAGTGGTCAGAGAACACATAAACCATCCCGCCATTAGGATGTAGTGCGTAGATTATTCGGTGTAATCCCGAGTAATTGTCATGCGATACTACGATCAAAGTAGTTTCTCTTGAAAATATTATGGACCATCGAGTATTCAACAAACCGATAATATTTCAAAGAGGAGTGTTGAGCTCAGATTATAAGTAGAACCTGCTTCACAAATGAATAAGCCCTTAGAACTTAACCACGTTGATTCTTATCGTTGGCTTCATGCTCGTGACTTCAACGCCGCTCGTGTGTATAACTACTAACCATGTTTGCCGATTCATGCATTCATTCATTCAAAACAAAAAACTTCATTTTCTTCCCATTTCCAAAGAATTTAGAGATTTTTCTTTGTAAAATATTTTAGGTTAGAGTGGTGGACGCCGAGGAAGATTCACCAAAAGATACAGCTTTAGAATTCTCGACGAGGAAAGTTGAAAGAGTTAGCATCCTGGTGTAAGATCCCCTGATTTCGTAAAATGCTATGGAACTCTTTTAACTCTTTGAACGCTAACGCTGATGAAGGACTTCTCAAAACTTTCGCTCGCCACGATCCAGCCTATCGCTTCACTTTCCCTCGACATCACTGATGCCTACTTTGGAAGAGTATGCACATATCCTAGGTATCTCAAGATCGCAAAGTGCCTTTCAATGGTTTGAAGCCATTCCTAAGTCACCACCATTGCAACGATGACTCACATAAAGAAATCGAGATAGACAAAACCTAACTACCGAGGAAAACTCTTAGGATCGACTTCAAAGTTCCTAATGGAGAAGGCTCTCAAATTTCTAAAGCCTAGTATGGTAGCCTTTGAAGCTATTTTAGCTTTACTCCTCTATGGATTGGTGTTGTTTCAACGTCCCAAATTTCGCTGATATTAACGCCATAAGGATCTTTCTAATTGGAAACCTATTCCCACCTTGCTTGGTGGCACCTACGCCTCTATTCATCATAGGAATCATCAAGGAGACTAACTATCGTGTGTCAGGTAACTGCTTTTCAAATGGATTACCTCACACTTGCCCAAATCTCCTATCTTCCGCGAAACAAAGACGAGTGGCATTGGTCAAGAAGGATCATGTCTCTTACAAACGATTTATATCCATTGGTATACCTCGCGCATAAATGAGATGGAAATCATCGAGAGTCGTGGAGAATTTGCCAACGACCTCATCGATACAAAGGGGAATCAACTACAACCCATTTTTAGTGAGACGTCAGCTCGGATACGCAAATTCTGGTAAACCTTTTGGTTTTACAGTAGAAAGCTACTTCTATCATGAAAGAGAGGATTCCTGTGGGTGAAAGCTAAGATGATCAAAGCTTGGCATCACATCCGAAGGAAAGAAAAAGGGAAAGCAAAGAATTGTGTAGCTATGGAAACCTACACTTCTTGGGTAAAGAAAAGAGCGAAGGAATTTAGAATGCCTTACGCTTATGAGGATCCCATGTTCTCAATCGCCTCCAAATCAACAAATTTTCCCGTCAAGTCAGGAGAATACCAAGAAGCTTCGACCAAAATAAGGTTTGAGAAAGAAACTTTGGAAAACAAAACTTAAGGCTAACCTTGAGAATGAAAACTCAAGAAGTAAAAGATCATGAAAGACGCTTACTTCCGTGATGAATGGCTCATGGAGAAAGATGAGAAGATTCGCCAGAAGGATAACGCAATCCAGAGATACATCAAGGAAAGGAAAAGAAAGCTTGAGGAAATGACAACCAGCGATCCCGCTCCCAACAAGTGGAAGAGAGTCATTAGCAAGCTAAAAGCCGAGAAAGCCGAACTAAAAGCTCACTATGGAAGGAAACTCGTCAAGTCGATCAAGCCTTTGATCGCCATCCGACGAAGACGCTTAATTAGTTCAATTTAATTTGTAATTTTATCATTTATTTTATCATTGGTGTGAGCAATGCTCCAACAAAAAACAATTGTTGTAATCTTCTTTCAATAATTAATAAAATTCGTGTTTTCCATCCAAATATTTGCCAGAAATATCTCTTTTAGCATTAAATTCTTTGAAACTTCTTTTCTTTACAATCATATTCATGCATCATACTTTGAATTTAAGTCTATTGTTTAGAGTCCGACACTTTACCGCCACACTTTACCGAAAAGCTTAAACAGCTCGAACAGATAGAAAGATTGTCAAGTCGCGCTTAGAGTTTCTCGACCGCCCACACCGACCGAACGCATTTATACTAGATCAAAAGAAGAAAAGTAATGGAGAACTTTGAGCAAGAGAACGTTGAACTCAGAGTACAAGAACGACGCTACAAGAAGAAGTGGAGAGACTCACATCTTTGGTCAACTCACTTGCCACAACAAGAAAGTCAACAAGCAAAGATCGAAAGCAAAAACCAAGCAAAGAACTTCAAGACACTACTACTCCACTCAATCGCACAAGAGGCTCGCTTCTTCAAGATGCCGTAAGGCTATCCATGGGCATGCCTTTTAACTTTGGCATCGGAGTTCGCCAACCGACTTCTCAAACAACCTCGCTTGAAATACCTACTTTGCAACAAAACTTCCGCAACGTGGAATAACTCTTCCACAAGTAACAATGCCGGCTTCTCAACCGATCATGACAAACTCGATCAGAGTGCACGCTACCATGGACGAAGAAGTTCATCACACTGTGCAAGAACTCAAATCCACGTGGTTTAATGGAAAATCTCCAGAATGCCTTCAAATGCACTGAGATAAAAATGATTCGAGGAAAGAATTATTTGGGAAAAACGCCCAGGATCTTTGCTTAGTTCCTCGCATAAGAATACCCGCAAAATTCAAAGTCCCTGACTTTGAAAAGTACAAAGGAAACTCCTGCCCGCAAAGTCATCTCATGATGTATGCCAGAAAATGTCTACGCACAACGAGGATCATCGCTTAATTCACTACTTCCGTGATGCCTCACCGTGCCGCACTAAAGTGGTACATGGGTCTAGACAGCACGAATATCCAAACATTCAATGACCTAGGCAAAGCTTTTATCCAACAATACAAATTTAACTTGGATATGGCTCCCGATAGGGATCAACTCCGTTCCATGTCTCAAAAGGAAAGAGAGACATTCAAGGAATACGAACGATGGAGGGAAATGCCCAAGTCAACCCACCGCTGGAAGAGAAAGAGATGACTAAGGTATTCCGAATACTCTAGGCTCATTCTACTATGAGCGAATGATCGCTAGCGCCCCGAGATTTCACCGAGATGGTGAACATGGGAATACGATTAGAAGAGGAGTTCGAACCTGACGCCTAACCAAGGAAGTAGGATCTTCTAGTGGTACAAAGAAGGTTGGAAGCTTTCCAAGAAAAAGAACATGACGTAGCAATGGTATCCCGAGGGAAACCACGAAGAATGTCATTCAACAACGATGTGGCCATAGCACCCTCCATCAACACAACTCCAAACACGTGAATTGCTCCGCAATTTCAACAAAATCAACAAACTCAACAACAATGTGCTCGTAGCTTAACAACCAAAATCAGACGCCTGGTCACTCACCACCCAATTCCAATGACGCATACGTAATTTACCCTACCGATAGAAAGGAATCTAATACATAAGGTTACCACCTCCGGCCGAAAAATTACCATGGTGGTACAAAACGGATGTATCTCCCTTTTCACCAAGGGCAGCCATGACCTTGAGCATGAATAAAAGCAGAGGTATAGATTAGTGAAAACTAATCTTCTTTCCTTCGTAAACACAAGTCCGAATGTGCAAGCCAATCCACTTCCCACCATAGTGGACACTCTGAATCTAATGCTAAGAAATACAGACAGTATCTATGCACGTAAACCCCGATCAAAGGAAACTGGTGCATCCGCATGAAGCATACAAGACCATGAGCACCTTCACTAAGCATGATTACGCTTGCCGTGATCCGCCCAAGAATATTCAAGGATGTTCCACCATAAGAGCAGATATCCAAGATTTGTTAGACATCGGTGATCATAAGTTTACGTAAACAGATGATCATGACGTAAATACAGGGCATTTTCCGCATGAGCTTTAGTCTCGATATCAACTCGAAAACCCCAAGTAAACGCCATCATCCCTTGTTTCAACATACCCAAGCATGTGGAGATTGAATGCAAGCCTAGCACCTCGTAGTCTCCTTTGTAATTTGCCACCGGTCCGGGTCCATATAGTTCTACCAGAGCAATTCCTTACCAAGATAATGCAACCTCGATAGAGGATGGAAGGAGAAACCCATGCCTACACTACCTAATGTCAATATAATGTAAATCTGACGAGTAACGCCAAGTGGACGAGTACACACTCCATTACCACCAAGACCACCGCAGCTCCCATTGTCAAACAAAACCCGCTTAACATATCTTCCGAGAATCGCAACGATTCCCATTGTTAACCCGAGTACAAACATTGGTTCTATCGATGGAACCAACATCAACTCGCACTTTGAAGAGATATCAAACCGATCAAGAAAAGCGAATACCGAGTCGTAGACCAATTGATGCGCACTCTTCAAAAATTTCAATACTGCCCTTACTCCTCAACTCAAGCTCAGAGAAGCTTTGATGAGAGTACTAGATCGCTTATGTGGATCATGATGTGACTACGCATCAATTTGAGGATCGCTCCAACATAACAAACTGCAATAATTTGAGTTTTAGTGACGAGGAACTTCCTAAGAAGGAAAAATCACAACTGGCCTTGCACATCTCGATGATTTGCCACGATTCCCTCGTCCAATGTATTGGTGGATACGGTTCATCTTTGAACGTAATGCCAAAACGACGCCGCTTAGCTTACAAAGGAACGCCTATGAAGTTCAACGACATAATAGTAAGAGCTTCGACGGATCAAGGAAGTCATTATTGAAAAGTTGATCTCCGATGACGATCGCCGCACACTTTCCAAATTACCTTCCAAATCATGGACGTATCAGTGATACACTTGCTTACTAGGAAGACCTCGATCCACGATGCAGAGCAGAACTTCTACTCTCCATCGAAATTAAAATTCACAAGAATGGAAAGTTGGTGACCATCGGTGAACAAGCTTTACTTGTAAGTCATCTATCCAGCTCTTTCATCACGATAATGACATTAAAGGGACGATCTCCTGAGCATCCGTTAAGATGAATCGCTAGCAAAATGATCATCTATCTCTTCATATAGAAGCGCACGATTGTGAAAGATGGTAATGTCAAGGATGGGGACAAGTAATTAAAACCGTCAACAATGGAACAAAAGCCGGACTCGGGTTCACACCTGTTTTCTCCCAGAACAAACCAAAGGATGAATCACTTCCCCCGATCAAGGAAGTATTTCATAGTGGAGGTCTCTTAAACCCTATTCCGCAAGAGGTTAATGTTGTAACCATTGAAGAAGATGAAGACGATCCATCCGAATCTGAAGAGTGGAGCACTTATTTGAATAGCCCTGAATATGTGTCTCAAGAGGAATCATATGCATCGACTGATCAATTCAAAGACATGTCCTTGCAACAACGCGAAAATCCGCCAGTCCCTGCTGAAATTTGGGATACATTGGGAGAACCAAGTGGCAAATTCGACTACATGGTGAAATATTCTGCGCCAGAAAGCTCGAAAATCCGGATCGAAGATATCCAACCTACAGGAGGGGGTGATGATTTTGAATACCCTAGTCAATCAGAAGAGGAATACTCGTCTTCTCAACCTAATCAGCAAATCGAGATCCCAAACGAAGATCTCTACTTCAACACATCTGTGGAATTCACCAAGCCCGATCCCGTTATCACTACATCAACATGATCATCAAGATTAAGAGTATGATTCGATACGGAAAGTGTCACGACAACGAGTCTCTTCATTCAAGACCGGAAGGTACACCCCGTAATTCAATACAAAGATCAACAGAAGTACAAATGCTATATCTCATACTTCCGATCCGTTAATCAAGAAGATCGCTTTAGCACCACAAAGGGCAAGGGCCATCGCTCATAGTCTTCAAAGCCCACCAAAGAATCAAAGTCTACTCAAGGGTTAAACCAAGCGGAAAATTACCCGAGTACTTCCAAGGAGTTCACACATCGGAAACCCGAAGTTAGACTAATGTTCATAGCTCTAAGTAGTTTATTTTGCTTTTGTTTTGAACTCGCCGCCCAAAGCGAAGAGATGTTTTATAGGGCTTAGCTTTTAAATAATTTCTTTGTCTTGCCCAAGACGAATGAGTTTGTATTTTAGGGCCTGCTCATATTGTGAAATCATAAATAAAACGCGTTGTTTTGTTTCCACACGTGTTTATTTTCATTTTACCCTTTTCTCGAAATGATAATCCTAAAAACACAATAAAAAAAATCTTCAAAAAGTCATAATTAATCAGATACACTTTCACATTAATTTTCTTCAAAAAAAAAAATGATGATAAAAAAACTTTTTAAACATAAATCAAAATGAACAAATGTAAAGGACAAATCCTCAAAGCAATCTCTGAGATAGGAAGATCACCAACAAGGTCAAAAGTAAAAATCTTCTCAAAGATATATGATGGCTGTCCTACCAGATACCCAAGAGATCAGGCTTACCATTGACTGGCCTTCACTAGAGCACCCAACTATTAAGGTCCTCAAATGGCTAACTTTTCCTCATGGGAAAGCTGAAAGGCGATCCAGGATGCGGATGACTCCGCATCCCAAAATCTACGATCAAGAAATACTTTGTCTAATAAAACAAAAGAAAAATTTCTGGTAAGTCGAAACCCGAAAAGAAGGCGGCTTAGGCAAAAAGAGCGCCCTGTGGATGAAAAACTAAAAGGCGATCCGGCAAAAATTAGAGACAATAAAAAGTAAAATATCCCGATAGATTGAAAACTTGAAAAGGCAATCTAGGCAAAAATAAGGATACAAAAATGACAAAGTAATCGCAATCATTTTCAAATCAAGAATCTTCCATCAACGGATCTTCAATCAACTCTTCAAGCAACAAACACGCTTGGAATTCAAAGTTGTTAGGATAATAGCGGTTATTTGCTTTCAATGTAGCCTTTTCCCAATAAATTATCATTTCCAACTCTTAAATAGCTCATGGAATCACGATTTGGTCGATTACCATTCTATTCAATAAAATTTGAGCCTTGTGCTTTTTGTTTGCAATTCCTACTTTATTCTGCTTTGCTAAATAACGCTTTTATTGTGAAAATCACTTTTGAAACTAAAATGTTTTAAATGAATTTTACTTCAAAAATTTTAAAACAAAAAATTTTCCTTTGAACTATGAACACGTAAAGAACTTCAGCTTTCTCCAAGAGTGTTTCAATCTCAAGGATAAAAAAAGCAATAAAGAATCTTCTCCTCACAGAATCATCAAAGGACGGTATTCTTATCCCAAAAGAATCCCACCGAGTTGCCAATGAAATTCCTTTCTCTGAAAGTTTAAAGCCTGCAACTCAAATTCTTCATTAGTGAACATCTGCACCATTGCTGCAATTTTCACCAAGTATTTGTTCGAACTGTGACATGGTCCTTTTCCCAAATATCTCTTTAGTGTATTTGTCAAGTATTGTTAGCATGCATATAACATTCATGACATTGTAATACGGTGAACTGACTTTGTAGGATTTTTGTATCCAAATGTGCGGATAGCAAGAGTCTCCACTGACTTTTATTTTTATCCAATTAAGGGAAGGTAAAAGTAATAAAAAGACCTTCGTTAGATTCTCGAGTTCGGAGAATGGTTATGAAAAGGGAAGGTATTAGCACCCCTTTTCATCCGCAGTTTATTCTACGGGCTCTTAGTTGCTCTTAGATAACTTTAAAAATTGCTTTATGTGTGTTTGACAAAAATGTTTTAGAAAAAAGTCATTTCGCTTTGACTTTGTAATGACTCATGTAGGAGTGTATACAAAGTGTTCGGAAATGTTTTGTTTTCAAAAGAGTTTGAACTTTGAAAAGAGTGTGGTGTGAAAAGCATTTGATAGAGCGAGCAACTAAAAGACTTATTTACCCACCTTAATTGGTCGCTTTGTTGTACTTCTACATTCCTTTAGAATAGCGCTAGCCATACCATTAGTTAGTAGCTCCATCTGCTGGATGTAAGCGGACACTCGAAGGGACATCGGATGGTCATAGAAGGCAACTCAGGAAGTATCCTAGCACATTCGGGACTATCATCATTTTTCGAGGCGACAATCGAGGGTCAAGATCATGTATTCAGAGGCTACATCGTGGGTCTTATGATCTTTGTATCGAAGGGACTATGATGATTTATTTGAAGGCAACGGTGCTAGAATACCTCACGCTTGAGGACATGACCATTTGAATCGAAAGGCATCGAGAGAGAATTACCCTAAGGTGGTGTGTGATAGAAGTGTGTTGAATCGTAATATATTATCTTGAAAATTAGTGGGCTAAGTTAATTTTAGTCTTGCCATACACGCCTAATTACTAGCAATTGATAGGGTGCGGAAATTAAAATGCGAATGTAAGCGGAAATGTAAATGCCCCACGCTATTACAAGGCTTTGGGGCAGATACATAATTTAAAATGCGGAAAATAAAATCCTAATTAAAACTATTACAACCCATGAACAGTTACATTATTGGAAAAAATAGAATGATAAAATGATAAAGAGAAAATCGCCTGAATCGGATCAACCTGTACAAAAAGAAGAAATAGGAAAATGCAATATGAATCGAACAAGAGAAAAATGTTAGAAAAATGCAAGTTTTAATATGAGAAAATTATTATATGCTGGAAATAAGATAAATATGCTAAAATAATTTTTTGGAATTTTTTAGATGCATTTTAGTAATTAAAAACTAATTTACAATGATTTAAATGCTAAATTATAAATAAAACAAATATGCATGCAAAAATTATATTTTTAAATTTATTAAATTAAATAAAGGTTTTTATGACAATAATGCAAAAAGAAAATTAATTTTTGGTGATTTTTTAATGCAGAATAAAATTATGAAAAGAAATTAAAATATAATGCAAAAATATTAGGAAATAAGAAAAATATGAAAAGTTTGTAAACTTGTAAAAATACACTGCCATGGCTGGGAATCGAATCGGGGACACCAACTTCAAACCTTGAAAACCGTTGACCAACCGAGCTAGCACGTTTCATCGCTTGGAAACGGAACGAATTGAAAATAACACGCCGCCTCCTTCCGCCGCCAATTCATCGCCTTCTTCGCTTCAAATATTCAAAAGCTCCGGCCTTCTTTCGACGCTACAAGCCCGCAAAATCAAAATGCAGATACATAATATAAATGAATTCTAAAGGCATGGTTCGATTCCTTGAAGCATTCCGAACACACTGGTATGGGTCTTATGGTCCAATTTTTCCTAATAAGAGAAACCCTAAAACGGCATAGGAACCCTAATCATGGCATATCGCGTTCTAAGCCATAGAAACTCAATCAAGTAGTTCCACGAGTCATACCTGTCGACTCTCCTGTCACTCCTGAAGTTACTAAAGTTCCGTCGAAGATGGCCTCACTAAAAGATGCCAGAGTTGTAGTTGAAGAAGGAAGTTGTACTATTTGGGGTCAACTACTCGACTTTCCATTCAAATCTGACAATACTGGTTTGGGCTTCACCTCCATAGGTCAGAAGATGATACGCCACGAATGCTCCGGCGGACCCCCGTTCCGCATCAACAAGAACATAATTCATGCTATAGAAGAAGACGACAATGGTGACTTCGACGTCAATAATTGGATCTTCCCGACTCCTGACGATGGACTCAACATTTGGAAGACTGAAGATGTTATACCAATCTCCTTTAGACAGGAGTAATTGCTTTCATTTATGCTTTTATGCTTTTTACACTTTGAACAATAAACTCTAAGCCTAGTGCCTTGCCCGGGGCACCACGGCTCGTTTGTGAGGGTCATTATTTGTCATTCGCATATCTTCATTCAATAAACCATTGGACTTTTGCATTCAAATATTGCGCTCACAATTTTTATTTTCACTAAATCACCCTTTCAAAAGTTATGTGTTCTTACATACACCCACATAATACACTGCAGATCCATATTCACTTCGAATCTCGTCGATAACGACTATGCTATTGCTAAATATGACTTCGATAATCCGATCTACCAAGCCGAAGACGAAGGTGAGGAAGATTGTGAAGTGCCAGGATAACTTGCCAGACTACTACAGTAAGAAGAAAGAGCCATACAGCCACACGAAGAACTAGTCGAGGTTGTGAATCTAGGTACTGACAAAGACAAAAAAGAAATCAAGATAGGAGCGGGTCTTGAGAACAGTATTAAAGGAAGATTAATCCAGATGTTGCGAGACTACATCGAGATTTTTGCTTAGTCCTATGAGGACATGCCAGGTCTAGACATTAACATTATGGTACATCGACTACCAACGAAAGAAGGTTTTCTCCCTGTAAACCAGAAGGTCCGTCGTATGCGTCTGGAGATTTTCGAGAAAATTAAAGCCGAAGTTATGAAGCAGTTCAATGCCGGTTTTTTAGCCGTTACTTCTTATCCACAGTGGGTTGCAAACGTGGTACCCGTACCTAAGAAGGATGGCAAATTGCGCATGTGCGTAGATTATAGAGACTTGAATAAAGCGAGCCTGAAAGACGATTTTCCGCTCCCACATATTGATGTCCTGGTTGACAATCCTGCTCAGCACAAAATTTTCTCCTTCATGGATGGTTTCTTCGGCTACAATCAGATCAAGATGGCTCCCGAAGACATGGAAATACTACTTTTGTTACACAGTGGGGCACTTTTTGTTCTTTCTCAGTAACGGCGTCTTATACAAGCGCAACCATGACCTGGCCTTATTCCGATGTGTAGATCAGAAAATAGCTGAACAAATTATGGAAGAGTTACATGAAGGCGCATTGGTACCCACTCTAGTGGATATACAATGGCCAAGAAGATTCTGAGAGCAGGTTACTATTGGTCCACCATGGAAGCTGATTGTTATCGCTATGCTCGATCTTGTCACAAATGCCAGATATACGCAGACAAAATACACATAACTCCAGTTCCATTGAATGTTCTCATCGCCCTGTGGCCTTTCGCAATGTGGGGCATTGGCATGAACCGAGAAATCAAACCTACCGCATCTAATGGATACCGATTCATCCTCGTCGCCATTAATAACTTTACCAAATGGGTAAAAGCAGCCTCGTTTGCATCTGTTACCAAGAATGTCGTGACTCGATTCATCAAACATAATCTCATCTGTCGGTACGACATCCCCAAAAGGATTATCACATACAATGGTACCAACCTTAATAACAAGATGATCACAGAACTCTGCACGCAGTTCAAGATTAAGCATCACAACTCTTCTCCATATCGGCCAAAGATGAACGGCACAGTGGAAGCTGCTAATAAGAATCTTAAGAAGATCATATAGAATATGAAAATGACTTATAAAGATTGGCATGAAATGTTTCCATTCTCTCTCCACAGTTATCGCAACTTAGTACGAACATCCACAGGGGAAACCCCTTTCTCTCTCGTATATGGTATGGAAGCAGTTCTACCTATCGAGGTTCAGATACCCTCTCTCAGAGTACTCAAGGACGCAGAGTTAGACGAAGACGAATGGGTCCAGACTCGACTTGACCAGATTAACTTGATCAATGAGAAATGGCTCGCAGCCATCTGCCATGGACATGCATATCAAAAATGCATGATCAAAGCCTTCAATAAGAAAGTCAAGCCCCGAGCATACCAAGTGAGCGATCTAGTAGTCAATTGCATCATCTTACCACAAGGTGATCCCATGGGAAAATGGACTCCCACCTATGAGGGACCTTTTGTAGTCAAGATAGTATTTTCCGGCGGAGCCGTGATCCTAAGCACTATGGACGGAGAAGACTTCCCGCACCCTGTGAATGCATACATAGTCAAAAAATACTACGCATAAACGAGACTCGCTAGGTCGACTGGCCTAGGCAAAAATAAGGGCGTTCTGGAAAACCAAAAGGGTTCGGGAAAAAGTTAAGGAAATATATACAAACAATATACACCCGGCAAGTTGAAAACATGCAAAGGCGGCTTGGGCAAAAAAGGGTATCCTGGTAGACTGAAAACCCGAAAGGTGGTCTAGGAAAAAGTTAGGGATTCAAGCGTACGACTATGTCTTGTCCAGATCATCTACTTACAGACTACATCACTATCAAGATTCAAGCTTCAAATGGCACAGATCAGTTCAATCACTTTCTTCTGGCAGCAAAGAGATGAGATAGTCGAAAATATATGAGCAATAGCAGAGTTGAAACCCAACGAGATTGTTTCCACATAGCTTTTACTATTTTATAAATTTCTCCGACAATTTCCTCTTACTAGGATATTTGTCTCTTTGTACACAAATTTCCTATTTATAGGTTTCTTTTTTCAAAGTCAATACAATTTCCCTTTTCCAGTTCCATTTTTACTTTTATCTGTTTTGTTTGCATAAAATCCAATGTTTGCTTTGAATGACTATATGCATCTGACAATAAGCATTTATTCACAAACATACGAAAAACGAATATAAACCACAATTACTACAGACTCTAGGAATTGAGATGACATTTAAAGTCACCAGTACATCCCCATAGAGTCATTTCAATCCCCACAGGATAATCTCTACAATCCCCACGGAGCCCTCGCTCTCCAAACACACAAACAGATCTCTCCAACAAATCTACTACTCTAATCACCAGCATCTACATCAACTTCATCACGTGAGTCCCCGAGCAGTGATCCTATCAACATCATCATGTCAGTCCCTAAGCAGTGATCCTATAAATTTCATCACGTGAGTCCCCGAGCAGTGATCCTACCAACATCATCAAGTCAGTTCCCGAGCAGTGATCCTACCAATATCATCACGTCAGTCCCCGAGCAGTGACCCTATCAACTTCATCACGTGAGTCCCCAAGCAGTGATTATCTACTTCTATATCATCACACCGTTCCCTGAGCAGTGATCATATCAAACTTATCTACCTTCTCAAGTTATCACGTTACATTGGTCCCCGAGCAGTAACCAATCATCAATCAACTTATTATGTTAGTCTTCGAGCAATAATAGGTTACTCAGTATCACATCATTCCCCAACAAGGTTTATATACAAAGATATTCATCCCCAGCGGAGTATCTTCCAATGATTATCATTCCCCAACAGCAGCAATATCCAGACTCGAAACTTGGTCAGATAGTGCATCGGAGGAATTCACACCCCTCTTATTCCCTAGACAGGGTCTCCAATAACTACATCCCCAAGCAGAAATCAAAGATCCTCAGCATAACATTCCTATCTTCTTCAAGATGGATATGTTTTGAAATACCACGACATCTACATTCATACATTATTCGTAAAACAATCATAGCATGTGCATATCTCCTTCATGAGCATTGTCATTATCTCACATGCATCATAATATGCATATAATTAACCATATTCTTTCAAGCTAAATTTCCCAGCAGATGAAATTTATTTTCCAGGAGGAAGGTCAAAAGATTAAAACCCGAAACAAGACGGGAAAGCTATCTGAACGGCCATGCAAGTTATCAACAGACAACAAGATACAGATTAATACCCGAAACAAGAAGGGGAAACTATCTACATCTTAACGAATTATTCATTTTAGAAATAGCCAAGACGAAGGTTTATTCTGATCATATCATCTCTCTAGACGGCATCTTTAAGCCTATCTCCGACTACATGTCGAAATCTCTCCACCTTCAGAATGCTGCATATATGGTTAAAATCAAGACATATCAGTCATCTTCATTCAAAGACAAGCACAGAGTATAACGTATGACTAACGCTCCATCATCCACTTCTCCAAATGGCATCTATAAGCCCATTCCAGCACATCGTCAACTGACGATCTCATTCCATACACAGGCGAGTGCAAATTTTCAGGTGTACTCGAGTGTTCAATCATCTTCTACCTTCAGGTCACGAAAGGCAAGCATACCAATTTAACCCTTCAGGTACAAGAAAATTGAATAGGGGAAACTGTTATACCCCAAAAAAATTCCTCCTATTTCTCAAGACAATCCACATCTCCATACTCAAGAATTTCTCAAGGGTTGACCAGATGAACCCTCTCCTAAGCAATCAACCCACAACCAGGGTTTTGATTCTCTCAAGACAAAATCAAGTTATAATACCTCAAGTGGTCAGCATACCTCCTCACATGTATCAAGGGATCAACATGTCAAGTTTCAAGCCTCATAGCTCAAGTTTGCTCAGTCAATTGCTCAGGTGGTTGAAAATCAGTTTTATTGGACAAAAAGTCAATTGTGGTCAACATACAGTCAAACTTCATATTTTTTTGTCAAAATCAATATTTTGAAGTCATATTCATCATATGATCAAGGATTGGCCATGAATCATCAAGAAAACTCAAGATTTAGTCAAAAGTCAAAGTTTCCAAGTTAGGGTTGTTGAACCAAAAGTCAACAGAACTTTGACCAGGCATAACTTTCATAATTTATCAGAAAATTTTCCACCAAAGCTCATTGTGAAGGGAATTCAATTCTCTACAACTTCATGTTTCACAAGATTTGGCCAAAAATTCTTCATTTGAGAGTTATGGATCAAAATATTAGAGGTCCTTCTAAAAGTCAACAAAAAGTCATCTTTTTGCAAAGAAGTGTACATGAACATGGAAACTTCAATGAAGATGAAACCAAAAGGAGTGTTTAGAGGACATCTTGATCTTTCTAAAAAGTCTAAGAACACTTAAAAATGTTGAAAATTGAGCAAGATACAAGTTCTGCAAGTTTGACCTTTTTCAGGAGGTGCATGAAGAGAAATACTTAGCAAATGCAAATATTTTCCAAATGGGCCTAAGTTTTGATGATCCAAACTTAATCTTGACATTATCCATGGCCTGAAAACTCAAGTGCACGCCCATCTTGTATTTATTTGATATATTTTTTAATTTAATGATTTAAATTCAATTTTAATTAAATAAAATGAAAAGGTAAGAGTTAAGATGAGTTGGGCTTGATTTCTACTTGTCTTGAGGTCCAAGATAACCCATGCTAGCTGGAAATTTCGTGCAACATGCATTAATACAAGATTGATCCAAATATGGAAGAATTTGATAAAATATTTCAATCAAATATTTTGCATTCAAGTTGATATATTTTTCATTCAAGTCTTGACCTAACCTCTGGCACTATATATACATAGCACATTCAGACACCAAGGAGGACGAGTTTGGCAGCCAGAAAAACTAGGGTTCTTGTTCAAATTCTCAAGAAAAAGTTGCACCATTGAAACCCTAGTTCCAGCCATCCTCAAGCACTCCATTGTGCTCTGGAGGTAACATAGGGTAAGTATGGATCAAAGTCCATGTCCAAAACATCCTGAATTGCATACATCATGAAGCTCCGATTACATGTTTTTTCTTAAATTCGTATTTATGTTTTTATGGTATTTTGATCTAAACTAACCATGTTAATCGTTTCCTGAGGTTTATTAGAGCAGGTCTGGGCCATCGTTACAAGCTTTTCGTGGCCAAATCGTGATTTGCCATAGTTAGGGCATAGAACTGCTAAGCTTTGTATTTCTATTTACAGGCAGTTGCAGGCCAAGATGACACCACAATCAAACTCGTAGCATCCTAATTCTTCGATCTGGACTATTTTTTTTCATTTTTTGATGGATTATTGCAGGTTTTAGAAAACCCTTCATTGGAGAAGAAGGTGGAAAACACCGTCCACGATGGTCAAGGGTTTTCAGATGGAAACTCTGACTCTCGCGTGGCAAAACCTTGACTTTTGATTGGTCCATTCAAACCCTCTGGGGTCCACGCATGTTTTAATATGATCCTCTGATAATATGATCCTCTGATAATATGATTCTCTGATGCTATGATCCTTTGATAAACTTGATACTCTGACCTGTTTATTGTTTTTTAGCAGATGTTCTAACTCAGATGTTAGAATGAAACGCTACACCATGTTGAGTAGAAGATGAACTTAGAATTTCTGGGGAAAAACTTCTGGAACACAACCTCTGACAGAAGCATACATGTATAATTCTAATAGAAGTAACTTCTGATGGAAGTATCTTCTGTTAGAAGCATGCAAGCGCAACTTCTGACAGAAGAAACTTCTAATAGAAGCATGCAAGCGCAACTTTTGGGGATCGATCCCTGCTGACCCTTTTTCTCATTTTTCTAACTTTTCTTATTTCTTTATTTTTCCTATTTTCCTTAATTTAACTTAATTTTCTTTTCTAGTAATTAGGGTTACTAACCTAAAACCTTTCTTCCTAATTTCCAAAACATTTTCACTAACATATTTCCTATTATCTTGATTATTTATTTGCTATTTTGCATTTACAATTCTAGAAAAGATGTATAGGTCGCACAATTTTTATTCTGTAATACCGTAGATTTACATTTTTGCCTTTACTTTCCGCACTCCTATTATGTATCTGCCCCAAAGCCATGTAATAGCGTAGGATTTACATTTCTGCACTTTACATTCCGCATTTTACTTTCTGCACATATTAACTACTAGTTAATTAGGGTTTACATGCTAAAGACTAAAATCAACCCTAAATCACTTCTAATCTCAAGATAAATATCTGAATACAACACACTCTTCACACTTGCACACCCTTAGGGTATCCTCTCTTATTGCCTTTACGAATAACATGGTTATGTACCTCGAACATAGGGATACCATTAGCAAAGACGCCTACAAATAATGTCATCATAGATCCTTCGATACAAAGATCATAGTCCCTCGATGACCCTCGATGTTGCCTACGAATACATGATCTCGTTCCTCGATTGTTGCCTACGAAAAGTGATGATCGTCCCTACGAATTGATAAAGGTATCCTTACATGTTTACTTCTATGACCATACAATGACCCTTCGATTGTCCCTTCACATCTAAACGAATAAAGTTACCTACCAAGAAATGGTATTGATAACCTTATTCTAAAGGAGAAGGAAAAATAATATGGAAACGACCATTCTGAGTAGGTAATAATACTCTACTGCTTGCTCCAATCAAAACACTTTTTCACACCTCACACTTTTCAAAAAAATTTCAAAGACTTTGTATACATTCCAACGTGAATCATTACAAAGTTAAACATCTTTCAAACCAACATTTCCAAACACTTCGTATACATTCCAACGAGAATCATTACGAAGTCAAAGGGAAATACCTTTTTTTAACATTTTCAAACTACACAGAATGCAATTTTTTCAAAGTGAGCTAAGCAAGTAAGAGCCCGTAGATAACTACAGATGGAAAGGGTGCTAATACCTTCCCTTTTCATAACTGCCTCCCGTACTCAGAATCTAACGAAGGTCTTTTCTGTTCTTTTCACCTTCCCTTTATTGGATAAAAGAAAAGTAGGTGGAGACTCTTGCTATCCGCAACATTTGCGATAAAAAGAAAAACAATCAAGTTAGTTCTCCCACCGTGTTACAGAACTGGCGACTCTGCTAGGGATACAACCTAAAGAGAGGCTACCTTAGGGTTTAAGATCACTTTGTTACTTTATGTTTGCTTTGTCTGCTTTATTTTTAAGGGTTGCTTGGGTATTATATCTGTGGGGGATCATACACCCGGATCTAGGTTTCCTTAGGTAAACAGTTTAGTTCTCCCACCGTGTTATAAGCATTGAACTGGATAAACAATTCACTGTGTTATTTAGTTATCTGTGTTTAAAATTTTGTTCTGCTGTTTATTCATCTAATAGATATTAGTGTCGTGACATCTCCTTCGACATCTCATGTTTGATACCAGAATTTCACTGACCCTTTGAAGGTTGAAGAGGCTTTGTATTCTAAGCCATTAGACTGCACGATGGTTGGAACTGTCAAAGCTCAAGATCGAAACATAATAATGATTGGCGGCATAGAATGCATGATGGTCGTAACCAATGAGAGTTTCGACATAAAGATGGAAGAGGAGCTGAAAGAAGTGTATCCTTGACCAGAAGAAACTTTAGGTGATTTCCAAGAAAAATGCAAGCTGAAGGGCTCAGATGCAAAATTGTGGCCAAGTTTCAATGCAGTGTTTGACGAAAAAGCGGATGAAGATTATGAAGCTGCCAAACAAGCGGGTTTTAAACAAGGTAAGCCCCCAGTTCCAAAGTTCGTTTATGATGAACAAGGAAATCCTCGACGCAACGAGGAGTATAGGAAATTGTTCCAAAAGCCTAGACCAAAGACTTTTCGTCCTATATCAAATATCCCACAAGAGAAATGGTTGGAATCTGTAAGTCATAAGGGGGGAAAAAGGCCAAAGTGGAAAGTGATTGTCCATGAAGCTGAAGCCTAGGAGAAAAAGATTGAGTCGAAAGGATGCCATGTGTATCCTAATTATAAGGGGGAAAATCCAATGACTAAAACCCAATGGAGGCGCTATTAGAGGACTAAGAAGGCGGTGAGAAAAGCTCTTACTTCATAGTCTAAGTCAGTCAAAGATAATTGCTAAGTCGAAGAAGAATTTCCAGTGGAATGTACAAAACCAGTGGCTTTTCCAGTTCCCAAAGTATACTATCTCAAGTCAAGGCTGACTGAGAAGGAAAAGGCCATAACAAATCAAAGAATGGCCATGAGAGTAGCTCCTTTGGGTAATACATAACTTATGGCGACACAAATTATGGAATATACTCCAGCATCTCTAGAACTTGGGTATACTCCAACATCTGAGGGAGAAGGGGAAGAAGAGCCAGATTATGAACCATCTCCAGAAGATGACGTGGTCGATAACAAATATGACTATGGTGTGGACTTCATCATCAATTGTGGGATTGTGTCAATTTTTCCTGTAGAGTAATGAGTAACATCCGAAGTTTCAGAGAGTGAAGATGATTTCACATCTGATGACACAACAGATGAGAAACTACTATGCTACTATGTGATGAATAGTGGTGTGGTGGAAGAACAGAAATCTTTCTTCGAAAGGCCAAGTCCAGAGATATTATATCATTTTTAAGCCTTTATTCATAAAGGCAAAAGTGGATGGCAGGTCAGTAAATAAGGTGTTTGTTGATGGCGGAGCAGTGGTAAATTTGATGCCTCATGCTTCGTTTATGAAGATGGAGAAGTGCAGGTAGGATCTTCGACCACACAACATGGTTTTGTCGAACTATGAAGGGAAAACCAGTAGCATACTGGGGGTTATCCAAGTTGAGTTGGCTCTCGGAACCACGTCCAGGTCGGTATTGTGTATGGTGATAAACTCCAAGGCTAATTTTAATCTGCTCTTTGGCCGTGAGTGGATTCATGGGATTGGTGTGGTAATCGTCAATGTTACACAAGAGAATTTCTATCTGGAGAAAGGATGGTGTTGTAGAAAACATTGAGGCTGACCAAAGTTATTATGAGGCCTACGATATGAAGGGTGGAAAGAGATCCTTTGACCAACACTTGGCGAATATAGCACCGTGTGGCGATAAAAACGAGTTTTCTGATGAAAACATAATTTTTTTTTTAAATCTAGACCCAAATCATGGTTTCTCATAGGATTCTGAAGAGGCAATAATATCTCAGGAGTCAATTTCTATAATTGGATGGTGTGAGATCAAACATGATGACTAGTGAATCATCAAGCATAGCTCGGATTTCGGCTTACGTGGCTGAAAATAAAAGAAAATCGACTTTAGAAGATGAAAAGTTGCAAAATATGGCCATTAAAGGAAATAGGGAAAGTCAATAAGGCCCTTTGGCCCAAACAACAACTTCAGGAAGCTGGAGGTTAGATTACATATATGACAATAAACCTTTGGGATTCGAGAAAGATCCATTAAATCCGATGCTAAGGATGCAAGCACAAGATCCATTAGAGGAGATTGATTTGGGAGATGGTATATTAAAAAGACCAACATACATTAGCACAAAGGTTGAGCCAAATATGAAAGTAGAACTGATCAAGTTACTCAAAGAGTATAAAGATTGTTTTGCATGGGATTACGGCGAGATGCCCGAGTTGAGTCGAACAATTATAGAACATTGACCACTCATTCAGCCAGGCAAAAGACCAGTGAAGCAACATCCCAGGAGATTCTCTCCTAAGATAACTTCGAAGATTAAGCAAGAAATAGAAAGGTTACTCAAGAGTAAGTTCATTAGAACTGTAAGATACGTTGATTGGTTCTATTAATTGAAAACAATTTTGGTAAAACATTCTTCTGAGAAATGTCCTGAAGTTTACTCAAGTAGAAGATGTCCTGACACATGACTAAAGTGCAGATTTTTTAGGAAGTTAGTTTGTTATTAATTATGTTCTTCGATTGAGGAAGCTGGTAAAACTTCTTCAGCAATATCTTTGGAGTTTTAATATCCTAGTTTCATGGAGAGAAGACAGGAGGCACTGAAGACTTGTGAGTAAATTAACCCTAGTTGCTATTACTCTATTTAAAGGGCTGCAATCCTTATTTTGCAGTTGGTCGTTCCAGTTTAGAGAGTTTTAGTTTTTACTTTTGGTTGTCAGTTTTTAATTGTGAGCCTCTCTTGTTAGTTACTTGAGAATGACGATTTTAAGTTGTTAGTTTTCAATCACCATCAACTTTGAAGCAAGCGTGATTGTGTATCTTTGAAGAGTATCTTCAGTTTTTAGTTGTTTTTAGTATCACGGGTTGTGGTACTGAGGGAGTGAGCGGAGGATTCTCATATCTAAGAGTGATATCTTAGGTAGAAGGTTTACTGAGTAGTTTGATTAAGTGAGGAGGTGTAAATAGGGAAGGTTTAGCTCCGAATTAATACTACTAATAGTAAACTTCATCCCTGGCTTGGGAGCCCTCAGACGTAGGTTAGTTAGAACCGAACTGGGTTAACAACTCTTTGTGTTTTTATTAATTTATGCACTATCATAGTCTGTTCTGTTTAATTGTGTTCTAAGCAGATATTGTGTTCTAAGATACGTTGTGTGATCATAAACGGGTGTGGAAAGTTATATAGGATTATCAAAAGCAAAAATCCTGACGTCAATAGGTTTAGTATGGTTGAAAGAAGAAGGGTTGGTAGGAGAAAAGCAAGGGAAGAACTGGTGGACAGTCCTAGGGTTTGTTTTTGAATCTGGGAAAGGACCATGGAATGCGAACAATTTTCCGACAACAACAAAAGTGATTAACATTTAGTGTTTCCATGACTGAACTTTGAGTTTGTCTTTGAAGGTAGGATTTGGGATGAAACACGTGGTTTGTTCTTCAGAAATAGCATAAACAATAGGGTTTTTAACAGTGAAGGGGACGTTGGCTGGATGAGCCATTACGGAGAGTAAGTTTATTTTATAAGACTATTGAAATGGGTAAAGTGAGGAAAAGATATAAGGAGTCTCAAACATGCTATTTAAATGAAAAATGAGTCATTAGGATGAGAACAAGTGTCACTCGAAAACGAACAAGCCAAATGAAGTGGAAAAGTTAGTGGGGGTTCGATGAAATTTATGCCCTAAAACCTAGGAGTAATCATTAGAGGTGACATGAGGAATTGTGTGCAGGAAAAATGATGATTATCCATGATGTCATTCTTAGGAAGACGCGTAGTTGAAAATTGCGATGTAAAAATTCCAATGTTCTCTAATCGACAAAGGCTCGGTCGAACATGGCATTTTAGGGGGCAATTTGTTGACAAAGAATTTTAGACTAGGGAAAAGAGCATATCATTTGGTCAAATTTTCGCCCAAAGCTACAGAAGGAAAAAGCGTCAACTAAGTGGAAGCCGTCGACAGGTAGCAACACAAGAAGGGTTATCGACAAGATGAGGTCGAAGGAATCAAGAAATGGAAACCATTTTGGAGGGAAAATTTATTTGAATTGCCAAACCAATAGAGTTTGGAGAGCCCACAAAGCCCAAACGTGGGCGAATAACCGTCGGCAGTTAACGTACTTAGAGTGTCTATTTAAGCAAAGTCTAAAATTTGTGTAAAGGGTCGTATTTCTTAACATTTAGTAGTAAACACTCAAAATAATTGCATTTAAGAGAGAAACGAGTTTCAAGCTTAACAATGTATGAATACTTCCATTACTTCTTTTTTTTTACCTTTTAAGCAATTTATATAGTTTTTAAGTCTTTTTACTTAGTTAAGCTTCTTTATCTTTTACCCATTTTTTGCAATCCAAACACTTTAACACATTAGTCTGGGATTATTATAGCCAATCTTGCAAGTAACCTTTAATAAGAGGCTAGCGATTGTTTCACGGAGAAACAGGAATTCAATTATGAAAGATGATCCTTGTGCACTGCACTTCGTCTCTTTTCATAGCAGTTATAACCACCTGAGTTCACTAAGTGAGAAGAAGTTTGCTAAGCAAACTGTCTTTTCTCCTTCCTTAAGTTTTCATATTCAAACTGCCTCTTGGCCGCCAAATTTCTCTAAGCGAATTTTAGTTCGCTAAGCAAACTCTCCTTCGTTATTGCTTCGCTACTATTGAACTGGGTTGATTTGATTCTGCCTCAACTTTGTTACTGCTTCCCTAATGTCCCCTTATCAAACTTCTCGCTGCAACCTTCAATGCGCAAAATTGAGTGAAATGTTTTTCCTTCACTTCGTTTCTCCTTCATGATGTTTGCTTAGTGAACATTTGTTGCATGCTTCGCTTAGCGAAACAAGACATGATTTATTTTTATTTTTCTTTGTTCTTTTGTTTATTTCTTGCAAAGATTAACCACACACTATTAGAAGTATATTCTTACGAGTAAAATGAGTATTTTTCATGCGTAAGTATTTAATTGATTAAATAAAGTCCACTTTTATAAGTGAATACATGTCTATTTTTGGCATTTATCAAATTTTCCCCAACTTGAATTCTTGTTTGTCCTCAATCAAGATAATCATTCCAAATGCGTTAGCTCTAAAGACTGATCATTTCTTAACCTTACTAAAATGATATGGTTCAAATGGTAGATGCATTTGCAAATGATTTTGTTCATTCACTTGTTAGAGTCAAAGCATGATTATGAATGAATGTGCTTTAATGCAAAGATATGCACTCAATAGAACAAATAACATCTTTCCTTTTGAATCATCATATCACTCTTCTACATAAAAGTGATGAAGATTCTTGTAATTCCATTTTGTTGGTAAATGGATCTATCACTCTAATAACCTTCTCAACATCTTGATTGATTCATATATCCACTTTCACAATTTATTTTTGAACATTTTTGTGAGCATAAATCACTAAGGGCTTGATTGTGATTTTAACTTGGCCAAGTTTAATGGGTAAGATTGTTCCTAACACTATCGATTCAAAAGTCCGTTCAAGCCTTTTGATAATAAGCTTTCCTTTTGATTTTTCCTTTTTCCTTAATTTCAACTATGTTGCGAGGCAATGTTTTTCCTTTTCTCTTTCTTCATTCATTCTTTTATTTCTTTTATTTTTTTTCGCAAGTTTCTCTTTTCTTGTGATGCATAGCCTCTCCCCAACTTATGTTTTTGTTTCATCTTTCCATGAGCGTTGCTTATTTTTTATTAAAGTTTCAAGAAAATGCATGCTCTGGTTTGGTTTTCAAATAAAATTGAATAGATCAACTAATGATTTTCTCTTTTATCAAATTACACTAAGTGGTTATCTTAGTGATTTTTGTATTATTTTTAACCCATTCTTTGATTATTCCGGCTCAATGAGGTTTCACAAATGCTCACTCATTTCACAAGGTATGATGAGGCTTTTTGGTTGAGTGGTTTTTCTCAAACAGAACAAAGTGCCTTGATCATTTTTTATGCTTCACAAAAAATTTAAAATATTTTCTAGGTCCCACATGAATCGATCGAGTTTCAATCAAGGATTATCAGTTCATGAATTCTATTAGTGCATAATGAAAGGTTTCTCTTATTTTTGGTTTTAGGCTATATGATTCAAGCAAGAAATATATATTTGCAAAATGAGGCATGAAATGATTTTGTAAAAACTACAAAATTCTAAATCATGCTAACATTCTACAAAGCATTTAATTATGTACCTTTGTCTTGTGCATATTGTCCTATTTTTATCATCACCACTCATTTCTTGTTGTATTTTCAAAACAAAATGATTCAAGATTTTTATTGCTTCATTAGAAACTTTAAAACTTTGATGAAGACATACAAAAACCATTATTCTAGGCATAACAAAAACGAATATCCAACAAACAAAACATGTTTGATTACCAAATCATGCTCAACAAAGTTTACAAAACAAAACAAGATACGACATCCAAATCGTCAAAAAGAGTAGCCAACTCAAGCAAGTTTACGGTATAAAATACCCCCAAAAGTTTACATAATATAATAAGTGCATAACATAAGATATTAAAAACTTAAAGTTTTAAAATAAATATCACTTATTTCATGTCGAGCTTTCAGTCATCCTCCACTTTATTCTTCTCCCATAATGTCATCATTACCAGCTTCATATGGTATTTTGGACCCGCCAGAAGTTTATTCTTCACCTTCTACATCAACCTCTTTTTTTGCATCCTCTTCTTCATCATTAGAGGCCTCTCTCTAGTAGAATGGCATGTCCTCAAGCCAAGAAATGTGGCTCTAAAATATGTATGGAGACATGATCTGATGGGGTGCATCGAGTTGTTCGCCTTGTTAAAGATGCAACATGTATATAGAATCATGTAAAGACATAATATCTCTATGATTGGAATCATTTTGATCCCAATTGTAAGTAAAATCTTGTCGGAGTCTCGAGTACCAATCGTTGAAGCTCGAGTATCATAAGAAGTCTGCACCACTTTTCTTTTTCTTTTCTTTTTCTTTTCTATGCTATACCTTTCAACATATGCATCATTAACCTTGGTTTTTATCTCTAGACTCACAATATTTGGAATGCGCACACATCCAAACAACTAATCCCATTATCAGATCGAGAAATACAATACGAATGTCTATCTCATTTCAGTGGCAATAATTTGAGCAATATCTATACTTTTCTTGTTAGGATTAGGTAAAGGATCTGAGTGGTATCCATGGTAAAGGTGGAGGTGTGACTCCTGGGCCTGATTTTCTATAAAAATCAACATGAGGAAATTTTGAGCTTTAGGGGTTAAATCCTCCTGATGAAACCTAATTGCCACACCATAAGGATTCATTTCCACTTCTCGACCCTTCAATAGAGTTACTTTGGAAATCTTCTCAACTTCCGACGATTTGTTGATGGATTGTTGGTAAAATAATATTTCTCTTTCTTTCAAGACTAGGGGTTACCTAAAAACTCATTGATAGCATCCATGTTAAAGTGAATGTTTCTTCCCCCAACCATAGTTGAGAAGCTGAAAGAAGTTCCCTATATCGAAAAAAGCATTCACCTAGAATTTACGAAGAATGTAACACCCGAGTCTAAAAGAAGGCGGAGGGTGGTTACACTGCATGGAACACCTGAGACCAAAGGAGGCAAGGGTGGTCGTCATATCAGAATGAGAGGGATCCTAAGACTATGCAAGTATGAGACTGCATGGTTAAAGGGGGCTTATAAGGATTAATTGGTACTACCTATACCAACAAGATGCATCTTCTTTTCGGGAGCCTATTCCATAAGAACTTCACAGTTAAGCGTGCTTGACTTGAAGTATTATTGGGATGGGTGACCTTCTGGGAAGTTTCCCAGAAAGCATGCAAGTGAGGGCAAAGCATGCTGAAAAGACCTGTGTTGGTTTACAGGGTTAGTCGGTAATCCGGAAGGCCATCAGGGGCGTTACAAAACACATCATAGTTTATGTGGTGGTGAGGGTTTAGGAGTAAGTAAATTCCATTTACGGTTGGTCCATTGAAGGCTTATTTTCCGATAATATCTTTGGGGATTGAGTTGAAAAATTCTTTCAGCCCAAATGGATCTTCCAGTTAAAACACGAAACCTCTCTTCTTGTTCAGGTCCCAAAAATCTAGTGTGGTCAAATGATGGTTGTTTTCTTGATGAACTAACATTTGTGGTTTTATGTTTATTGAAGCAACATTTTTTAGGAGCGATGCATGCAAGCAAACAATCAGACATACAAAACCTAGTCTGTTAACAAACTGATTTTTATGCAGCAGGCTAGGTTTGCTTAGCTTAGCGAGCTCCAGCGAACAGAAGTTCACTTCAGCGAGTAAACTTCGCTTTACAAACTCTGCTAAATTTAAATTTTAACAGTTTTGCATGGGTCATCCAAATCAACATTTCAATATATTCAATTTTGTAAATTACCTAACTTTAACCAAAAAGTTACAAAAATGCATAAACTTTTAACAACATTAAATCTAGGTTATGGATAGTAAAGAACAACTCATGTAATTTGAAGTATAGAAACATGGTATAAAAAAATAAAGAATATTTATAGATGATGAAGAGTGAAAGCATTTTACTTATCTAAAGTTTGAAGAGAGTTGAGATGGAGAGGTAGTGTTCAAGAGTGAAGGAATAAAGTGAGGTGTGAGAGACAGAAGTGTAATCTAGGTTTAGTGAGAAAATAAAATTATATATATATATATATATATATATATATATATATATATAAGTGTCACTTAATATGAGAGGGATAGAGAAGTTTGGTAGGTGAGCATGTGGGGTCATTTAGTAGTCATAAATTCACATTTGACCACATACAGTTTGCTTAGCAAACTTTCTAGGTTTAAACTTTTGCTTAACGAACTCTGCAAAATCTAGAATTCTGTAGAATTTTTGTCTTGTTGCACTAGTACAAATGACACGCCTCTAATACTATCCAAAGTAAAACAAAACATTAAGGAAAACTTACAGAGTTGTGTTTCCTCCTAACAAGTGCTTATTTAACGTCGTTAGCTCGACGCCTGTTGTGTTTCATGGTTGGTGCAAAGGAATCATTGTGTTGACTCAATCTACTTCACCACCTAAATACAATTTAAATATTTGGCCATTGACAACCCATGTTTCCTTATACATTGAATATTGCAATTGAATCGTGTCATAGAGCGTGTTGTCTTTGTAAGTTATTTATTTTAGGATTGACATTAATTTTAGTAAAACAAATAAGACATCAATATGTTAGATAGGATGCATTAACTTGCTAATATTAACAAGTTGAGCAACAAGTCCTATCTTATGTTGGGGCATGTTGAGATGAGATGTTATCACCATCTAGAATAACACGTCATATTTGATGTCCTATGAAGGAGCATACGACATCATGCCTGGGATGAAGTGGATTAGTTGATTCTATTATGACTTAACTGATGTAGAATATTCTGGGAATATTATGCAATCCTATGTAGTGCTGAATAAAAGGTCAATAATAATCAAGTTAGAATATTGAATATTATGCAATTTCTAAATATGAAGATTATTTAGGAAACTAATGATTGAAGACCTTATTTGTAGCAGAAGTTTCTACTGATTTGTAACAGCCGATATATTGTGATTTGATGAGCATTTTCTTTGTGTATTTTTGGTTTTTTATTTAGAAATGATGCATGAATAACTATGTATAGGAGTAAGTGTGTGAATTAATGAGATAGAGAAAATATGGTTGAAAATGATAAATTTGGACAATTTAATCAATAGGAATCTATCCATTGAAGTGAGAGTTGAATCCTAAGGGTAAGGGAGTCGAGTCACACAATCTTGGAGTCGACTCCAATTTGACAGAAGTGATTTTTGCAAATAAGCTTCAATAGGAATCGACTCCAAATAGCCAGGGAGTCGACTCATTTTGGACAAAAAAGAATTTTTAAAATATGCTTTCAATAGGAGTCAACCCACAACTCGAGGGAGTCGACTCCTTCAGCTGTGTCTCGACTTCAAAGGCAGTATGTATCGACTCATTTTTAACATAAAGGTTCTTTTTGAAAAAGCTTCAAAGGGAGTCAACTCCTAACATGGGGAAGTCGACTACAAACCTGATTTTTCTCCAAAATACATATTTTTGAAATGTTTGACTTGTCCAAAAGCTTTTGACATGATCCTTAAATGTCCTAAGATGAAAATGCAACATAGACAAAAAGAGATCCCGTCCAATATACAAATACTACATATTTCTTAATTTTGACATTATTCAAAACATCTAATGGAGAATGTTGTACTCACACAAATTATAAACATAGGTATCACATAAAAAAATACAAATTTAAATAAATTTTGAACAAACTCTAGTTGTAACATAAATGTGTATAATAAAATAGCCACAGTGTATATTAAATTAGCTCAAAGGAGAAAAGATGTTCTAAATGAATTTTGAAAAGTTTAATTATATTTATTTTTTTCTTAAAAATCAGTCTAAGGAAAAAACATAAGCATGTAACACGTCGATTTTCTTAAACCCTTAATTCTTCAAGTTAAGTTTTGATCGGTTGAACTAATTAGTTCAATAACTTACTCAATTCAACAATCGAATTATATCAATAACCTTTCAATTTTCGAATCAAATGATTCAACTCATCAATATGATTCGATTTTTAAAATATTTATAAAAACATTACGTTTAAGTTAGAAGTAATTTTCATTATCTAATCATATCCACCTATATAAGATACTAACCATTTATATGTTTAGTTGACCATCCCCAAATAAATTGTTTGTATTTAAAAAAAATATAAAATAATACTGTAATAAGTAATACTATTGTTTGTATAAAACGAACACAATAATTATATTCATCAAACAAAAAAAAAGGTAATCACTGTAGTTATTTTGTTGTTTTCCTCTTTCGTGATTCGTCCTTGGCTCATGCTCCTGCTGCAACAAGAGCAGAGTACTATTGTCCCCAAAAAAGTGAAAAGTTAAAATTCCACAGTTAAATTCACATCTACCACTCACAATTAAAACCCAAAGTTACCGTGTAACCGGACATAGCCGGTACAAGGTAATGATGAATGGTCCAAGACAAAGGCAGAGTGAGAGAAAGAATTTGTATTTCTATATGCTGTTTTGTTTAGATTAACACCACAGAAAAAAATACATACAAGCTTGAAAAGTTTATGAATATTGAATCAAAGAAAATTGATAGTTTAGCTTCGAAATTAGCTTTGAAATTTGCTTCGACTATGGAATTTGAAGATCATGAGGAGCAAGAAGAAGAGTTATGTATGGGTGCAGCGAGTTATGACTCGTTACCTAACTCGTCACGAGTTAAGATGCCAGGTGGCAGTGAAGCTATTATGGTTACTCATCCACTGAGAAACATCATCAACAACAACAACGGAAACAGTAACAGTAACATCAACAGTCACAACGGTGACAACAACATCGGTGTCGGAAACGGAAAAGCAAGGTATAGAGAGTGTTTAAAGAATCATGCTGTGGGAATAGGTGGTCATGCTTTAGACGGGTGCGGCGAGTTTATGCCAGCGGGGAATGAAGGAAGTTTGGAGTCACTAAAATGCGCTGCGTGTAACTGCCACCGTAATTTCCACCGCAAGGAGTCGACTGAGTTCCCCGGCGGGGATCCTTTTCTGTTGACGCATCACCACCACCATGTCCCGCCTCAGCCGCAGTTCGCGGCTTATTATCGAACTCCGGCTGGGTACTTGCATGTTTCCGGACAGCAGAGGACGGGGACACTTGCTCTACCGTCGACCTCCGGAGGTGGTGGAGGGACGCAGAGCACGAGGGAAGATCAAGAGGAAGATATTTCGAATCCGAGTGGCGGAGGTGGAGGTGGAGGTGGAGGTTCGAGTAAGAAGCGGCACCGGACCAAGTTTACACCGGAACAGAAGGATAAGATGTTGGAGTTAGCTGAGAAATTGGGGTGGAGAATTCAGAAACATGATGAAGGCTTGGTTCAAGAGTTTTGCAATGAAAGTGGTGTTAAGCGTCATGTTCTTAAGGTTTGGATGCATAACAACAAACACACTCTTGGTAAGAAGCCCTAGAAAATAATATAGTATAATAATAACTACAATTCCATTATTTTCTTTCTTAGGGTTCATTTGAGGGAAAGTGGAAGTGAAGATCGATTATAAATAATTATTTAAGGTACTCAATTTGTGTTAATGTTATGATGGACTTGGAGGGTTAAGAAGAAGATTTAATTTAGTACTAGAATTAATTAGAGGCTAGTATTCTATTATTGTTATTATTGTTGATGATGAAGTTTATGTGTACAATGTAGAAGTTATCTATGGTGAATGAATGAATGAATGCATTTAGATTTGGAATATTTGGAATGGGGAATGAGATGATGTTTTAGTAATTAGAATTTAGAATCAAGTTATGAGATATTTGATGATGATAATGAAGCTAAAAATAGATGACCCCTCTAGATTTAATTTTGTTTGTCTATATGTTGTTGATACAATACAATACAATCTCCATCCTATGACAGTTGTTCTCGAAAGCATCAATGTCGTTTTAGAACACACACCTGCATTTTCCGTTTTTCATGTCTTTTTCTATCATACTTGTCTCTTCTTCCATTACTACTACTTCTTCATCTAACGGCTAAACCCTTTTGGCTCATTCCTCACACCACCTGGAAAATTGTGAGAACAAAAATTCTTCCTCCTACCTTCATTTTGAATTTCAACTATATTTATTGAAACTATAGTTATATTGTGATTTTGATGAAATTTTAAATTAAATTCTAGTTTTTTTAAACTAAAATTCGGGTAAGATATTATATTTTATTCCACACCGATTAATCATAATTTTGTAAAAATTTGTATTTCTTTTGTTAAATTATGAGAGCTTATATTGATTATAATCGTATGCGTGATTATGATTATACGCCTAATTTCCGAGATTAATCTATATATTTAAGTAAAAATAAATTTAACTTGTTTAGTTTGGTGATGTTTTTAGAGTCAATATTGTATTTAATATTTTTGCTCATTATTTTCTGCAACATAAAATTGATGATATATAGGACAGTGGAACCAGATTTTTGTTAGTATTATGAATAGTTGGATTTGCATTTTATCATTTTCTGGATGATGTCCAAGTTTTTAATGTAGTGATTAATATAGTATTTTATTTCATGTGATGTATTAAATTTGAAAAGTACTACTATACAATTAAGTTGTCAATGTTTCCTTCTGTGTTGGGGAGGAAAAGTTGGTAGACTCAAATCCAGGGGTGAAGTAATTAAATTCATATGCTACAGAAATTACTTTTAGAATAGTAATATGGAGTAGTAACTAATTAAATAAAATAATATAGTATATTATCTTCACTTATTTTCCTCACATGTTAATTAATGTTAATGTATACTCCTATATTATATAGATTTAATGAATTAAACAAACACTTACAGTACATTAATATGATTTTTATGGAAGAAATTATTAGATCTATGTTGTTGATATCCCATTTTTTAACCGTTGGATAAAAATAAAGTGTGAAAAGCATTAAAATGTAGTGATGATGAATTTTGATGGCAACGGAGTACTTTATTTTTCTTTCTCTTCCTTTATTTCGTTATATATGTGTTATTAATTTTGAAAATAATGATCTTTCCCATTTAGAGCAACCCTAGAGTTGCATAAGTTAAAAACCAAGCTATATGAATATAGATGTAAAATAGAAGAATAGGGACATGACTTTTGTTTTGCAGCTTTCCAATTACTACCATCAATGGAGTTTAGAGAGAAATGGGGTAGAGAATCTATTAGGATCCCTAGAATCTCTGTAATGTCAGTTCTCTACTTCATCACAATCATGGTAAACTTGTTGACTTGTTGCATTTAATTGACTCTAACATGGTGGAGCACTACTTAATTCAATAATGTAATAATTAATACATGTAAAAAAGCTTAATTGCTAAGATGAAAAAGTTTTAGTGTAGTTTTGATTTTGATTTTGAATGAGTTAAAATTAAGTTTAGAATTGATGAATGGTTTGTTATATGTTTGGATGTGTTGAAATAAATTTGATTTTGTATTTAGAATTTATTCTAATTTAAAATTAAGAATAATGGTTTTTATTCAAAAATTTAACTTTTAAATTCAAATTTATAGTTCATATTAAGTTTATAAATGTATTTTAAACAAAATTTATTTTGTATTCATCTTATTTTTTTATTTTACTTTCGTACTCTGGTTTTTTAAAAAAATGAGATTTTAATATTAACTAAATATTATTTTTATTTAAGAATCGAACACATTACTCTCCAGATTACATCTTTAACGATCATCTTGTTTTTATACAAAATAAATTCACAAAAAATTCAATTTTTGTCTCATAAATTTTGAATATGATCGGTATCACATTTATTATGTACTTTCTTTTATAAGTGTTTAGATACATTTGTTAGATTTTTTGCTAAATATTTTTTTATTAATAAATATATAACATTTTTATGCTAAAAATTGTTTCATATATCGAATTTTAATTAATGAGATAAGATTTAGTTGTTTGTTGTAATGTCTAAAACAAAAAAACATATCTAATAACCGCGCAAAAAGAAAACATAAATTATTTTTTATTTTTTTAATATATGTTTAAAGTAGAAAAGATTCCTATATAAAAAGAGAGTATGTAAAACATTAGGATCTTGTATAACTTTACAATTAGGTTAATGATGGTGTCAATTCAACTAAAATATGATCAAATAACTGTAAAATTTTTGAATCACTAGAGTTATTTTATTTTTTATTTTTTATTGCATTAATTAGAAAACCGTTTCAATTGTGAAAAAGAGTTTATTTTCTTCTCTCACTATTATAAATAATTAATTTTTTAAATTTATTAAATTACTGATATATTTGAATCAAATATATCTGTTATTTAATAAAATAAAATAAAATAATTTATTTATTTATTTATAATAGTGATGATAAAAAACATAGAATAAGTTTTTATTTACACATTGGTTCTTGTTAGAATTGAATGATTTTGGTCTATGTTAGAGATATATATATATATATATATATATATATATATATATATATATATATATATATATATATATATATATATATATATATATATATATAAAATACACATTTGGTGAGGTAGAAGATGCAAGTGTAATGAATGTAATTTGGCATGTTGTATAGCTTTATGAGTGAGCTTTAATATGCATGCCAAAGGGGGGACTTGGTTGATTACTTAGGGAAAGAAGGTGAAAGAAGGCTTAGTTTGGAAGCTTTACTATAAAAACACACTATAAGTATAGCACACAGGATATGATATGCTTTTGTTGTAGACAGCTTGCTTGTTAACTAGTCCAAACCTTGCCCATTACCAATACACGTATAAGATGCTTTACTTGTTTTGGGGTTTTTTTTGGTATCAGATAAAGCTGTGTGTGTTTCATCATCCATCTTGTGGTCCACATATGTACATTATAATGGAACCCTTGTTTCTTGCTTGGTGCTGTGCTGCTACTAAGTTTAGACTGTGATTACTGATGAGTCAGATTTATATTGGCCTACATAGCCATATCCCATCCCTCATATATATAGTTATTAACATGTTCATGATTTGATGGATTTTGTCTACCATGTTAATCATTCAATTCTACCATGTTGGTTTTAAATTGTGGTTGGGTTTTTTTTTTTTAATTGTGGTTGTGGTTTTAAATTATAGTTATTAACATGTTAAGGATACTTCAAAAGAAATATTTTTTTAAATCTGTGAATTTAATATATTAAAATTCGAAATATTACTTTATTGCTTATGTTTCAGCATTATTATTATTATTTTTTGACATAATCTTGTTAAATGTAGTGAATTTGGTTACAATCATAGTTGGAAGGTTTTGCTAAAGACATGTCTTGTGGATGTCTTAGATATTTGAAACAATTAAGTTAAATATTTGTGCAACCGCACAAAATAAAATACTATTGTATGACACAATTATATTGAAATGCACATCTATAAATCTATAATACAATAAATTCTAATAAAAATAAGTGTGGTGAATTAAGTTAGATCATGTTTCATAGTTGCGGTTGTGATGGTTATTTAAAAATATTGGTGGAGTTAGAAATTTTAATTAATCATAAAAATTTTAATTTTCATATTCTATTTTTATTTATTTTATCTTTTGATTTTGATAATTTTATCCAAAAATCAATTATTAAATTTAAAAAATACAAAGAAAATAAGAAACTGGCTATAAAACTACCCTTGTTTGAAACATTATTAAATTTATTATATAATTAAAATATAACTTTATTTGTCTTTAGCAAAAAAAAATGTAATATAGATAATGCTAACATGTGTTTTAAGGGCATAAATTAAGAGTTAAATATTTAAATTTTTTTCTATTGTATATTTTGTTTTAATTAAAATTTTAAAAATATTTTTTTACTACAAATTTTTTATTTTTAAATTTCTTAACATCTAATTTAAGAGCACATGTTAATATTACCATTATATTTTATTTACATTCTTGATTTGTTGTGCCATAGAAATTTTAGGTGTTTTTGCAATTGTATAAATTTTAAATAGCTTAAGTGAAAATTTCTATTTTAAGAATTGGATGGGTGCAAGTGTTTGTAGAAATAGGTGTGTAATTGTCAAGCTCATGTTAAAGTTTCTTCATAGTAGTAAAATATTTGATAATGGTTTGGTCCCCTTAGTTGAGTGAGTAAATATATCCTTTTAAAGGTATCAAACCCAAAATATGTCACCTAGGTGGTATGTATCTTGTAGTTCTTGCCAAATCTCATGTGTATACTTTTAACAATCTTTGGTTCAATTGAACTTGTGAGCAAATCCATTAACATAATGTTGCACGGGTCTCAAGCAAGATAGGTGTGATTAGGGGTTTTAGAAAGAGTTAGGGTTCCATCAAGAAACCTTAATTTTACTTTCTAACAAAAGGAAACTTTTATGGAACAAGACCGTGTATGATAGTTCTGGTTGTTTAGAGAAGTAGAAACAATGGAAATGACATGGTTATCACTAGGATGCATGTATAAGGGGTCCAACATATCATTATGGTTGGTAGAATTAGGATTTTGGTTTTGGAAAATGTTGTTGAAAGTTTCATTTTTGAAAGAATTAACAAGAGACACACGTGATGGTGTCATACCCTAATTTTTTCCCTAGGAATTTCTATCATTTCATCACCACAATGTATCAAGATCACAAACAAGGGTTGGTTCTCCTGCTTCTCCTATTCTTAAGTTTGCTCTCAAGGGATTATCAAACACCTTAAATGTGTATTTCGTATTTGAGGTTTACAATTGTTTAACCTATGATTAAAATACCAAAAAAATATTAGCTTTTGTCTTTGTATATTTGTGTTTTGTAGGTATGGGCCAAAACATCTGACGAGTGTAAGTTTTTCTGGTGTTTTTTTCTCCCACACTTGTTTTACACTAATTTTTCAAAAAAAAAAATGCAGTACAATCGATTTGCACTTTGGAGCAATCGATTGCTCACTTCTAATTTCAACCAAATCTTCAACAAAAAAAAAACACAGTGCAATTGACTTGCACGCGTGAAAATCTAAAAAATTGAGCAATTTTCAAGTTTGTGGGCTTTGGCTCCAATTTTCTTTTTAATTTCTAATTTATTTTTTTGATCACTCAAAATTCCACTACCTTGTCATATTTAAACTCTATCATACACCCTCATTTGATGACATAAACACCATTTGATTAAAATTTGACTCCAAATTCATTTTCCAAGCTTAATTTCATACCCAGACTAAATTCCAAACCACCACTAATTCCCAATCTTAAACCTTATAAATAGAGGTCTCCTCTCATTCAAATTTCAAGCTTTTGATAGCCAAACTCACTTTGCCAAAAAATCTTTCTACTATTTTCATTTCCCTAATTCACCCATTTTACTCAAAGCTCTTCTTCTTCATAAAGTTTAGTAAATTCTTCATTGGAATTCGCTAAATCTTTGAGCTAAACCTCCATCTACACTCTTTTTTTCCATTAATTCTCTAGATCTAGGCATGTGATTCTGATTTTTGGAGCTAGATTGAAGCAATTTGAAGTGTTACTCTTGCCAATTTTTCTCAAGATCTTCAAGTGGTGAGTGTTGATCTTCATCTTCCATAATGTAATATCTTCATAACTCTTGTGGTTTGATTCATTGAGAAAACTTGTTTTTAGTTTCATTAGTGTTGATTTCTCAAAAATTTAGTGGAATTTTCGTGCTCAATTGAATCAAAGATCACAAGGTGTTTGTGGAAAAGTTTGAACAAGTATTTGGCCATTTGAAATGTGATTTTTCTGTTTGAAATAGTGAGCAATCGATTTGCAGATTAATTGGGCTTTTTTGCGCAGAATTTGAAAACTGTTGTTGTGCAATCGATTTGCAAAGTGAAGAATGCTTTTTGGCTTGCTTTTTGACTTGTTTTGGATGATTACTCTTCTTCTACTCTATTTTTTTGATCCAATTATTTTGACTACATAGCTCTACATTTCGTCCCGAATTGGAAAATGATCAATTGGTGGCATAAACTTCATGTTTTACAAAGGCGCAAAAGATTGTTTGAGCTTTGATTTTGGTTTAACACTTGTGAAACTTGCTGTGTAGTCGATATGATTCTATCAAGCTTCTGATAAGTTTTCACTAACCTTGTCCAATTGAAATTCTCAATCATCTTTGATCAAGCGTTGTAATTCTTGATTGTTCCAAAATGGATGATATACTTGACAAAAAGCAATTGAAATTTATCGTGTAGTCGCTATGATTCTATCAAGCTTTTGGCAAGTCTTCATGTGCAAGCTTCAAGATGATCATTCAGCTAACCTTACTAATTACTAACAATTGACTTTTATTCTACGCTTTATTTTTATAATTTTAATTTATGCCTTGATTTTTACGCCTTTATTTTTATACTCTTTACTTTATGCACTTTATTTTTAGCATTTACATTTCATGTCATTTTTTCTTTGCTCACTTGAGCATTTATTTTTATGTCATTTTTTCCTTTGCTCACTTGAGCATTTATTTATTTGTCATTTTGAATTTGCTCACTTGAGCTTTATTTTTCTTTTTTTAAAATACTTAATAATCCAACTTAAATACTACAAATTTTTAATCTCTCTCTCTCGGACTTGATTACTATCCATATGCTCGTTGTTTGGACTTTGGACTTAGGATTAAGACTTTGAGCTCAGCTCAGAGATTTTGTGGTCGTGGTGTTATTCTATTTGTTCTTGGGCTTTTATTTTCTCGGTGTGCAGGTTATTCTGTTTGTACTCGGATACGAGTGGATTTCCTCTAAATACAGCCGTTACTCTGCTCATTTTTTATGAAGACATGATTTCATTTGAGGCATGAATTTATCTGAGACTTGGTATTTTTGTCCGATTAATTGCTTGCTTGGTAATCAAAAGGATGAGAATATGGTATTGGCTTCTTGATGTCAAGTATTGGTTTCTTACCTGGTTAGATCTTACTTTGCCTCACATTTTACCTTTTTGTACATTTCATCTCCTCACATATTCTTTAATTTTCAAAATCTTCTCATCTTTTTTAAAACCTTCTTTGTTTTCTAAATTCGAACCGCTTTCACAATAAACCTCGACTATGTCGAGCGAATTTTCAAACTTCTTTATCTTAATCAAATGCTAATTCATCTAACTATATTCTAACCCTTTCAAAAAGACTAAAAAAATATGCAACCTCATTCAAACTTTTTTGTGCCCTCGTGCACTTTTTATCTTTAAAACCTTTTTGAGATTAGACATGAGTCATTTATAATTAAGATGTTCTTTCTCTATCCCCATGGTTCCCGACTTCTCCACTTGAGTACTAGGGGCGTTCTCAAACCCTCCCTCATGTTGGTGCGTAGTCCTTTATTCTTTATCATACCTTGTGGGCGTTTAGACGAGTCTTCTCCTTTAAAAATGACGACTTGTCTTTTCATTTAAAATCAATCAACACACCAATTTCGGTATTTTTTACCCGAACTACATGAGTTTTGATTTCAACATTGCACGTTGTTGGTATGTAGGCCTAGAACTCATTGAAAGTTCTATCAAATCAAAAATTGTAAAAAATACTTCTTTTCTCATATCTCAGCTGCCAACTGTTGCTCATAAATACTATGGATACAACTTCAATTAGAAGATTATCCTCTCAAATACCCAAAGGTATCAATCTTCTATGATAACTCTAGCGCAATCAATTTATCAAAAAATCTTATACAACATTCTCGATCAAAACATACAGAGATAAAGCATCACTTCATCACGGATCATGTACAAAAAGGTAATATCAAATTAATTTTTGTTGACACTGCAAATCAATTAGCAGATATTTTCACAAAACCACTTGTTGAAGATAGATTTAATTTTATTAAAAACATCTTTTTATCATTGAAATGCCTAAATAATTTTCCATCTAAAAATTTCACATATATTTCTTATACTTAATTATGTGTGTGTGTGTGTATATATATATATATATATATATATATATATATATATATATATATATATATCAAAATGGGTTGTTACTAAAAATGGGATGACATCATTGGTCATTATATATTTATATTAGTTTATTCTTGATCCACAAACTCCCTCCATAGCCACACGTACACACTCCCTTATGTTTGTCTACCAACCTTCAACCTCATGTCTTGTCAAATCTTTTTTTCACTCTTATTTTGGCAACATTGACACTCTTAATAATGAAAAACAATTATCATCTTCCTCACTCCCAATGTCAACTCAGCCGCTCCCTTCTAATCACCATTACCTCACCATAGTCGTTTCTCCTCCTCAAATAAAACTCAACCATCTCATTCTGGAAATTTCCAAACTCACTTTTCATTCTCTTCACCGAAACTCAACCTACTCCATGGACAATCTATAACTGGTCTCTGTTCATGAACCCCTCAACATAATTTCTCTCGGTTCATCTTCAACCCATTCACCCCAAAACAAAGAAGAATCCCAAGAAAAAACCTCTTATACCCGAATTCCATGAAACAAACCTCGAACCTAACATGAAACTATCAAAATATCTACTGATTGGTCTTCCTCACAAAGCAAAAAGGGCTCAACCTCTGCAACAATTAAAAAACCAGACATGATTGATCCATCATTCGAACCGATTGACAACTCGGTTCTCGAAAATTCTACTGACAAAGAACTCTTCAACAGAAAATGGAGGTTCACCACCATCACACCCGGAAAGCCTGTTGATTTGAAAAACTTCACATAAAAGGGTTTTGATATTCAAGCTCTCACAGATGCTCTTGGATGGACCTCATTTGTCACCATGCATGTTGAAACTTGCTCAAGGCTCATCAAGAGTCTTTATGCTGCTGCAAAGACAACCGAGAAAACCATCAAATCTACTATCAAAGGCATAAATATCACACTCACCCTTGACTTGTTATCACATATACTAGGCTTACCTTACAATGGTCCATCATATTACTTTGACAACTGGTACAAACAAGAAATTGTCTATGTAGAAAACATTAAGAAACTTGTCACAAAAAATCCTAGGAAATATTTTGTGTCCTCAAACCTTGAACCACTATCTCACATTTTGCACAACATCTGTGTTTACACCATTCTACCTAAAGTAGGAAGCTATGAAAAATGCACTAACACTGATCTCTTAATCATGTACCTTCTTCTTCAAGCTAAGCCTTTGAACCTAGGATACATATTATTCATTGACATTCACAATGCTGCTATAAGTGGTAGAAGTGCACCCTCTGGCATGATCCTAACAAAAGTTTTCAAGTTTTTCTGTGTGCCAATGGAATCAGAGAAAGTATTCCTATATCTTTAGGTTATGAAGGGAAACAAGTTAACCAGAATGCACATCATCCCACCTACACATCCTAAGAGAAAAAGAAGCTCAAAATCTTCCTCTGAACCTATTCCAAAGAAACAAAAACTTAGAAAAACTCATACCTCAGGGCAAACTAGCTCTTCAAAACCTTACTCAAATACTCCACCAAATTCTCCAAAAATCTTTCCACCTGCTGAAGGGTTTGTTGATACATGTGAAAATAAACCCTCATCTATTGAGGACCTTGAGGATTTTGTCACAAACCTGCAGCCCATTCCTGAGAATCCCTAAGATGATCAAGAAGACACCAACATTGAACCACCTGCCTTCTCCTCACATGTCCATTCAGCAGAACCAAACTTTCATGTTTTTTCCTCTCCATCACATGCCTGTAATGAACCTGTTGTGGTGTCTCCCACTAGACCACCATGTTTTGATTCTTCACCTCCTTACTCTCCTCAGCATGAAGAATTCAATTTGGAGGCATTTCTAATGAACCAAAACATCTCTCACCATCCAAGTCCTATCAATTACTTTGATGCACAACACCAATCTGCCACCTTCCTTGAAAATTCTGCAACTACACAAGCTCAAAGAAACTTTGAAAATAACTTGGAAGCATTTCTCTATCCTCCCAACTTTGATAAATCTCCAATTCACACACCTCAAGGAGAAACCTTATTTCAATTTCCTGAACCTGATACCATTGGATCTCTAGGATCATCCTTCCTCAAATGTCAAGGTTCTACCGCTAAACCATCTCCTAATCCTTGGACTAAAACTAACATAACTGAAACAACCTCTGTTAATTTGATTCTTGAAGGCCATCGAGCCCTGCAACAAACCATTGTCATTGCTGAAAATTCTCAACATGCCATGCTTAGGTGGATTGCTCAGCATAATTGTCCTGCACCCACACCTTATGATATTTCTCCTTTTTAGTATCCCATGGTTCCTCACTCTTCTGGAGCAGCATCAGAAAAAGATTGCCTTTAGGCTTCTTTCTATTTTGATGCCTTCCACCTTCTTTTTGGAATGACTAAAGGGGGAGAAGAACAAAAAGAGCTCAAAAGAATTTAAGAACAAAAAGAGCTCAAAAGAATTTCAACTTAGTTTCTATGTATTTAGGAATTAGCACATTCTTAAATATGTAGAAAGTTTGTTTCATGAAGAAACATGTTTTGTCCTTTATGTTTTGTCTTTTTTATGTTTTGTTTAGGTTATGTCTTTGTGTATGTAATGACTACTCAATATGATGGTTGTACTAAAAAACCCATAACATTATAAAATAGTATGTTATATTTTGTTAACTCCTATTGTGTTTTTGTTAACTCCTGCTTACTATCTATAGTAGAAAAATGAATTCTAGAGTATAAGAATTTTAACTGCTTCTAATCATATTGATACATACAAGGGAGCCTTGATCTTTAAAAAACAAAATCATGCATAACCTAAGGGGGATCTTTGTTATGTTTCAAAATAAAGTTATGCATAAATAAAGGGGGATCCTTTTCCAAATAAAAAGAATAAATGTTTGTCCTTCTCAAAAAGGGGGAGATTGTTGAAACTAATATGATTTTAAGTATAATAAACAATAAAATATAGACATATCAAATGTTGTTACTTATAAGATCTTAAGACAGGTTTAGACAAGTCTTCATCTCTCAAAGAAGTACAAGAAAAACATGCTTTAAAACATGTATGAACAAAATTCCTCAAAAAGAACCTGAGGACTCAGGCTGACCAAAAGGACTAGAGGACTCTTCTTCACAAAAAGACAAAACAAATTCAGTCAAAGTACAAATATGTGTTGAAAGCATTTCATCATAATTATGGCGTCAGCAGCATGACATCATCAAACGTGAGGTCATCATGACATAAAGTTAAAGCAAGAAGATTTAACTAGAGGACTTGACCATACTAAGGATTCTAGAGGAGTTGATTCACTAAAAGACAAAAGTCACTATTTGCAAGTACAAGTGATGTCATCACTTTACCAATGATTTGACATAAAGCCTAATGCACATAAAATCTTGTCTTTATCATGATAAGAACTTAAGGACTTATTCAAATGAAGGAAAGAACATTATTACATGATATAAAGGCAAGGACTCCTCATCAACCTTCTTTGCCAATAAATACACACCTCTTCTTCAAGAAAATGTGTGGATTCATACTAAAAAAAAGGCTAACAAATTCCTTATCTTTCCTAAAGATCACTATCTCATATTAACATCCACACCTTCATAGATATCCAACTCCACCTCTCACTACCATATGGTGAAGTTGTAAAGAATCATTGAAATAATTCTTTATATCAATTGTATATCTTCAAGCGATATAAAAAGGCTTGGTTTCTTTGTGTAAGCTTACTAAAGCTATATTAATCAGTATTGTATGCTTGGTGAGGCTAAGAAAATACATAGTTGTAAAGGTGAATCAAAGAAGAAAATTTGTCAAGCATGGGTAAAGAAAATCTCACAGACTGTGAGGACTAGACTAAACACATTGGTGAACCAGGATAAATCTCTTGTGTTATTTATCTTAAAATTTACTTTGTTATCTATTCCATTTATATTCTCATTTCTAACAAACACACAACACTGAATCTTAGTTAAGATTCAAACTAACTTTTCTTTTCCCAGTAACATCTTGAGAAACTGTTTTTATATTAGGATAAAAACCAATTTTTAAAAGGGTCACAATTCAACCCCCTTCTCGTGACATCTCTATTTACTACATAGTGCCTATGTACCCCATTTGTGCAATTAGGGATAAAAGCACTACACAGTTCTCCTAAAAAATTGGTGGATTACAATGTTTTTATGATTAATACCACGTCCTTGCGATTAGGATTACAATTCGTGTTTGGCGTTGCAGCTTATCGAAAGACTCATGCTCGGCCACTCGCACACTTAGAAACTCGCTCGGATTTGAAATGAAATACCCATATTGAAAAGGTTTTCAAAGAAAAAGATCCAAAGTGAGAATGGTTTGCAATTGGTGGATTGTTTTTACCTTGGCGAAAGGATTTAAGTTTTGTTAAGATATTTTAGGATTTGATAAAGAAAAACTTTTAGTCTTAATATACAAAAGGGGAATAAAACATCTAAGGGAAACTATCTAGCTTTATCCCTAATGTTATCATACAAAGGTGGCCCTATGTCAAGGATGAAAAAGGAATATCTACCTATGTTAACATACATGGATGAATATCTTAATGTCTAAGCTCGAAAGCTACCTTAGCCGATAGGTCCTAGGGGAAAAATATTCTAATGTCTACCTTGGTTGAAGAACCAGATGATCATAAGGGAAAACAAACAAGTGCTTTGGAAAAAGCACACAAACAATGCAATATGCAATCATATGCGGGAAGGGAAAAGGGAACATGGGAAGGCTTTAGTCGAAACAAACAATCCATGTGGTTGGAGAAAATGTCCACGCCTTGGTATCATGACACCAAGTGGGAAGAATACATGAATATAATAAGTGTCAGTGCAGGCCGACGCGATCTCCAAACAATGCATCGTGGGTCAAAAAGGGGAACCCTCATCCATGAGACGAATCGATAACAAAAAGCATCGCAGTGCGTCACGAGCTAAGGATGACACATACGGAATTGTGAGGGTCAATTGCGGACCCTTTTCGCGTGCCTTCTCTTGAGGACTTCAATAGGGGAGGGGAAATTGTCTTCTCTGAGGTCTTTAAGCACAAATGTAAATACATCTATAGAATACCTACTACCAAGATAGGATTTTAAACAAACCACACACAAGTAACACACAATATGCAGAGTTTCCTTAACCAAGGTCTTTAAATAAACTAGAGCGACTCCTGACATAATCAGCAACGGAGATCCCCATCATGCATCTCTATTTCTACTTCTCATGGCAAGGAAAACGGTAAAGTCCATACTTATCATAATTGAAACAACCGGCTGAACATCATCCGATAACTATATCAATGAAGTCTCCATCGAACGTTTTTATCTCGCAAAAGGAGAAAGGTAAACGCATCGCGAAAACCTGAAAGGGATAAGACACGGTCTTGCGACCGAGAGATAAGGTAAGGGAATCTATTACGCGAAGGGAAGGTATTAGCACCCCACACTCCCGTAGTACTCTACAGTATCCACTTCTACTTTCTATCTAATGGGTGTGTTTATATCTATTTACTGCCTAATCGGTATATTTGTATGCTAAAAGAGAATGCATGTGAAAGAAAGAAAAAATAAAGAAAACACGGGGAAAAGAAGGAAGTACTTACAAAGTTTGATCGATCAAGCCTGTGACAAGATGCCTACGTATTCCCTCGTGCAATGGGAAAGTCAGAGTGTCGTAGTTCGGCTCATATGTTTTGGTGGGTTATGTGTTTTTTACTTATGAAAAGAGTTTAAACACAAAAAGAAAACCCGTAGGCAAAAAAGAATTAGTCTTGGTTGGTTGATTTTACCTTGAAAAGGGAGTTTGAACCATTATTAAGTGTTTTAATTTTCAAATGAAAAAAAGAAAACAAGTTTTAGTTTTATCACATGCAAGGATTCAAAAAAAGAAGAAAACAAAACGAAAGGGAAACTAACTAGTTCTATCCCTAATGTTACATGCAAAGATTACAACCTAAGGTCTAACTCGAATCTCTACCTAGGATAGATTCAAGAGAATCTTAAGGGAACATGGAAAAAGTTTACAACTTAAATCTATGCCTATCTCGATTCGCTACCTAAAGTAGAATTGAAGACAACAAAAAGGAATGGAAAAGGTTTGCAATCCTAAGTCTATGTCTATCTCGATTCGCTATCTAAAGTAGAATCGAAGATGACAAAAAGGGATGAAGCAAGCAAGTGTTGTGGCAGAAGCACACAAATAATGCAATGCAAACAAACAAATGTCACACAAGCGTAGGAAAAGGAGGAAGTCCCATAGCCTCGAACAGTAACGAGTATACCGTGAGTCAACCAGGAGCCGACACATTCGATTCCTGTGAATGATATCTCCGCATGACATGAATTGTCAAGTGTGAAGAGCAAATGATGCGAGCTCTGATATAAATACGAACCCCAAGAAAGCGTGGAGAGTTAGAATAAGGAACTCTTGCCACTTTATTATCATTGACTCGATAAAGGAAGCAACACGATTCGCGTGTGCTGAGTTGACACAGACTAGAACTGTGCGGGGGTTAATTGCAGAACCTTTCCGCTTTCCCATCATATCATCATGACTCGATAGCAGGAAATGTAAAAAGCGGGACTTTGCTTGGTGGTGCCACGTCGGGTGTCCTAACCACTCTTGACCTATGCAAGCACAAATATAAACACTTACTGAGAATTACCTCCCTATGCACGGTGGAGGATTTTAAACAAACCGAACACAATTAGCAAATAGAAGCGCCCTAAACGGGTCTTTAAATAAACCATAGGGGTTCCTGAACATGCTCCAACTACGGAAGCCCCTTCATACATCTCTATTCCTACTTCTCATGGCAAGGAAAGCGGTAAAACCCTACTTCTCATGCTCTCTAGAAAAGCGGTAAAGGAATGCGGTAAACAAAATAAAATAAATACCAAATGGATAATAATCCGAAGAGCACTGCGAGCTAAGAAATACTCCGGAAAAATTCGAGTAAACTGCCATCAACAAAGCAATAATAAGAAACAACTCGATCAATATAATCCACAAGTCCTCATAACAATCGGAACACCTGCACAAAGATACATTTCCAGACAAAATAAACGAACATGTGTTTCTTATAATATGAGAAAACACAAAGCAAAATGTGTTTCAAATGCAAACAGAACCACGAGAGAAGTGGTAACCACGGGAGAAGTGGTATGTTAGTGTACCAAGATTAAGTACCTAACCAAAATATCCTTAATGTACCTTGCACAAGTCAACAAACATGTCAAAAATAACAAAGAGGCGGGAATATAATCCATACTCACATCATAAGCCAAAATATGATCCAAATGTGAAGAAATGGAATGTGAACATGTATAGCAACATAATAATGGAAAACCGGGCAGCGACACACACATAATGCAAAATAACTCATGAATGATATTAAAATCGAGCTAAGTTCATCACAATAGTTCTCAAAGGCAATGCTAAACATAGTTAGAGACCTAGAGTAGTTAGAAATAAAAAATCTACACTAAAATGACTTAAAATGCATTATTCACAAAGAAGTCTAAGCATGAAAGGTAAATTCTTAAAAAATGGCAGAAACTACATTTTATAAAGCTTTCCTAAACATTTAAACAAATAGAGGAAAAAAACCACAAACTAAACATGCGAAAGGAAGCTAGAAAAACTATACAATTATCAAACTAGTTCCTAAGAATCGAACTATTAAAGGTTAGTTTTGAAGTTATATTTATAATCCTAAGGTAAGGTTTACATTTAACTACACTCAAATGGTAAAAAGACATCCTAAAGTTTCTAAGAAACACATGGTATTATACTCCTACAATTAGTCAATTCAGATGATAGAGGAGAAGCATGCTTTTGAACATTACAAGCTAATTGAAACTTGAGAATTAATCACTTTTCTTAATAATATTCAGAATTTCCTCCATCTCTTGCTTGGAGGTATCTTCAGCAACTTCCTTTGGTACTTCTGTCTGAGTAGGTTGAGTCACTTTCTCTTTTCCCCGAGCCTCGGGAGTTGGTTCAATAGAAGGGATGTAGACTGGTGCAGTAGTGGCTTTTGGAGGAGGGATATCTAGAGAAAACACTCTTCCAGTTCTGGTTACATTGCTCGATCCGGTAATGTTGTCGACACCAGGATTCGTAGCTTCAACTGTGATGTCTTCAATGGTTAATGGTTCTTGCTTGACGTTATAGTAGTAAATTTTGGCTCCATAATTCCAAGGTATAGCTTTACCAGATGAATATGGAACTGTTCTGGGTGATGTAATAATTAGAGGTGCCACTCTAGGTGCAGAATCGACAGAGGTGATCCTTATTGTGCTTACGTCGGCATACTCTTCGGGATAGTTATCATCTCCCCATCTGGTTGCCTTGATATCTTCAATTGCAATCTTGGAGCTTTCGGGGGCAGTATATTTCACCATGAAATCAAATTTCCCACTTGGCTTCCCCAAGGTATCCCAAACTTCTGGTATGGCTTCTTTTGCGCTTATGTATTTAATTTTCAAGATTTTGGAAACATCTTCGCACAAAATCTCTACATACTGAGTTTTCATGAATAACACTTCTCATTGGTCTATCAAGCGTTGAACACCTGTCTTCAACCAGGAAGATCTATTGGGTTTGGATACGCAACAATGGAAGTTGTCAAAAAATCCTGGAAATAAGCTGGCTCATAGCAGATTCTTCTTAACAGTCATCAAAGGAGTGGTTAACTCGTTCACAACAAATACATATGAGTTGTTATCAATGGCGTCGGCACTCTTGCCATGATCGGGCATTTGTGCGTTGATCACATTCGGGGTTTCAACAGGAGGGTTGAATTAAATTTCTTGAGCTTCAATCATGTCTTGGATCTTGTTCTCCAAGGCCCAACAACTGTTGGTGTCGTTCCCTTGGGCTATTGGAGTGGTATGTACACCTTGCATTGGAATTGTAATTCATAGAAGATGTGTTAACATGCTAAGGAGGATCTCTCAAAGTAATCAGCTTTGCTTTCAACATGTGTTGTAATGCTTGAGACAATGGCATGTTGATCTTCATAAACTGTCTTCTTGGTGCGTTTTGCCTACGTGCATTGTCTTGTTGAGGTTGCACTGGTATGGGATTGGAGATTAGGACTGCCCCCACAGATTGGTGGCGATCACCTTTGTCACGGTTCTTCTGACCATACATAACATTGGCTTATTCCTTCCCAGCCAAAGACCTCTTCGCATCATTTGAAGATGTCTCGACTTGAATCTTTCCGCTCGTGATTCCAACTTCAATACATTCGCCTATCAGTATCAGCTCGGTGAATCTGACTGAAGAGTTTCCAATCAGATGATTGAAGAATGGGCCTGTCATTGTTCCCATGAACATGTCAACCAATTCCCTATTAGACAAGAGTGGCTGGACTTTTCCTGCTAGATCTCTCCATTTCTGTGCATACTCTTTGAACTTCTCATCGCGGACCACAGACGTATTATGTAGTTGCATGCGGGTCGGTGCCAATTCAGCATTGTACTGATATCGTTTGTAAAACGCATTTGTCAAATCATTCCAGTTATGAATGTGAGTAATCTCTAGCTGGTAATACCACTCTAACTGGGCTCCGGACAGACTCTCTTGAAAGAAATGCATCTATAATTTCTTATCAGCAATGTGCGGTTGAATCTTATGAGCATAGGACTTCAGATAAAGTTTCAGATATGAAATGCCATCATACTTAGCAAAATTAGGAACTTTGAACTTGCAAGGAATGACCACTCTAGGAACCAAGCTTAAATCATCAAAGTTTAACCCTGACATTTTCAGATTTTCCACAGCATTCAGATGGTCTTCGAGTTATTTATACTTCTTGCTATCAGGAGGGTAATGCTCGCTCATATAGTCTTCTTTCTCTTCTTCTTGAGACCCATGATGGCTTCCTTCATTGGCCTTGACACTTCCTTCAGTTTCTCCGCTCTTTTCTGAGAACTTAAGTTGTCTGACTACCTTGATTGGACCTCTGAACCTTTTCCCCATGTTGAGAATACCAACGATCTTCTTCTTTTTCTTCTTGATGATGAGCTCTTTTATATTTTCTGTCCTTGGGCCAAATTGGTGAACATTTCTTGGAACTGAGCATTCTGAGCCTGGAGATCTTTAACTGTTTGTTTGAGAGCCATTTCTGCTGAAATAAACAGCGAGAAAATGAGGAAATCGGTCTTCAGAGTACCTGTTATGAAATGATATGCTATGATATGCAATGTTATGCAATGCAATGTTTTCAAGGACCTTAGGAATTTAAATTTGGTAAACAAGCAAGAACAAACTTTTTATTAGTTTGATTAGTAAATAGAAAAGAAAGTTCCAGTACAAAATTAAAACTCCTAGTGTTTATGCCTCCCATGGGCGCTTCCTCTTTATGTTGACATAAGTGTTAATGCTTTGTTCCTCGTGAAGTATCTTCGTCAGCTCCAATACTCTGTTCTCGCTTGCATAACACTAAGCTTAGGATGTATCCCTTTCTTCTTTAAGATGAATCCAGGATGTCTTCAATTCTTCGAAATCAGTAGGCATGTTCGGATGAAGAATGGTGTAAGATTCATCTCCTTCAGCAACAGGTTCCATAATTACTGGTAGAATATCAGCATATGGCATCATGAGGTTGTGAGCGCGAGCATGCACCCATTTGAGGTAAGGTTCCCAAGGAATGGATTTTTTATGGCCCAAAGTCTTGGTATCAGTCTTCTTCACCATGCCCCAAGCGTGCACAAATCTTCGATGATAACTTTGGAGATCATTATCATAGTCAAATACAATGCCTTGGATAAGCATGTCATGAGGACCATGTCTTCGAACATAACCAAACTATTGTAGCGCTAGAGAAGGGTTGTAAGTGATACCTCCCCTTATACCAAGGAGTGGTACATTAGGGAATACCCCAACACTATCAATGAAAGTGAAGTCTTTTTGAGAGTAGAGACACCAATGAATACCTGAATGAGAGAGTGACATCAACCTTTGAGACCACTTCAGACCTTGTTCATTCTTCACTACTGATCGAGGAAGGTGCGAAATAAACCACATGGATAATAATGATATGCAACACATGAGAGTTCCTTGTCTTTTCATAGTATGAGTGTGAAGAGAATGTAGAATGTCTCCGAGCAAGGTAGGCACAGGATTATGAGTGAGGAATATCTTGATGGCGTTCCCGTCTATGAAATGATCTAGATTAGGAAATAGCACCAAGCCATAGATTAGTAAAGCTAACATGTCTTCGAAATCAAGGAAACTCATAGCCTTCAAGAATTCTCGAGCCTTCTTTACCAGAAACTTAGCAAGCAAACCCTTGATTCCACTTCTTGTTTCCCAATTAGCTTCAATATCTGACCGCTTTAGGTGTAAAGCTGTTGCAATGTCTTTAAACCTCGACACTTTTTCTGAACCGGTGAAAGGTATCTAATCAAGGATGGGTATCCCAAGTAGCTTAGAGAATTCTTCTATTGTAGGTACCAACTGAAAGTCTGGGAAGGTAAAATAGTGATGTTTCGGATCAAAGAACTGGAATACGACGCTCATTATATCTTCTTCGAAACCAGAGGTAACCAAGTCGAGTAGATAACCATGTCTTTTGATGAACTGAGCATGGTCAGGAACTTTTGAGACTAACTCCTTGATTTGAGATGGTATACCCATGAAGTTGATTCAGATAGTCTTCCTAGAAGTCATAACCCTACAATAAAGAGCAAAGATAAATCCCTAGGTCCTTGAAATGGTTAGAAATGTTATGACGACATGATGTCGTGATGTCATGTTTAAATATCAAGCACAAGTAATTCATACAATAGACCTAAGTTTAAGGCTTGCATGAGGTATAGGCGTCTACCCTTCATTGGATTTTAAGTTGATTCAACCTGTCCTACAATAGTAGCTGGGTTATAGGAATCTCATATCACAGATCTTTCTCATAGGCTTTATTTCAGTACGGCTACCAAATGGTCGATCGAAACATCCCGAAAGTAGAATCTCAATTAGCATAGCATCGAGTATCAACCAACCTTAGTCTGCACCGAAGCCATCATTTTAACCGTTTTGGTCTATGCCGGACAGTCGCGGTGATCTATTTCTACTTACCTAAGGAAACCTGGATCAGGGTGTAGGATCCCCCACAAATATAATACCCAAGCAACCCTTAAGAGTAAAGTAGACAAAGCAAACAGAAAGCAATAAAAGTGATCTAAAGCCCTAAGGTAACCTCTCTTTAGGTAGTCCCCAGTAGAGTCGCTAGTTCTGTAATACGGTGGGAGAACTGACTTGTTTGTTTTGCATTTTATCTCAAATATTGCGGATAGCAAGAGTCGCCACAAACTTTTCTTTTATCTAATAAAGGAAAGGTGAAAAGAACAGGAAAGACGTTTTATCGATTCTGAATACGTGAGATAATTATGAAAAGGGAAGATATTAGCACCCTTTCCATCTGTAGCTATCTACGGGCTCTTAATTACTTAGCTCACTTTTTGAAAACTTGCTTTCTGTGTGTGTGTGATTTGAAAAGTATTTTGCTTTGACTTCGTAAGGATTCTTGTATCAGTCCTTAAGTATGTATATGAAGTGTTTCAAAATATTTGTTTGAAAATTTAACTTTGTAATGATTCTCGTATGAATGTATACAAAGTGTTTGTTTGAAAGTAGTTTTGAAAAGTGTGTGAGGTGTGAAAAGTATTTTGATTGAGCAAGCAATTAAGAGTATGATCTTTATCAAATTTGAAGGGACGATCATCACTTATTCGTAGGCAACAACCGGGGGACGTATATTTGTAGGCAACATCGAGGGTCATCGAGGGACTATGATCTTTATATCGAAGGGACTATGATGATGTTATTCGTAAGCGTCTTTGCTAAGATATCCATACGTTCGAGGGACATGACCATTATTCGTAAGGCAACGAGAGAGGATACCCTAGAGGGTGTGAGTGTGCAAAGTGTTTTAATTTAGATATTTATCTTTGAATTTGGGTTATTCTAAGATTCATTTTAGATTCTTTCCATACAATCCTAATTAGCATACATCTAAGCAGTTAATATATGTACATAAAATAGAGGTGGGGAAAGTAAAAGCGGAAATGTATAGTCATACACTATTACATGGCTTTGGGGCAGTTACATAATAGGAGGTGTGGAAAGTAAATATGGAAAATAAACCCTAGTTTAAGCTATTACATCCTGTGAAAAGATACTTAATAATGAAAAAATGCGAGAAATTAAACCTAACTATTACAAGTTGTGAGCAGTTACAATAATCGGAAAAATATCGCGAGAAGGATTAAATAGGAATAAGAGAAAATAATGTTAGTAAAAGATTTTTGATGTTAGTAGAATTTTTTTTAAAATTAATAAAAAGCTTAAGCTTAAGATTTTTTTTGGATTGATTTTATTGGAGAAAATAATTAAAAGTTTAATTGTATCGTTAATTTAACAATTAATTAAAAGAAAAGGAAAAAAAATATTTTTTTGTGTCAAAAATTAAATAAGTATTTTTAAAAACCTAATTCTAAAAATATTTTTTTTTTGTGATTTTTTATTGTATTAAAAAAATTGAAAAGGAATTAAAAATAAGAAAAGAAATAGAAAAATAAGAAAATAAGAAGAAATATGGTTAGTGTGAAAAATTGTCAAAAATAGAGGTAGCCCATGTGGATCGAACCCAGGACCTCTGGGTCATGCACGCGCCTCCCTTGCCAACTAAGCTGTGATGTTTTGTTGTTAGTGGTATGAAATAGAATTATTATATAATAAAAACAAAATTTAATTATTTGAATTTAAAATAACGCGGGGGGGAGGGGTCATCTTTTTTCACTGATCTGGCAAGGGTTTTACCTACGGACACAGTCCATTGCTAAACCTTTTACCTACAGATTTTGTCCGTAGCCATAGCACCTGCAAATCACAAATCATGAAATATGCAATATAAATGGATTGTGAGACCATGGGTCGATTGGAATAGTTGTTCTGAGCATGATGGTACCCATCATTTTGTTCAATTTTTTCTATTTTGAAAAACCCTATCGAAGCTTCTAACCCTAGCCATGGTGTTTCTTCGTACCTGTACTAAAACTCAAGTCGAACCATCCAAAAAGCTTGCAAACATCCTTCTAAACACAAATATGCAATTGAAACATGTTTATAATGCGTAAAACTTGATAATCAAGTTTGGAAAAGAAAGTGCAAACCGTGATTATGCTTGGATCGATTCTGGACGTGTTGATTGATGGTGATGGGCTGGAATTATTCAGAGAGCACCAATAAAGTAAATGGAATCCTTGAAATAGCTCGAATTAATTGAATTCCTGGTTTGCCAATTGCTTGAATGCCACGATTTTTTCAAGCTTGGTTAGGGTTCATCAGCCTACAAAAATCCATCCTTGGTATCTGGAAACCGTGTGCATATATAGAAGAAGCAAATTAGGTTAACAATTATGTTGAAATATATTGCATTGATTGAAAAAATATTTGATTGGAAATCAAATGCAATCTTTCCAAAATTTCTCAATTTCATATCAATCTCTTCCTTGCACGAATTTTCCAGCTTGCTATGACTATCTTGGACCTCAAGCAACTTGGAAATCAAGCCCACACGCCCTTAAGCCTTTCCTTGCATTTTATTTTAATTAAAACTGAATTTTAATGATTTAATTCAAAAATAAATAAAATAAATAGAAGGAGGGTGTGTAATTGGACTTAGATGTTATGGAGAATGTTAGAAATAAGTTTAGATCAAAGAAATATGGGCCCATTTGAAAAATTTTCAAGTTTGATCAATACTGTCTTCATGCACTTCTTCAAAACTTCCAATTTTGTCCAAGCCATAACTTGCTCAATTTTTATCATCTGGGGAGTGTTCTTGGACTTTTTATAAAGCTTAAGATGTCCTCTAAATTCTAATTTTAGTTTCATCTTCATTGAAACTTCCATGATCATGTACATCTCTTTGGAAAAAGATTACTTTTGTTGACTTTTATTAGGACCTATAATGTCTTGGCTCATATCTCTCAAATGAATCATTTTTGGGAAAAGCTTGTGAACACAAATTTGTAGAGAATTGAATTCCCTTTTAAATGAGCTTAGGTGGAAAAATTTCTAATGAGGTATGTGAAAGTTACGCTTGGTCAAAGTTCTATTGCCTTTCCCTTAAGAAACCCTAATTTAGAAACTTTTGAATTTTGATCATTCTTTGAATTTTCTTGATGAATCATGATCAACCCTTGATCAAATGATGAACGTGACTTAAAAATCTTGATTTTGACCAAAAATAATGAGGTTTTACTATATGTTGACCACAATTGACTTTTTGTCCAATACAACTGATTTTCAACCATTTGAGCAATTAATTGAGCAAACTTAGGCTTGAAACTTGTCATGGTGATACTTTAAAACATATGAGGAGGAATTATGCTCACTAGAGGTATTAGAAGTCAATTTTTACTTGAGATAAAAAAAAACCTAGTTATGGGTTGATTTCTTAGGAGAGGGTTTGTCTATTCAACCCATGAGGAGTTCTTGAGTATGGAGATGTGTATTGAATTGAAAATAGGAGGGAAAATTTTGGGGTATAACAAAAGGAAATGAATTCTTCAGTGTTGATGTTGACAACATGTGCTTAGTTTATGATCTTGTGATGCCAACTAAGTTCAAGACTCCAGAGTTTGAGAAATACACGGAGCATATCTTTCCAAAGAGTCATTTGGTCATGTTTGAGTGGTTCTCCACTTAAGTGGTATATGGGACTCAAAAGGAACCGTATCCAGTGCTTCCAAGGTCTTATTGATGCTTTTATGAAGCAATACAAGTACAAATTTGATATGGCTCCTAACCTCCATCAACTACATAACATGTCTTATAATGAGAAAGAGCCATTCAAAGAATATGCACAGTGTTGGAGGGACTTAGCTTCTCTTGTAGATCCACATTTGGTAGAGAAAGAGCCGACTGATGTGTTTATGGATGCCTTATCCCTTTTCTTTTGGGGGAAGATTATTGATAGTGTATCTCCTAGCTCCACAGGCTTGGTGACGATTGGACAAAGGCTAGAAGAAGGCATTAAGAAAGGCAAAGTGTCTACTAATGGTGAAATTTTTAATGGTGCGAAGAAATCATTTGGGAACTTCCAGAATAAGAAAGAATTTGAAGCCAATGCTGTCTCGACTAAGAGAGGAAGAAGAAAGATTTTGAAGCCAATGCTGCCTCAATATTCTGATCCACCACAAGTAGGTCTTATTGCTCCTATGGTTTGTGCTCAACCAGTCCAGGTTGTACGATATCATCAGAATCTCAATAGGACTCGCTTTGATCTTATTCTGATGTCTTACACTAAATTGTACCTTGTGACTGTTCAAAAAGGTTTGATTACAACAAGGCCTCTAATTCCTCGAAATCCTCCTCCACTCGGATTTAGATCTGACATTCATTGTGAGTTTCATCAGGGAGATGTCGATCATGATTTAGAAAATTGTTGTGCATTGAAGACCAGAGTGCGAGAATTAGTAAGGGCTAAGACCCTCTCCTTCCAAGATAAAGGTCCTAATTTTTTTGACAATCCTTTTCCAAAATAAAGTGGCTAAAAACTAAGTTGAGGTATTTTAAGTCACTTCCTAGAGCCAATGTTTCAGACACGAAATCTCATCCTTGTTGTTGATTAGTCACTAGGCCATGGTTTTTTATGTTTTCATTTTCCTTTAATTTTATTAAATTGCTTATTTCAAACCTTTTTTGTACTTTCATATTAATTTTAATGAAATGAGCGTTGCAATTTTTGATTCAATTCATTTTCATTTACTGCTTTCAAATATATTTCTTGTGTTTACTTCCTAATAAAGCTCTTATTTTTGCAAAGATTGGAGGGAGGATGATTAAAACGAAATACCCATAATTATTTTTGGTACGCTTTTGAATAAGACTTTGCTATCGATGTAAGGCATTGTTTCAATTCCCAAACACTGGAGAAATAAGGAAGTTAATCCCTTGTTCACCCCTTGATCCTAGAATTTGGATAATTCTCAGTTAATTTGATTGTGCATTCAAAAACAAGAGAATCGTGCAAGACACCTTTCAATAAAGGTTGCAATAAAGCTTTCCTTCGCGCACATCAAAGAAGTGTCAAATATGTCTTCCAAATGAAAAGTGATGATGATGGTTCCCCATAATCATTAATCCAAGTAGTCATTATATTTCAAAAAAAAATCAAAAGAAGAGCCTGTTAACTCAAAAACTATGAAGGAGACTTAGGCAAAATCTGGGACATCCCGCTGACTGTAATCTCAAATGAAATAGTTCAAGAAAATGTTAGGGATAAAAAAATAAAAAAAATAGGTCCTCGAATCCTCAAAATTATCCATCAGAGTTGGCAAAAGTCCTCTAACAACAAAATATTTTAATAAGAATTGACTACCATCTCAAGAATCCCATAGCTTTTGAGCCATTATCGTTGGAACCTAAATGCATAGTTTGAATTAACTGAACATAGAAATGAAGAACATCAAAAAGATTGGGTTGGGTACAAATAAACTTTGAGCCTTTACCCTTTGTTTCTTAAACTGTGAATCAGACCCCGTCACAATCCTCAAAAGACTTAATTGAAGCAAGTTATCTTTTGAAAGCATAGTACAACAAGGTTACGTAAACTAACTCCTAATATTTTTTGCAAATAATTTGTCTTGGTATATTCGTACCTTTGCTTTCTCTTTCACTTTAAATGTATAAACTTCCATATTTTGACCAAGTGATTCATTCTAAAAATGATTTTGATTTCAAAATTTTTTCTTGAATTTTGAATTAAAATTACCATGTTTGAATCAACAATTTTTGCTTGCATACATGCACTCCTCATCAAGGAATTTCAAATAGTTGAGAAACTTGGTCAGTGACCCTATCAGGGGAAAGTATCTTCCAAATCATGTTGTGAATCAGTCTAAAGTTTGTTGCTCAGTGCAAATTATTCCCAAAATTAGTTATCCAGAATACCATTTTCAAGACTCATACTAGGGCAATCCTTTCCTTAGTCATTTTCAGAACTGAAGCCATGATCAGTTTATTCCCAGCAATAGCCAGACTAAACCCATGATCAGTTTATCCTCAACGGTAAGCTAATATGGGGAAATCCCCAAGAAGCTATTCATTCCTTCTTCAAAGGATCATCAGTTTGATACAATTTACAAGTGTGATAGAATTGTTTCTCAAGACTTTTTTTTTCCAAACAGAGTTGGAAATGTTCCCCGCGTTAAGAAATCAGAGTTCCAGCCTTACCCTTCCAAAAAGATTCAAAGTTTTGTTGTCATAAACATTTTCATCACATGCATATATCATCATAGAAATATTCATATATCATGCATATCAAGAGTGTTTCATCCTCATTTTCATTTCCCGAGGTCCTGTTGTTACTAACATCTTACCTTGTGGTCAAAGTCCAACTTACTTGGCACCTAACAAAAACAAACACATGTCTTTCCTTCAGTACCATATCCGAAAGCAAGTTTATCACTTTAACCAAAGCCACTAATTGGGTATCGTGGTCTTCATTAATTCAAACCCAATAATTGAATTATGAGGTTTTTTCCATCCAAAACTAGTAATTGGGTGTCATATTTCCTTTTCCCTTCATCCAAAAACCAATAATTGAGTGTCGTGGGTCTTCTTCCATTCAAAGCCAGTAATTAGGTGGCATACTTCCTTTTCCCTTCGTTTAAAAGCCATTAATTGGATGTTGTGGGTCTTCTTCCATACAAAGCCAATAATTGGGTGTCTAACCTCTTCATTTGAATATCTCTGACATAATTGTTGATCTAATTCCTAGCAAGTAGCAGATCTTATATTTGGTCCTTTTCCAGGTTGAAGACTTGTTATAGACGAAACTATACCGTTCTTCGGGAGTTTTATCTAATTCCTAACAAGTGGCAGATCTCAGCAAGAAGAGATAGCTTGTATTTGATCCTTTTCCAGATGGAAGACTTGGTTAAAGAAGAAACCGTGCTTGTTCTCATGGAGGTTTATCTAATAAACGCCTCAAAATTTGATTTCGATATGTAAAATCATTACTTATGCACAAGGTGCCAAATAAAAATTAAACTTCGACTCGTCAATTAAGAATTATGAATGATTTATCGATTTCGACGCGTAAGCTTCATGAGATTTCAATTAATCAACCTATTCCACATTTGTTCACCATCATAATTCAAGAATTAATTATCTCAACAATTCAATTCAATTAACTCATGAAATTCAATTAATCACCTAATTCAATTAATCTCAAGAATCACTTAATTCCATAATCCAGTTTAATTAAATCATGTTAAGCTCAATTAATTCAAAATAAATTAAATCAAAAGCAACTTAAATCATATAAGGATCAAGGATTACCAGAATGATGTGCAGAATCAAATCAAAGAATTGAATTGAAAGAGAGAAAGATGAGTTGGCCGCGGAAGAGCAAGGAGGCAGAGGGACGTCGATCAACCTTGAGCGACATAGGCAGAGGTTCTAACCGGAACCGAGCGATTTTCAAGGAGGAGGGAGCTCGCGCACGGAGGATGTCCAGTCCTGATGGAGGTGCGCGGTTCTGATCAGTGAGGAAGAGGGAGGCAATCGGAAATTTAGAAAGGAGGAGAAGTGATATTGCTTATTGAATTTCCTTGAAAAACTTGAGAGAGAAATTTTGATTTCTTTAAGTGATTTGTGTAAAATGAGTAAAAAAGTGCTTCCAATTTAGATCCAAGGAATTTATATAAGTGATCTAAGGCCTTTTTTGGGAACTGGTAAAGAAAGAGCAAATTCCCTTGTTTTTGGCTAATGCTGAATTTTCGGCTTATTTCATGTATCGATCGATAAACAAACCACAAGCTCGTGACTTTTCGTGCATAATTTGAACCCGGGTCCTGAAGAAAAATCAAAGATAACAAAATTTATGACACCGTGCCCAAAGAATCGTCCCAATCCGATAAAAATTGAGCAAGTTGTGAATTTTTGAACATCCAAGAAATAGAGGACCGACAATTAAATTTAATGCACTGTTATCAGGGAAACTGAACTTTTAAAGACTTTCCACAAAGAATTGGCTTTCGGCCTGAACATACGAATTGAAGAAAATACCAAGATGATTCCAACGCATGAAGAACCACTTTAAAACAGTCTTCTGGATGAAAGTTATGAATTTCTGAACTTAAACCAGCAAGAATGTTATTTTTAGTTTATATTGTCTCAAATAAACTAAAACGCCTGATTTTCTAAACAGTTCAAAGCGTGATGAAATACATGTTCTTGACATGATGATGACTTGATTGAGTATTACTTGAGAAGATTGAGAATCACACGAAATACATTTAAATCTTGAAAAAACAGAGTTTGCTTTATTGCACTACCTGACAAAACAATCTTTTTTGGTAACTTTCCAAAATGAAATACCTCGACCCCTTGACCATTTATTGATTAATGATGTATGCAATGTTAGATGAACTAATGGGAGATATGTACAATGAAGATGCATAAGCCAGATGATCCTTATTAAAGGGTAGGATAAATATGAGGTATGACAAACCTCAGATCCAGTGATAAGAGAACCAATCACTCTCGTCTTTACCTAACACAACATTGATTCCTCTAGGGTGGCTCAGTGTAGGGAGTAGCTTGAGATTCTTCTTACAGTATATCTCCATGCTTTGTATTGACTGGGATAAAGTTTTTGGCGTAGCTTTTTGTGATGACTGGTTTTTTCATCGGTTGTTTTAAAAACAATGAAGTCGCCACCTAATTTTATTTGTTCTAAAAAGAACGGGAAAATATAGATAAAACCCCACAAATACGGATAAGGCGGTCTACGTGACCAAATTCTAAGTTATGTAAGAAAGGTATTAGCAACATCCATCGTGATGGGACCCATTTAATTCTAAGTGTGTGTATATTCGCTAATTTCTATGTTATAATCGGAAAATGGGAAAGTCAAAACTCCTTAGTTCCTCTTAAAAAGGTTTTGGTTGGTTGTGTCGATTTTATAAGAAAAATCGTACATTAGACATTTCAAATGCTTGAATTTGGACTTGTTTAGTTTGTTTGAAAAGCTTAAGTCCTCGTTCGTGTTTGAAATGGCTATTGCACACTCTTTATAAGAAACGAGTTTTGATGATCGCGTATGAGCGATAAAAGAATTTGAGTGAGTTGAGTTGATTTTAAATTATGGATGACAAATATTGAAACATTAGGCTATCATCTAATTATTCAAGTATTCGAAACTCGAGCAAGTTCAACCAATCATCTCTCATCCAAAATATTTATTGTGAAAACAATGAAGTGAAACAAAGTTCACAGTTATTTAGTGTGCGAATAAAAGTATTTAAATCATTAGGCTATCGTCTAACGACCCAAATACTTTAAATTCAATTAAACCGTCGGGCTATCATCCAACAATTTAACCGAATGTCACAACACTAAGTTTTTATTTATTAAAACATGGGTAGAAGTTTTTTAGCTTATTAGGCTATCATCTAACAACCTAAAAAACTTCAAATTTGTTTAAATCATTAGGCTAACATCTAACGATTTAAACAAACCCCATCCAAATGTTTTTTATGAAAATAAATTTAGAAAACAAGTTCAATTAAGTAATTTGATTTTTTGAAAGTGTTTTAAGATTCGGTACGCGAAGAAGAGAGAAATGGAATCGGGTTATGATTAATTAAGTATATGGACTTAATTAATCTCGTGAGGATAGGTGCTCCTATCCCCAACCATGAGACCCTAGTGCATGGAAAATTGATATGTGGACCAATAATTATTTGGGTTATGATTAATCAAAGCAACAAGGGCTTTAATCAATCTTGTGAAGATGGACATGCCCATCCCCAACTATGAGACCCTTTAAGAAATTGGCTTATGAGCCAATCAAGAGAAATCAGAGTTGTTTTTATATTAATTGTGCATGGCGTATGTAATGGTGAATAAATCGTATAGGTGTATAAAGCGGATAAATAATTACAAACAACACAATTATGAATTTAAATAATTGTTAGACTAGATCTTTTTTACTTGATAAAATCGACTAATAGTTTAATTGGAATTTGTCAAATAAAAATTATCAGGGGCTAATAATTATTTAATACAAGCTATCACAGTTTATTTGCAGATAAATAATAATAAAAGATTGAGTTCAGAAATAGCCTGTATGCAGCAAATTTGGAGGGTGCGAAAAGAAATCCAGAGATAACAGTCCTGAGCCCAAATAAAGGCCCAATAAGCCTTCGGAGAAAATCTAGTGTAGAACACCAGGAGAAGATACATCATTGAGGATTAAATCTGACCGCGTGATCAGAAGACCAATAAAACTTTGAAACGAATAGACCATGAGATGGCAGGGATATCATGAAGATAACATACTATACAATGATAAATAAAATAAAAAACTAAGATTCTTAACTAAGGGTGGTGACAAGTGTCACCACCATGACTAACCAAATAAACTTAAGCTAAATATATTTTTAAAACTAATTAACCTATATTTTTATATTATAAATTAACTAACATAACACTAATCATAGTTAATAATTAAATTAAAAATTAACCTATGTTTTTATATTATAACTAATAGTAATAATAAAAAAACAAAACAGAAAAACCTCTGCCTCTCTTTCACGATTCCTCTCGTCTCTCTCGTTTTCTCATGGAAACTTCTCGTTCTCTCACGATTCTCTCTTGTTCTCCTGACCGCTCACGTTCTCTCACGCTCGTGTTCTCTCGCGTCCTCTCATGATCGCTCGATGGCGCCAGAAATCTTCGCCGGAACCCTTGTTGGAAATCCGGTGGTTCCACCATGCCGCGTTCGATTGATTTTCTTACATTTTAATGTTCATTTATTTTTTCTGAATCTTGATTTGGCTTTGTATTTTGCAGACGGTTAACGATTTGTTGTAGATCTTGAAGAGGGTGAACGAAACCCTAGGTTTCGATTTGGTCTCTTCACGGTTTCCGGGTGAGATTGTTCTATATAGAACTTCTTTTCCTCTTTTCTTTCTCTCTGAAGGGTTAAGGTTTTAGGAAAATGATGAATATTTAGGATTTGACTATTTCTGTTTGTGGCTTGCTGGTGTTTGGGAACAATGGTGTTTCTGTTGTTTGGAACAATGTGGCTGCTGCTAGGGTTTGGTTGTGAATTCGTGTTCTCTCTTTGGTTTCTGTTTGGTGTTTTTGTATCACTTCTGGTTGCTGATCCCTTGATTCTGTTTGTTGCTGCCTGTTATATCCTGGTAAACTAGGTTTTGAATTGAATTTTGGAACTAGTATTTTGGCTTTTTCTAATGCTGGCCCTACTGCTTTGTTGCCTGTTTTGCTGCTTTTGACCATAAAACTGTTGTTGCTTTATCAATTGGGCTTGTTGTCTTGATATTTTTGGTTTTGTCTGCTCCTGTTGTACTGATACCTGAATCTGGTTTTTTGGGCTAAAACCTTTAACTTGTGCTTGCTGCTGGCTTACTTTATTATTGTAACTATGATGATTTTGAGTTACACCTTCCTTTGTGAACCGAAATAATTCGTGATTTGCAAAGGGAGTTTCTGGCCAATGATTGCATTATGTTTGTGTATGAGGCTTTGTCGCTTGAACATTATTAAAACCCTTAAAACCTGATTCCTTAAACTTAACCCTAATGATGAGCCTTGAAACGAAAAGTTCTCTTGAGAATTCTTGCTTATGTTTCAAATTTGCATTTTTGATCACTAACCATTCCTTTTTGTTTTGTTTCATGAATCACACAATGGCGAGGTTGAACATGGAGAGAGCAAAATAGGAGAGCTTGAAGATCAAATGGTGAAGTTTGGCACAAAGAATGTGATGATTTGAAGATACTACCAAAGTTTAGTTTTTAGGATTTAGGACTTTTTGTAGAAATTGTAAACTAAAAAACATACTTGTATCAAATTTGTAATTTCCATGATATAAAACTTAAATGAATGATATTTTGCAATTCATTTTGTATCATGTACCCAATGTCGATGCAATTAGGAATTAAAAACTTGGAACTTTCTTATAGCAAAAAATTGTAAATTGAGAAAAATTGAGAAAGTATTTTGATTCTTGAAGGAATTTGTAATGAGTTTTGGAACATTTGGATGAAACTCACACCTGGATGATTATTGACTCATATTTATCAATACTTTATAAAAAGTATGTAAGATCCCTTTCAAAAAAATTTTGTGAATTTGTAGATCATCAATTCAAATTGGAATTTGCAATTCCAAACCCCTTTACTAATGATTTGAATCTTGAACAAATGACAATCCTTGATTTTGATCTTGTATTTGAAGATGACTTTTTGAAGTATAAATAAAAAATAAAAATGTCTTTCTTGTTAATTAAACTTGGTGAGGATATAGGCCTTTGAACCTTGAATGAATTTTGAAAGAAATCCAAAATGAAGTATTTGAAATGGTATAAACGATGAATGCCACGAACTATGAATTCCAAGAATTTCAACGCAATTAATCTTAACATTATTCATTCTTGAGTTTCCAAACTTTGAATCCCGAACAAATCAATTGCTCTAAATCTCTTGAATCACTTTGAATTTGGTAAATTCGGATTGGCACAAATTAGGTTCTTCTAACTTTATGAAGTCTCGAATGAACTTAGCTTTTTCTTTGTACAATACTTGAATGTACCTTGAATCAATGTTTGAATTAATCTTGGTTGAAACAAGAAATAAAGCATGAAGGGATGTTTGAACGAATCTAAAACTTAATGCACAAAATAATCAGCCACAAATCCAAATTCTAATCATTCTCAAATTCAAACTTCAATCTTCAAGTACGAATCAGAATATCAGATGAATCAAGGAAACCAGAATGTTATGATCGTAATTCCAACCTTTGTACTACAACTTATTTCACAGATAAGAAACTTCAATCATATAATAAACCAAAAGATGACCTAACTTAGAACCAAGAATCATCAAGAAATCTGCATTTCTGAACTCATGCCTTTGCAAAGAAATCCAAGAAAATTTACGATAAAGAGGGTAAATTTTGGGGTGCGACACTTTCATAAGGCCTCCGTGAAGGCTTCGTCGTCAGTTTGTCTTTCAACCGAAGTTTATGATAGTCTTTCCTGAACCCGATTCTGTCTTATCTGAGATCATTCTTTCCTTGGCATCTCAAGATATTTTCTCCATATTACTCTATTCGCCCTTGGTGTGTTACACGGCTCTAGTTATCACATCATCCATAATGGTTGCTGGTTTTTGCGCCAAGGATTCGTTGAAGTAACAGGCCTTCAGGCCGTGCTAAAATGCCCCTACAAACATATCCTGATTTCGATGGGATACTTTAATGGTCTCCTCATTGAATCATGTCAAATATTCTTGGAGTGACTAAGAATGTCATTCACAGATGTTGAATAATCTTGTTGTTGATACCTATGTATGCTTGCTGGAAGAGAAGTGTTGCACCATCTTTTTGGTCAAATCTTGGTAACTGATGATTGAAAACCTGTGCAAGCTCATAAACCAACGTAGGGCCACATATTTGAATGTTATTTCCATGAGTGTGAATTTGAGGGAATTAGAGGCGATGTTGATTGTCATTTAATTGTTGATTGTAATGAGGTGCTCTTGGGGATCACTCTTGATCGCCACAGATGACTTTCGAAAGAGGTTGGGGATCCTGAAGCTCCTCTACTGTTTCCCCATCCTATTAGCTCGGAGTTTGTTGAAGTGACTGAATGCCTTCATGCAGTGACTCATTCTGCCATCGTAGAGCTTTAATGATTGTTAGTAATTGTGCCATGTCTGTCAGATTGTGAGCTTCACTCTTGCTGGATGATGATCCAAACATCTTGATGTTGCTTGATTAATGATTCTTTGATAATTTTTATACGGTCTGGAAAAGTTTTACCGAGGCCCCGCGATGGGCTTCAAATATTCTTGCTAAAATCACCTTTTGGGTAACCTGTCTAATCCTAGTTTTTGGGTAACCTGTCTAATGCTAGTTAGGTGAGGTCACAAATGTATGGAAATATGTTTATTGCCAACTTCTGGTTCCAGCTTCTGGTTTATGGGTTTATGGAAATATGTCCTACATTTTTCAGATACCTTCTCTTTTGCTTTGGTATCATTTATATAGTATGTATTTCAAGAAAGCATAATGAGCATCCTCTTCGTTTCTCATGCTTAAAGTCTTGAGATAATGTGCGTCATCACCATAATTATCATCAAGCATGCTCTATAATAGGTCCACTATCAATTTCGTAAACTCCATGTGACCATAGGATTGTCTCTTAACTATTATGTTGGGCTACCAAATCGGCTATCTGACGTTTATCAAGGGTCGAGCTATATATTAGCGTTTTCGAGAACTAGATGTTTGACCTTTACCAGGAATCGAGCGAGGTATTCTACTATGAGATCTTGCATGAACTAGGTGTTTTCAGACAACAACTCAACTCCTTGTTATTTAAAGACATTCCTACACCTCCAATTCACCACCTCGACTAATACTGAGAGATATCCTAAGTTAAATATATATATATATATATATATATATATATATATATATATATATATATATATATATATATATATATATATATATAAAAATTTATAAGTTCACTAGTTCATCATATTTCACTTTAGTTTTGCACTATGAGTAAGTTGACTGAATTTCACTTTAAAATTTACCAAATCATAATTTTTTTCTGATGAAAAAAAGTAGTTCAAAATATAATGTAAAGTATAATAAAAAGGATATTATCTTTTGGGGATTATAAAATCATAAAATAAAGCCAATATTCCGTGTATATCTTGAATACAATATTCTCGTATTTTATATGATGATGATTTGTAGTAAGTCCTACACATTCTAAATATCTAAGTAAACCTTTCTAATAATTAATTGTGAGAGTTAATACACATTGTAATGCACAAATCTTAATAGGTAGAAGAAGGAAAAAGCAAAGAAGAAAAAGTTCATATCGTATGGTTATAAGGTGTCCTTAAGGGTCAACTCAAAGATGCGAATCAGAAGTAAGAAGAGGAGGGTCCGGTTATAGATTGAGTTGGATTACAAACTTTTTCCAAAGCAAATTTGATGATTCGAAAGAGAAAGTTTTTCCAATGAATTTAGTTTTCTCACCTTACTTTATGTTTGTGTCCCTTATTGAGAATCCTTAGTGTGACTCTTACCAACTAGAAGGGTATGTGACATTCAATATTTGTCGTCCCTACTGGTTTCCAATATCCAAACAATCACATTTTCCTTTCACAATCATGCTAGGACTCATGTTTGGGGAGCCCAATTGGTCCACACTGTCAACATTAAAGAGAGGCCCAACTTCAACTAGTTTAGATGTGTGTTTGGTTTGGTAGTGAAATCGGTTATAATTGAATTATTGAAGAAGCTAAGGATTGAGCATGTGATATTTCATTTGTAGATGTGAAATTTTAGCCATTAAATTATTATTAAAAAATGATTACATATACAAATGAGTTGAATAAAAATATTATTTGATATTATTTTATAATTATTATTTTCATCCTAAATCATAAGACATTTTAAATATTTCATACGAATTAAGAAATTTAATTATTATTTTATTAAAAAAATTAAATTATATATGATTTTAAAGTAATATCTCTCATAATTATATAAGAGAGAGAAATTTAAAAAAATTGATTCAAAATAATAAAATTTGAAAGTATATTAGAAATTTTTCAATAAATATTACATTAGAATTACATGCTCAGTTATAATTTGAAACTATTTTTTTTTTCTTTTTAAAACGTTTTATAATTTAGAATAAGACAAAACGAGTATAATATAGAAAGATAAAAAATAAAAATAAAAAACTGCCCACATATTATTTTCTGTGTTGGGAACATGGGCTTTCTTGGCACTATTGTGGGCCACGGAATTATATAAATTTGCATTATACAAAAAAAAAAAACAAATATGAAAAGTTTTCTTAGTAAAATATTTAGGGAATTTTTTTGTCTATCTAGTGATTTTTTTCCACACCATTTAAAATTTCAAAACATTTTTTGTAAGTGCGTTTACGAATTTATTTTTAGGGTATTTCGGAAGTGCACTTACGAATTTATCTGATTTTATACGTTTTATTATTTTAAATGTTGAATTTGAAAAAAATCAGTTGAATTCGTAAGTGCATTTACGAAATATCTTGAAAGGTGAATTCGTAAGTGCACTTATGAAATTTCGTATACTTATATATTTTTTGTTTAAATATTATTTGGTCCAATTTTAAACAAAATTCATTAACTGACTCTTTTTTAATGATCTAATGTAAAAAATAACTAAAATGAAAAAAAAAAAATTTCATCAATTGAATCAATATTTCAATAATATTTCCTTCTATTTAAAAATATAAGTAACATGAAATAATTTAATAAATCATCATCAATTATTAACCTAGTGAATCAATCATTAATTGACTATGATTTATTGAATTATTTCATGTCACTTATATTTTTAAATAGAAGGAAATGTTATTGAAATAATTGATTCAATTAATGACATTTAATTTTTTTCGTTTTAGTTATTTTCTACGTCAAAAAAAGTAATTATTCTGTTAATGAATTTTATTTAAAATAGGACTAAATAATATTTAAATAAAAAATACACAAAGGAAGTTTCAAAAATACACTTACGAATTCACCTTTTAAGATGTTCGTAAGTACACTTGCAAATTCACCTATAAATATAAAAAATAATAATTTTTTTACTTTTTAAAATATGAATTAGTAAGTGTACCTTTTTTATTATGAGTGGAGAAGAACCCTGCATAAAAATTTTCAATATTTATCTTGTATCTCGATATCTTTAACTTCACCTAATAACTTAATATTAATACTTTAAGATTTTTTTACTAAGAAGTTTAATATTGACTTATTATATTTTTTAAAATTTTTCATAAAAAATTTGATTTTTTTAAAAGTAGATATTAAGATGCTTCGGCTAGGATCAATCATGGCAAAACAAATTTAAACTGTCGAACATGTGTATTTTATCGTCATTTTTAATAGAAAAACTTGAATTTTGTACATGCAACAAATAGAGTCTTGAAAATGTCCCTTCTTCGCGCTGAAAAAAAAAAAGGGCGTGGAAGGTGGTACTATTTACTAAAGATTTGAAATTTGAGTTGTTTGACCATAACCCATCCTATTAACAACTAATAAAATTTGCTTAAAATACAGGAAAATTTTATTTCGTAACGCCACGACTAGACTTGTATCTCTAGAATTTTTTTAAAATATCAATTTTATCTTTAATATTTTTAATTAATTTATTAATTTATTTATTATTGTTTATCAAAACCCAATCCACACATACCCATACGAATTCCAACATGGAAAACACTAAAACACATCCTGTTTGCATCATTATCACATCAAACAACATATTTCCATCATTTCTATTCAATAACTGACACCTTAATCGATTCCAACCTATATTCTGACACAATCCGACACAGATAGGTATACATCCATGGAAACCTAGGAATTCCTAAACTGAAATTTCCTAACATGCTATGATCTATAATATTAGAATCAAAACCTATAATAAGCAATAATCAATCGAAATCACCCCTTACCTTATGGGTTCTTGATTGACACTTCTAGGTCTTCTTCCTTCTTTTCCTCTTCTCACTTCACATATTGTTTTCTCCAAAATGATTCTATTTTCCTTCTTTCCTTATTAAATTCATTTTATTCCTTTTTAACATAATTAAAATAAATCAATTAATGTGAGTAGAGTCTTTTACTCCTCACACCCCACTTTACTCAACATACTTCCAATAAATCCATATCCAATCTCAATAATTCAATATATTAATCAATTATGTTCTCAATTAATTTAATAATTAAAAATCATAATTATTTAATTACCGAATTATTTTGGGGTGTCACAACTCCCCCTAACTTAAAAGAGTTTTCGTCCTCGAAAACATACCTCAGACGAATAGTTTGGGATACGAGTCCTTCATTTGACTCTCCAGCTCCCAAGTGACATTTCCATCAGCTGGTCCTCCCCAAGCCACTCTCACCAATGCAATCTCTTTGCCTCGCAACTGTTTCAACTTCCGATCCTCAATTCTCACAGGTATCGCTTCCACAGTCAAATTTTCTCGCACAGATATCATCTACACGAATCTCATGAGACGGATCAGCAATGTACTTCCTCAGCTGAGACACATGAAAAACATCATGCAAATTTGCAAGTGACGGCGGCAAAGAAATCTGATATGCAACCTTCCCAATTCTCTTGGTAATCTGAAAAGGACCAATAAATCGCGGAGTCAACTTCTTTGACTTCAAAGCTCGACCAATATCGATCATCGGTAACTCGCATAAAACATGCTCTCTTCGCTAAACTCAAGATCTTTCCTCCTCTTATCATGATAACTTTTTGACGACGAAGTTCTCATCTTCTCTGTATCATCTTAATCTTTTCCAAGTCTGCACAATCTCGGTCCAATCACGGCCTCTCTCGGTTTCATACCAACACAATGGTGTCCGACACCTCCTACCATACAATGCCTCAAACGGTGCCATACCAATGCTCGAGTGAAAGCTATTGTTGTAGGTAAACTCAATCAACGAGATAACTATCCCAAGCTCCACCCTCTCTAACACACAAGCTCTCAAATCTTCCAACGATCGAATCGTTCTTTTCGTCGACCATTTGTGCGTGGATGATAAAGAACTTAAACGCAACTTGGTACCCAAGGCTTCTTGCAATCCCGTCCAGAACTTAGATGTAAATCTCGGATCTCGATCCGACACAATACTAGAAGGTATACCGTGCAAACTCACAATCTTCTCGACATACAATTCTGCCAACCTCTCCATCGGATAATCCATTCTTATCGGAATAAAATGAGCGATTTCGTCAACCTATCCACAATAACCGGATAGAGTCACAGTTCTTTCTTTGTTCTTGGCAAACCAGACACAAAATCCATAGAGATTCCATCCCACTTCCATTCTGGAACAAATAATGGCTCCATCAATCCTGACGGTTTCTGATGTTCGATTTTCGACTTCTGACAAACCAAACAAGCATACACAAACTCAGCAATTTCCTTTTTCATTCCCGGCCACCAAAACAACTTTTTCAAATCATGGTACATTTTAGTAGCACCGGGATGAATACTCAACCCGCTACGATGCCCTTCCTCTAAAATGCTCTTCCCGATCTCGAACATCGGGACACACACCCGATCACCAAATCTCATAACACCATTCTCAATTCGAACTCGCCTCCTTGACCTTGGTTGATCAATGTCAACTTATCAACTAAACCAACATCAGATTTCTGTCCATTTCTAATCTCTTCCAGGATACCACTAGTCAGCTTCAACATACCTAATTTCACACTATTTTGAGTAGTTTCACAAACCAAACTTAAATCTCTGAACTGCTCAACCAAATCTAACTCACGGACCATCAACATCGACATATGCAAGGACTTCCTACTCAAAGCATCTGCAACCACGTTTGCTTTACCAGGATGGTAATTCAAACCGAAATCATAATCCTTTAAGAATTCTAACCATCTTCTCTGCCTCATGTTCAACTCCTTCTGATCAAAGAGATACCTCAGACTCTTATGATCACTGAATACCTCAAACCGAGAACCATATAAATAGTGTCTCCACAACTTCAAAACAAATACGACAGCTGCCAACTCCAAATCATGAGTCGGATAATTCCTTTCATGCACTTTCAATTGTCGTGAAGCATAAGCCACAACCTGCTTATCTTGCATCAACACACCACCTAATCCCATTAATGATGCGTCACAAGACACCACAAAGACTTAGTCGGATCGGCAAAATCAAGATCGGAGCACTTGACCTCCTCTTGACTCTTGAAATCCTTTCTCACATTCAACATCCCAAACAAACACGACCCTTCCGGTCAACTTAGTCAATGGTAACGCTAGTTTGGAAAACCCCTCAATAAACTTCCGGTAATAACCTGCAAGACCCAGAAAACTACGGATCTCCGAAGCATTCTTCGGCGCTTCCCACTGAGATACCGCCTCTACCTTCGTAGGATCAACAGCAATTCCATTCTTGGAAATTACATGCCCAAGAAAACTCACCTCCTCAACGAATTCACACTTGGACAACCGCATAAAGCTTCTTTTCTTTCAACAATTCCAACACAACTCTGAGATGTTCTGCATGCTCCTCATCGCTTTTCGAATAAATCAGAATATCATCGATGAACACTACTACGAACTTGTCAAGATACGGATGAAATATCCTGTTCATATACTCCATGAAAACACCAGGTGCATTAGTAACTCCAAACGGCATAACGGAATATTCATAATGTCCATACCTCGTTCTAATGCAGTTTCCTGAATATCCTCTGACTTCACATGAATCTGATGATATCCAGATCTCAGATCAATCTTACTAAACACACACGCTCCAACGAGCTGATCCATCAAATCATCAATCCTCGGCAAAGGATACCGATTCTTGATTGTAACTTTATTCAACTGTCGGTAGTCAACACATAACCTCATTGAACCTTCCTTCTTCTTAACCAATAACACCGAGCACCCTACGGAAACACTCGGACGAATAAACTTCTTCTCCCAATTCTTCTAAGCTTCTCCGGTTCGGCTAATTCAGATGCCGACATGCGGCGCCATCGACACGGACTAGTTCTAGGAATCAAATCTATAGTAAATTCTACCTCTCTCGGTGGCATTCACTAACGTCTTAGGAAACACCTCGAAATTCATTCACCACGGCAATCCATCACTCTTTGCCTTTCCCCGCCTATCGCGAATACAACATAAACACCACCACACCATCTTTCACACTAGGTTCATCGCTTATCGACATAATCTCACTTTCGAGTAACCTCTTGGAAAATGACCGTCTTCTCAAAACAGTTGATATGAACCTGTTTGAATTCCAACCGATTCATTCCAAGGATGATATCAAGTTGTTCTAGCGGTAGGCACACTAAATCCATACCGAAACCCCTATCAAAAATCACAATAGGACAATTCCTACAAACATACGAAGTAGTCACTGAACCCGACGCATTAGTATCAATAACCATACTTCCATCCATATTAGAAATTTCCAAATTCAATCTCTTAGCACAATCTAACGCAATAAAAGAATGCGTAGCTCCAATATTAATAATCGCAATCAAAGGTATGCCATTAATAAAACATGTACCTTTAATCAGTCGATCATCTGGTTTAGTCTCTGATCCAGGCAATGCAAACACTTTACCACCAGCTTGCTTTTTCTTGGGTTTTGTGCACTGAGGACGAGTATGGCCTTCTTCACCACAGTTGTAACAAGTCACCACTCTCACTCTGCAGTCATTGGCCACATGGCCGAACTTTCCACACTTGAAACACTTATTATCATTGCTCTTACAGTCCACCATGCGATGTCCTTTCTCACCACACTTGTAGTACTTAACGGAAGAACTAGAATCTCCTCCACCGGACTTCTTCCAACCCCTGGATCTCTGATTATTCCTATCATAAGGCTTACCACGATCCATCATTGCTTACCTTTCCTATCAACATACCCCGAGCATTCGACTTAGTGTTAGCAAGATCCTCCTCTAGAATCCTAGTGCGATCAACGGATCGGAAAATCTTGGATCCGATACGAATACCGCTTAATTTCATCACGAAGACCATTCTCAAACTTGATACATTTGGAAAATTCTCCATCTACATCGTTAGGGTAATGAGCGTAATACTTCGCTTTCGAAAACTTGAAGCATACTCGGCGTCTTGTTACCCTGGCGAGCTCAATCTCCTTCTTACCTCGATATCCTCGGAAAATACCTCCTCAAAAAGCTCTCCGAACACCAAGTCGCGCCATCTTCTTCGTTCGATTACGGTAGCAACCCATCACCATCGCTTCCTCGGCTAACATGTGAGTTCCATATCTCACCTTGACCCCTCTTCAATTACTCTGAAGATCCTCTCGATCTCCTTCAACCACTTCTGAGCACCTTCGGGATCATGTGCCCTTGAACAATGGAGGATTATTCCTCTGAAAATTCCCCAATTGTCGGTCAACACCAATCGCAGCTCCCTGCTGGTTCCCTCCGAGCACTCCAGCCAACATTCCCAAGGCCTCAGCAATAACATCATCATTCCTTCCGTTATCTCTTCCAGCCATTGTTCTGTAACATAACAAAACAATCTACATCAGCACACAAGTATCGACAGTGTTACTTCACACTAGTCGCATACTAAAGGGGTAACGACACAAGACAAGACCGACTATGCTCTGATACCACTATTGTAACACCCCAACTAAATACCCCGAATATATCAATTAAATTAATATCTAGATCATCTTTTAATCAGAGTTAACACGGAAATCAGGGATGTCACAATTAATAAATAAAACAAATTTCATTCAAACAGTAGCCATGCTACACTGAGGATCAACATTTTCAATAATTCAGTCAAACTAAGGCCATGTCTTACACAGCGGAAAATATCATCACCAAAACGGAATAATTCAATCATTGTATTCCCAACAAAAATTTTAATTAAACAATAAACCGATGTCTAATTCCTCATCTAACATTCCCCAGTGTTACAATCTAATCAGAGCATGACACTGACATGCGAACTAAACGATAAGCTCTAGAGCCATCCTCACCGACTCTTCAGCTGCTAACCTTAATCTGAAATGGTAAAGTAAGGGTGAGACTTCTCATAATTAAAGCATATTATAAGTCTTTCAATCAATAATATATCACAAGCATATTATTTCACCCACTTAACATAAATTGATTCACACACAACCACATTCATCATGCATAATCATAACAATCAAAGAAGAGTAACACTGGAAGACATCCTAACATGTTACCACTTCATACAAATACAATGCAGACTCAATGCATGCGGTACCGACACGTGACCAAGTCACCCAACACTGATCCATCATCAACCGGATACAGTTCCATCGATTCGTCCATAACCACCGGACACGAATCCCTAACCACCCATCCTCGGGTATCGGTTATCGGCAATCCAAGTCAAATTCCGCACAATGGGAATTAACTTCACCAAACAATGCAAATGCACGCACATCACTAGCATGCAACATCAATCAGTCTATGTATACATTCATTTAACATAACTGAATCACAACAATCAACATGATATATCAACCAATCATGCATACATCTAACATCAGCATAACCATGCAAACCAATCAACATGATATATCAACCAATCATGCATACATCTAACATCAGCATAAACATGTTATTACATCTACACATTATCAGTATCCCCACCACCAAAGGTCCTCTAATACACATACATCATTATGTGTCAGTAATAATCATTTATTTCGAAATTCGACTCCTTTCCAAAATAATTTCAAGTTTTCTAAAATATTTTCATTTCATAAGGTAGAGCATTAAATTTAGGAAATAACGTCCAAACGCTCAAAAGCGGACTTACGGTTTGAAAGTTATGAATTTTGAAGTTTTAAAATTTTTAAAGAAAAATAAGCGTAACCGGTTCCTACATATCAGAACGGTTCTAGTTCAAAACACGCTCGGAAAATGTATGGGAACTCGGTTCCTACCCATACAGAACCGGTTCACGAGTGTATTTTCAAGTTTTTATAAATTTTTCAAAGTGGAACCGGTTCCTCCCCAGGAACCGGTTCCCACGTAAAAAGTCATTTTCTGCATTTTTGACAGCATTCTTCCATTCTAAACCCAATCCACACATACCCATACGAATTCCAACATGGAAAACACTAAAACACATCCAATTTGCATCATTATCACATCAAACAACATATTTCCATCATTTCTATTCAATAACTGACACCTTAATCTATTCCAACCTATATTCTGACACAATCCGACACAGATAGGTATACATCCATGGAAACCTAGGAATTCCTAAACTGAAATTTCCTAACATGCTATGATCTATAATATTAGAATCAAAACCTATAATAAGCAATAATCAATCGAAATCACCCCTTACCTTATGGGTTCTTCGAATTATGACACTTCTAGGTCTTCTTCCTTCTTTTCTCCTCTTCTCACTTCACGTATCTTGTTTTCTCCAAAAATGATTCTATTTTCCTTCTTTCCTTATTAAATTCCTTTTATTCCTTTTTAACATAATTAAAATAAATCAATTAATGTGAGTAGAGTCTTTTACTCCTCACACCCCACTTTACTCAACATACTTCCAATAAATCCATATCCAATCTCAATAATTCAATATATTAATCAATTATGTTCTCAATTAATTTAATAATTAAAAATCATAATTATTTAATTACCGAATTATTTTGGGGTGTCACAACTCCCCCTAACTTAAAAGAGTTTTCGTCCTCGAAAACATACCTCAGACGAATAGTTCGGGATCGAGTCCTTCATTTGACTCTCCGGCTCCCAAGTGACATTTCCATCATTGGTCCTCCCAAGCCACTCTCACCAATGCAATCTCTTTGCCTCGCAACTGTTTCAACTTCCGATCCTCAATTCTCACAGGTATCGCTTCCACAGTTAATAATTAAAAATCATAATTATTTAATTACCGAATTATTTTGGGGTGTCACAGTATGGGTATAATTGTAGGGGTGCGAAATAAAATTTTCAAAATATAGTAGTACTAGAAAATGACACGCGCGATACGCGGGTGGTACCAAAGACTGTGTGGATGGTAAGTAGGGGTGGCAAAATGGATGGATTGGATGGATATGGATTGGATTGTTAATGGATGGATCAAAACAATCCATTAATCCATTACAATCCATTAAAATTTCCTTAAATATATCCAATCCAATCCATCCATTTAAAAAAAAATCCATCCAATCCATCCGTTAACAATGTTTTAATGGATGGATATCCATCCATCCAAAAAAAATATTTGTTTTTGCAGTTATTTATTTTTTAAAAAACAAAAGAATTTCCCCTGTTTTTTTTAGAAAATTAAAATTTTTATTTTTATTTTCGAAAAAAACAATTTATATTCACATTTTTTTTTAGAAAAAAATTTTCAAATTTTTTATTTGAGAGTATTTTTTTTTTCAGTTTATAAAAAAAAGTTTCATTGTTAAAAAAAAATTCAGTATTTCTTTTTCAGAAAAAAAAAATTTTCAATTTAAAAAAAAAGTTTCAGTATTTATAAAAAAAATATTAATATGTATTTTTTTAAAAAATGAATTTCAGTTTTTTCGAAAAGAAAAATTCAGTTTTAATAAAAAAATAAAAAAGTTTGATTTTTAAAAAGTTCGGTTTTCTTTTCAAAAATAAATTTTTCAATTTTTTTAAAATTAATAAAGAAAAAGTTTCGATTTGAAAAAAATCATTTGTCGAGTGTGAGCGGCGGCATAACTAAGTGGTACATGATGGATCGAGTGACGGTGACCAATTTGGGCGAGTCGGAATGGCGAAGCGGTGGCGGAAGGCAACTGTTCAAAATTGATTCGCGATGATTTCGAGTGAGCGACATGAAGACGTAACGGCGTCGGTGAGAATGTCGGCGTCGTATATAACCGCTCGGAATAGCGGCGGTGAGAGAGAGGAAGAAGATAAGCGTGATGAGAGGAAAAGAGAAAGCGACTCCATTGTTGAATGTTGGGATTTGGCGGTGAGAAAGAGAAGAAGATACGTGAAAAATTTCATTAGGTGCAATATATCGGTTTAAAAAAAGAATTTAGTTTCTTTTTCAAATTTTTCAACTTTTCTTTTGAAAAAAATCAATTTAAAAATAAAGTTTGATATTTAAAAATAAAAAATTACATTTTTTCAAAACAAAAATTTTGATTTTTTTTTTCAGTTAAAAAAAAAATCAGTATTTATTTAATCTAAAGCAAAATCCATTGGATCATCAAAATGTGGTGGCTGGATTGGATCAATCCATATATATAAATGGACGGATTGGATCAATCCATTAACCTATTTTTTTATTTGATGGATGGATTGGATGGATTTTTTAATGGATGGATTGGATGGATTTTGTTTTAATGGATTTAATTGCCACCCCTAGTGGTAAGTAGAAGTGATTGAAATAAAATAAGATTTTATATATGATAGATATTGTTTATTTACAGGACAAGATAAGATCTTATCCAAATGACCAGAACATCCCTTCCGACATTATGAAGGTAAGGAATCTTAAAAGCACGAGAACCGCAAAGACTAGCTCTGATTGGAAAATATGAATATTCTACCTGTGAAGAACTGACAAATCTCTATAAATATCTCTGTGAAAAGTGAAGAGATGTGTAAGTTGAGTGAAGCTCAAAAACAGGCCATGGCCAAACTTCAAAGGAAAACTTCAAGCTGCTAACTCTGAACTTGAAAAAGGGTAATATTGTTAACCTCTAAACTTGAAAATATTACACATGGATCTAGTGGATTGAATAAGGATGTCCCAACAAATGAAGAAGGAAAAACTATCAGTAGGATAAGTTTCGACTATCAGTCCTTGAATGTTAATGGAAAATTTTCTGTGACAAAACATAATCCAATGAAAAAGTTCAATTGATAAGGTCTTGGTTAACTCTCAGAATGAGGGATATCAATGGCATGTCATAAAGGATGTCACAATATTGGACGATGCTTGTCCGAATGATACTAATAGAATAAGGTGTATTGCTCAACATGGCAGCTCAAAACAATATGAGAAGGTCTATCAGTTCATCAATAAGGGGTTAAGAAAGAAAGTAAATGTAGTTCAAAATGCGATCACAATAAAAAATCTTAAAAATTGGTTGCCTAGAATAAAAAAAGAAATTTGGATTGGTAGTTCAAAGAGACTATGTCAATTAGTAATATGGAGATGTGCAATGGATTGTTTAGCCTCCCGTCATTTATTGGAGTGTGAAAACCCCATTACCCATTATACTATTTACAACGCCTACTTCTTCAGCTCTCTTTGCAACCACCAATCAGTGAATCCAAAATCTTTGTTCAAAAACTATGTCTTAATACTTATCTCTCAAAGTTTGAAAAACCTGATAGGTTTGACAGAGAAAACATGTCCAGTCACACCCCATGCTGCCAATTTTGCTAAAGACATGACAAATGAGATACTTGACATTGCTCATCTCTAGATTATTCTAGTTGAAACTCCAAAGAAAACCATAATGAAGCTTCTTCCAAGAAGAAGAAGATCTTGATCCATTGATATGAGTAATCAAGCCTCTAAGGAAATTATCTCTATTGTTAAGAACGAGAATCTAACTAAACCTAAGTCTCCTAAAATAAATAAATCAAAAAGATGTTGAAACTGACAAAACAATATGAAGGATGGTAGCTGATGTTCTGGGATAGAAAACTACTACAAATGATACACCTAATATTGGGACCTTATTAGATAAATCTTTAGATGATCAGGCACGCGAAAACCTAGACATGGGAAAAACTAGGGGTATAAATGTAGAAAATGAGGAAGTTGGGGAGAAAGTTATCATCCTTGATGATCTTCCCTCATATGATGAACCCATCAGCAAACGACTAACACATGAGGTTTCTAAGAAATTGAGAAATAGGAAAGGAAAGGCCGATACCTCAACAAATAAACCCTCCCAAAAGAAAAGTATGAGCATTGGTCCAACCAAGAAATTGAGCAAGGTTATAATACCCGAATTAGAAAAGAAAAACCTAAAGAGGAAGGAAGTGTCTTCAAGTGACTCAGAATATTCTAATGCTGATATTGATGGTGAAAATATTTTGCATATAGGCAAGAAGAAAACCTCATAAAAAAGAAGTCTTACTAAAATTCCTGAGGTCCCTCTGAAAAATGTGTCTTTTCACACTGCATAAAATGTTGGAAAATTGAAGTTTATTTATAAGAGACACATTGCTCTGGAGAGAGACTTGGGTGAAGATATCTTCAAATGCAAGAAATTCATTGACCTTATCAGAAGGGCTAAACTGATAAAGACTGTGTCAAAGCTGAGTAAATGCTATGAAAGACTGGTGAAAGAGTTCGTTGTAAACATTAATCAAGAATGCACTAATCCGAAAAGCAAGGAGTTCATAAAAGTGTTTGTAAGAGATAAATGTGTAGAGTTTTCTCCTGCCATGATAAACTTGTTTCTAGGGAGAAATTTTAGAGCATAACTTGAGTCTAAAGTTTCAGATGAAAAAATGTGTGAAACCATCATTGGAAAACATACTTCATCTGTTACTACATGTATGGGTAGGTTCATGTACATTCTCAGATCTAAAATTGAGCATGACTTTAGACACTGGATCTTTTACCAAATCGTGAGGCAAGGAACTTCTTGTGCAGTAAATATGCCTATTATATTTCCATCTATGATTTGTGGAATCATCATTGCTCAACATTCAAGAGTATTAACTGAGTTAGATAAGGAGTGCAAGAGAGACTCACCTCTGAATTTTCATCATAAGATGTTTGAACGTACACATGTTCATGATATTTCCATGACATCTGAAAAGAAAAATGTTGTCTCTACATCTAGGTCCAACATAATTTCTGAGTTAAAAGCTACCTGTTAAGGATTATATTAGTCTATATAGTCTAGAACAACATTAAAGATAAAGCTTGAGAGTTTAATAAAAGCCTTGACTGAGGAGGAAAGTCAAGAAAATTGTGATGATGAACATGAGGATGATGATGTTTAAGGAGATCAAGAGGTGGAAGAAGAGGTTGTTGATGTATGATGATAACTTCTCGTTATTTTTGTTTACATGGTGTTATGTATTTTGTGATGAAGTGTGACCCATTATCTCTCTTTTGGCATTATGTGCTATTTTACTATAATTTCTTGACAATTGTGTGCTTCCACCTAGTTTATGTGCTTCCACCTAGTTTATGTGCTTCCACCTGATACTTGAAAATTGTGTGTTTCAATATGTGTTTGGTTTTTGTTTTCGTTAGCGCTTCTATATTTGCAATATGTGATTTTGCATCTTGTGTTTGCTTTTGTTTATAAGTTGTGTGTACATTATTTGGCTTCTTTTTGTCAATATTTTGGATAAAATGGGGGAGTAAAGTTTTGTGTCCTGATGGTATATCACACGTCTTAACATGTTGATGTAGCATTGTGATATGAATGTGTGCTAGTGCTTCTATGAGAGTAGTTGTATGTGTGGTTGCTCATGCAACTATTTAGTGGAAGCATGGTAGTTATATTTACCTTGTGCTTCTGCTGATGCTACTCATGTAGCTTTCTGTGCAGAATAAGAATGTCTTAATTGATGTTCCAACATCTTGTCTGATATGTGTTGAGAATATTTTTTCTCTTCTAATATGGATTTATCTTTGAGGGGGAGAATCTATTATGTGTGGAAGGGGGGAGTGTTAACCTGTATGTGTGAAGCTGTTATTACTTTGATGTTTATTTTGCTATACATGTTGTTTAGGTTGTGGTTTTATTCTTCTCTCCGAGATTTTTTGTGCTAAGAGTGTTTTAGTCAAAATTTGCCAAAGGGGGAGATTGTAAGTATCATGTTTTTGGATTGACATAAGTTTTCCTAAAACATATTGTGTCATAACAGATTTTTTGTTATGAGGTTTCTCATCCAGATGTCAATGAAGATGTCATAACATTTTGGTCTAATGCAGGTGTACTGCAGTTTGGTTATTCTTGACAGGTCATTATTTGTTTATGTGATATTTAAGTTGTTTATATCTCACTAATTTATCATAGGTCAAGAATTATGATTTGGAACAAATGATATATCTAGTTGTGCACAAGTTTCTAAAATTGGTTGATTGAAACTAAATAGGAAACCTTGTATTTTGTTACAAGAATCATAGAGATTCTCATGCACAAATTTGGGTAACCCTTAGTGTGGACAACAAGGTATATTTTGGTGCAGCTGTAAGGCCCAAGAATTACTGAGAAATATTTAAAGAAACTACCTAGACCTAATATGATCAAGAACTTAGAAAAATAAGGGGAAGTCATATTTTCTCAGTGTTGGGGTCGGATGGTTCTTCACTGAAGTTTCTGTTTTATTTGTATGTCCTCATGTATCTCTGATACATTTGAGTTGACTGATTGTGCTTGGTAGTTTGTCAAGTTATTGTTCTCCTCGAAGATTTTAAGCAAGAGTTGAGTATTGTTCTCAGTCAAATCTTTTAAGCAACACTAAGTTTCTTTTATTAGGAAGGGTGTTCTTCCTGGTTTAGTTTTCGTAACAATTCCTGGGACTGGAATTGTCTTCTCTATGATTGAGAGTTTTTATCACTGCAGTGATTGAAAGTGGGAATGTCAATTTCTCATACTTGGTATAGTGCCTAAGTAGAAGTTTCACTAGGTAAGAATTAGGATAAAAATTATAAACGGAGGAGTTTAGCTTTGAACTAGTACTACTAATAGTGAATTTCGTTCATGGCTTGGTATCTCCCATATTAGGTGAGTTAGCACCGAAATGGGTTAACATATCACAATGTTCTTTATCTTTTTGCAACTTATATTTCTCAATTTTTTTTTGTCGTTGTTCTATCAGTGGATGTTATAACATTTGTCGTGACATTGCTTGTACGTTAAGACACCAGTCTTTACACCCTTTGTTTATATGCCAGGAAATCACAATTAACTTGGAATTTTTGGAATTAACTTAACCAGATTCGAGGTTTCAATTAACTTAATTGATTCTCTAGAGGTTTCAATTAACTTGGACTTTTTGATTTGGTCAGAGATTTTCAATTAACTTAACTCGGTTAGAGGTTTCAATTAACTTGGACTTTTTGATTAGGTCAAAGGTTTCAATTAACTTGGCAAGATGCTTTATGTGAAGGTCTTGGGTTAAATGCCCCTAGTAGAGGTCATGTCGTTCCCGGCTCTCGCTTTTGTTGGAGAGTAAGTATTTGTCCAAGATTTGTATCTGATTAATGACACATAAATTTAACAACACAAACAATTAGTAGAAATTTTGTAATAGGTTGCCGAGCTTGGTGTCATATTCTTTCTCAGATGAGATGAATCAATTTTCCTCTTTGATTTATGCTTGTTATTTGGTGTGAAATATTTATTTCTTTTGACCATAGTGTGCATTGATCTTTTATTGAGAGTTCAAATTCTTCGATAGGATATCGGTCCTTCCAGCAACCATCATGCATAAGCTTAGACATTTAGAAAAGGTGGGAGATGCCTCCTGTCCGCACAAGGGAAAAGAGCGACATCCATTGCATAAAGAAAGTTCTTAGTGAGTCCCAAGTTACAAACAGAAGAGACATTAACTCGACTTTTTATAAGTTAAAAAGAGATGAGTATCCTCCTGCCCACGCATGGGAAAGGGACATTAGTTCTTTTTATCCAACAACAAATTCAAACACAAATTTGCATTGTCCAAACTATTGATTTTTCCAGGGTCATAATTCTCATTGCGATTGAGTTCAAATATAAGTGATTAATTTCTTTATTGCGGTCCTAATTAGTGTTAATAGCCATAAGTGCAGCATGCTCAAAATATCTATCTTGCTTATATAGTCATATCCTAAGAAGAAGAGAATTCATTAATAGATATCATTGCGTATGCAAAATTCATACTCATGTATGCAAACCTGGTGGAAACAAGGTCAGGATCTATTGAAGACAATTCAATAGTACAAGGTTCATTATTGTGTCATTTATTTTAGGCTCAAATGGCAAGAAATATGTAGTCAGCCCTTCATATAATTGCTCCTTAATATATGGACCACACCTTTGCCCTTGTTCATTCACATACATCCATCCCTTTACAAAAGCAGGTTGTTTGCACAAAGCCACCGAAATTCTGGTGTGAGTGTGAACTTTTATTTGCGTTAGTAGAACACATGGGGACATCTCTATTAACATTTGACGGACAACTCATCTCAATTCCAGAAACTCAGTCAACTTGTACATCAATTAAGCCACAAGAGAGAATATATATCACCATTCACCAGTACTCCTTTGTGTGACCAATTCTTTCCTAAAGAAAAAAATCCATTAGTGCATCACAATAGAATTTCGTAATATGTATACCGAATATGTAACTCAGTCAAATGATCAACGAGTTTTCATTTTAAGTTACTACAAGATGCAACCTGCTTGTGTGACATCTTCAGACCATATGTCACCAGTATTCATACAACTTAAAATAACTCACAATTGATCATAAATATGAATTTAATTCTTAATTTCTTCAAAAACCATAAACCTCTCAGAATAGAGCTATGATAAACTAACGGAATTGATGAGGATCACTTATCTTTGTAGGTATGTCATCAATGTTTCGACATGATGACTGTGATTGTATATTCATGTAACGAATTTCAATGAAACTATCATCTTCATTCGTAGTCCATATTAATAAGGCAAATAAGGTAGATAGGATACTTTTATGATTTGTGATCAAACAAGTTTCAAAGGAATGTAATTTATCACTTTACACTTCCTAATCCTAATCTAATTACTTATCACCAAGGTTGTCAGAATCGAGTTTTTATCTTGACTCGTTTTGCCTAGGTAAAATCGAAACGTAAAATCATGGATTTTGCCTCATATTAAAATAATATTAAATTTATATACACGACATATATATACTTATATAATATTGTAAATGCATCAATAATTTAAATCTTTAACTTAGTTATAAATAAAAAAAATACTATATCACCATAAATAAGAGTAATACACACAAACTTTTATCAAATTATCTAAATTATCCACCAAATCATAAAAAGTAACATCCAAAAGATTTTCTCAAAAAATAAGAGTTTCATAAGTTTTTAAAGTTTAAAGAAACAAATGTTTTCATCTTCACCAATTCAATAACATCTTCTTCATTAGTGAATTTTATTCAACTTGATTAAATTTATATCTAGATGACAAAGGTTCTTCAGTACTATAACCAAGATATGAATGTGAATAAAATTAAAAAACATGAAAGAAATTTTCATGGGGAAAAATATAAAATGTGTTTTCTATAGTTTTACAAAAAAGGTAAAATCGAGTCAAAGAGTAAAATCCAACGATTTTACACGATTTCACTGATTTCGGAGCGATTTAAATCACTTAAAATCGTCCCATAATACAATTTTACATAAAAAGGTTTTCACCTACGATTTAAAACGAAATGCTGACCTAAAAACGTGAAATCTATAGAATTTAGGTTTTAAATCGAGATTTTAACAACCTTGCTTATCACAATATTCATGTAATTTATTGGACAACCAAAGGAATTTCAAATGTTAGATCCTTCCAAAATACCAACAAATATAACAATCATGTCACAATTTATGTAATAAAAAGTAAGCAATGCTACAAAGTTTGCATCTGGCAATTCAAAAATTCATATTGTAGCTCAAATCATAACCAATATAGTTTCGTTAACAAAGCCTAGCAGAGTTCACAATTCTAAATAATGACGAACAAAAATAACACACCTTTGATGAGGGTCAGAGGGACATTTAGGAAGGTAAGACATTAACTAGCCAAAAGTAAAGATGTGTCACTATTGATGTGGTAATCTGACAAGCAAAAGTAACTATTTTATTTTATCGTTTTTACAGGGATTAGTGCGAGGGATCAAATGTTGTACAATAATCTCCATGTTTCTAAGCTTAATTTTTAATGGTTTAAAAGCGTACAATGTGGAAATTAAAATATATGAACAAGTAAATAATACATTTTTTAAAGATGAGAGAACTCATCGCAATTGAATTTCATTTACCCATCAAATACTTAAATCTACCGACCAGTTGTACGCAATCAAAAACACTCGTCAATATCATCATGTGTCACTCACATCAATGTTCATGTCTAATGCACCTACGAGAGTTCTACCGCATTGTCTCGTTGGTGATGTCTCACGCAATTAAACCACACAGAGAACTAAGAACTGATACTAAATGGATTTGTTTAGGAAATTCACCAATCTTCCTCGCTATTTATACGTTTTCCCCCAATTCAAATTTAGGAATTAGTATAATTCTTACTATGCAAAAAGTCGTTACAAGAGAAGTATTCAAAGAGCAACCCTACAAACCCTAATTGTTCGTTGTTGTTTCAACCCCTTCTCTTCTTTTGATCTTAATTAAGAAATACAAAGACAGAATAGATCCCAATTGACTTGTCGATATTGCTACTCATTTGCATTCTTTGTCTCCAAAGCTTCCGCACACGATCAATTGTACCTATTGCACACAAGACTTCAATTTAATTCTCTATTCTCACACTACTTCCTTTACTTTTTCTCCAAATGATCTTTTGTGTCCTTTACTTTACTTTAACTATTTGTGTTCTTCATCAGGCTATAACCCTCTCTTGAATGTCTTACACAAACACCCTCAAATCTATCAACGATCTTGGAGAGCAAACTCACAATTTTTCTGGGTGAAACCTCATGCAAATTTTAACCCAATAATCTCGGTCACATAAGAACCTAATTTGACATTATCAAACCTCTACTAGATGACACCCCGACAAAAGATTATTATGTGTGATTTATCAATGTATATGCATAGATTGAAGGTTGAAGATGAATAGAAAATGCAGTAAGTGTATATAGTTTCATCAAGTTGGAATAATGTATTTATAGTTGTGGAGGTTTAGATGCACAAAGGCATTTTTTAAAATTAAAAAGAATTGAAAAATTGACTCTATTAAATAGTATGGGTCGACCTGAAAAATGTATGTGTCGAAAGCGGGAAAAATTTAACTGTATGTGTCGATCTGAAAACGGATGTGTTAGTCTAAGAATTACAGTAGCGCTTTGCCTTTAAAACTGTAGTATATGTGTCGACTAGGACGACTAGGAATTCGTATGTGTCGGCACATAAAATAAGAATTTATGTAATTTTTAAAAACTTTAGTATGTGTTGGCCTACATGCATGTATCTATCGATCTAAGCTTTCCAGAAGCTCCAGGTTTTAAAACTTAATTGCATGTGTCGACCTGAAATACGTATGTGTCAACACATGCAAGCAAACATTATGCAAAAATTACTTTTTGAAGATTATGGTCATTTTCAAAATGGTTTTTAATGGTTCCTAAGACCCCTGATGCAAAGGAGTTCCATAAGACATAGAGATCCCGTCCAATAAACATAAATGCTAAATTTTTCTAGTTTTGACATCATACAAAACATCTAATGATGAAGTTGTACTCACGTTAAAGATTCCTCAATTTTATACCTCATGCTTAACACCCATTAAAGAAGAAATCTCTCATTACCATAATTTTCTAGTAGAAATTGGTATAATTCTAGTTTCATTGATTCTTCATCCTCAACCTTCTAGCCTCTCTTTGTCTTTAGCCTATTTCTCTCTTTTCTAAAGTTTTTGCGTACTGACAAATATCCCTAAACCTAGATTATGCTTAACCTATGTAGTTAGTATTAATATATTAAAATTTTAACTTCTCCCCCACTTAGTGTTAGATGATGTGATTGATCTAGAAGGGGGTTGAATAGACCGTTTAATTTTAAAATTTGCACTTTAAAAATTATTGCGAAAGCTTCCTTAATTTTCAATTGTCTAAACGATCCATTATTAAAAAGATCGGATATGCTAACCGTATGGAATAATATGAGAAGATGCGAATCAATACGTTTAAAACTCAATATGGCAATCTCTTAAACGAGCTCTATGATTACATTTTAATATCAATGAGTTTGTTTGAGATAAATCTAAGCACAATGTATAATTTGTGGATGAACCAAATTGTCAAACACCTTATGAGCCAAGCACACTAGGGTTGACTTTACCAAATTGTGATGGTGAATTTTCTTAGGTACCAATCAAAATGATTGTTACCGAGGTTGTAAATTTGAGATCGTCATACCACAATTTCAGTAGAGGCAAGTTTGACAACGAAAATCACACAAATTATAATGAACAAATATAGAAAGTAAAAAAGCGAAGAAGAACACCAGTTTTTTTAGGCAGTTCCCCTTGTCGTCCTCGCGTAGGATATGTTTGCCTCCAATTCTAGAATCTAGAATTGAGATATCTTGTATTAAATTGCAAAATGTCACAAGAGAGGAAATAATTCCAATACACACAAACCAACTGTTGGCGATGAATATATCTTCTTCCTTTTCCTTGATTTGAGCCAAACCAAGCTTCAATCCCTTCAAACAAACCTCCGGCTAATGCTACTCGAGTGCACAAACATTTCGTTGTACCAATCTTTCACTCGGTTTATGTCGATCAAAACTGATTGACCCTAAATCTTCCTTAACAATCCTCCAGTTACCGTTACTTGACCGAGGAAACCCAATGTTCGACGACCCTTTCACTCAGCTTAGTTCGATGAAGTGAAGATTTATGCAAAAACCCCGCACCGATTGGAATGTTGAAGGACAAAACCCTAATGGTTTTATTTGTAACATCCCTATTTTTAATAGCTAATTATTAATTATTATTATTATATATTATATTATGTGATAATTAATTTATTTGGTAATTTAAAATGGAATTTGAATTATTTGAATATATCTTATTTAAATAATTGAGTTTTATGAGTAGAATTGTGGTTATTTGGTTATTGGGCCTAAGTTTAATAATGGAAGTAATAGGGCGGTGTTAAGTGTTAAGCTCAATAAGACAATCCTATTTAGTAAAGGGTTCGAAGGAAATCATAATTAGAATTGTCATTTGGTGAAAAAAGAGGAAGAGGAAAAGAAGAGAAGAGAAAAGAAGAAGAGGAGAGAAGGTGAAACCCTAGGAAGTCAAATCTTTAAGAGGTAAGGGGGAGAATCTTCATTATTATGCATTTGTATGTTGTTGGATAGTGATTAGTAACATGATATAGGATTGAGTATCTCTAATTCTAGGATTTTGGTTCTCAAATTGAAGTTGTAATTTGGGGATTTTGATGATTAAAACTAGATTTGATGATATGAATAGGTTTCCTGTAATGTATACATGTTAGATGATGTTTAAATGATGACTAATACGCATTAAAACTGTTTTGGAGATGAGATTTTGTGGCTGGGCAGTGATGTCATGTAGCAGATTTTTCTGCATAACGTGAAGGGCGCTGAGCACGGTCACATGTATGCAGAAAAATAAATATTCTGATTTTGCAGGTTTTGGCTTAGGTATTTTCTTGCTTATGATTTATCATTAATTTACATGATTTCTAATAATTGTGTTGATGAGTTTTGGATCATGTTTGGATGCGATTTCGTTGATTACATGCTACTTGAATTAGTGTATGTATGTTATGTTTTGGATAGATGTTTAGAATAACATGTGTTGGCTTGAATACTATATCTTATTTGTGATATGTGATGATAGTATATTTTATGTGTATTGCTTGTTGTTGATGAAACATGATATTGTTCAATTTGTGGATAATTCACATGAGTTGAATTATGGTGATATACTTGATAATTGAGGTTGGTGGATAATCTTAATTTGCATATGTTGCCTGATGAATTGCACATGCATACATGGTTGACCTTGAAAATTGAGGTGGTGAAACTTTGGGTTCACATTTGGCTTGATTCTTGAATGGATAAGTAGTGGTGAAACAGTGGGTTCACAATGGTGGCTTTGGTCTTGTTCGGATCGGAAGCGTGACTTTGGTTCTAAGCTAATCAATCAGAAGCGAGAACAAATTGTTCCCAATGGTACCACATGCATATTGAGTGACATTGCATTGTTGTCTCATGAGTCATTGATGAATATATATTGTGTGTATTGAAATTGTGATATTTGATTACATGAATAGTTGAACTAATTGGATTGGTGACATTTATGCTAATTATGATAAATGTGAGTATGTTATACTTGGAATGTTTGTATAATCATGTTATTTTGGAATATCACTTGAAGTGTGTGGAATTAGTGAATAGATGATGTTTCGATATTGCTTCCAATTATATACTTTTGGATAATGATGTGAATTCTCACCCTTCTGTTGTGATGTTGCCTCTATGTGGGTAACGTGCAGGTTCCTAGGATAGTGGTGCTTCGCACGAGACTAGTTGAAGAGTTTATCTATTTATTCTTTATACTAGGTAGTGAGTCATTTCTCTGGTCATGTAACACAGGGATTATTTGGATTTATGTTTTTATGAGATATTTGTTATGTATTCTCATCTATGTTGGATTTGTATGTTGAGATACTATGTTGATGTGGACTTCGTGCCAATGTATGAATTCTTATGATTTGATTTATGTTATGAATTAATCTTTATTTCATCAAATGGTTATAGTATGGGAGGTAATCACTGATAGTATATGAGATATTAAATACTCCAATGTGAAATACAAGATTTGGTTTTAAAGCATGAGATTCAAATAGGTGTTATGAGTATGACCAGTGTATGTATTATTTTAATTTGAAAGTAAATAAATACGTGATGCCCTCTTGATATGCATTCTATTTTACTTTGATTGTGCAATATATTTATGTGGGGGATTATAGGGTGTTACATTAGTGGTATCAAAGCAATGGTCGGTCAGATTTTGGCCTGGTTATTAATTGATTTAATTCCTGTTGTATTTGATTTGTGTATCTCACACGATCAATATTGTTGTATGTTGTTAGATGTCTTTAGGAACATGGTTGCAGGAAGGAATGATGATGCTATTGTTGATGACTTGAGATTGTTGGATGGATCTCTTGGTCAGATTCCACAGGAGAATGCTGGACACTGAGGTGAGGAAGATGAGTTTCGTTCTTTGGGGAAGTTTCAGAGGAACAATCCTCCTATCGTTGAGGGTGAGCATGAACCTGAAAAGGCTCAAGCATGGCTGAAGGCGATCAAGAAGATCTTCAGAGTTATGAATTATACTGATGCGCAGAAGGTGCAGTTTGGTACTCATATGCTGGAGAAGGAAGCTGAAGATTGGTGGAGCAACAGTATTCAAAGGTTTTATGAGGAAGGTGTTGAAGTTTCTTGGGCTCTTTTCCGTGATGCTTTTCTGGAGAATCATTTTCCAGAAGATGTGCGTGGTAATAAAGAGGTAGAGTTTCTTGAGCTAAAGCAGGATAATGGAGCCGTGGCTGAGTATGCTGCAAGATTTTAAGAGCTGATTAAGTATTATCCTAATTACAATACTATGAATGCTGAGAGATCTAAGTGTATGAAATTTTTTAATGGTTTGAGACCTGATATCAAGAAGGCTATTGGGTATCAACAAATTACTCGTTTTGCTGAGTTAGTGAACAAAAGTAGGATTTATGATTAGGATAGTAGGGAGAGTGCTTCTTACTATAAGGATGTGAATGATAGGAAAGGAAAAGGTCAATTTCGTGAGAAACCGTATGATGATAATAAGAAAGCTAGTGGTGGCAAGAAGCCAAGTGGGGGAAGATAAATCTACTCTGATTAAGTGTTACAAGTGTGGTGTGGAAGGACATCGTGCTTCTGATTATGGAAATGATGTTGGAAAGGATAGTGGAAAGTGCTTTAGGTGTGGCAGGCGGGTCACAAGATTGTTGATTGTAGGTTTAGTGCGTCTGTGACTTGTTACAACTGTGGTGAACAAGGTCATGTTAGTACTAAGTGTGAGAAGCCAAAGAAGGAGAAAGCTAGAGGGAAAGTATTTGCATTGTCTGGTGCTGAGACTCCGGTTGAGGATAGACTTATCCGAGGTACGTGCTTTATTAATGGTACACCTTTGATTGCTATCATTGATACTGGTGCAAAACATTCTTATATTTCTGCGGATTGTGTTAAGAGGTTGAATCTTGAATTGTCTGATATGCATGTAAATATGATTATTGATACTCCTGCTATGGGTTTTGTTTGTACTTCTGTTGCATGTCTGAATTGTCTGTTGAGTATTTTTGGTAGAGATTTTCGGATGGATTTAGTTTGTCTTCCGTTAAATCAACTTGATGTGATTCTTGGTATGAACTGGTTGGAATACAATCATGTTTTTATCAGTTGTTTTGACAAGTCACATATCTTTCTTGATTCTGGTGTCGAGAATGATTTGTTTTTGTCTGCTAAGCAAGTGGATGAATCTTTGAAAGATGGTGTTGTGTTGTTTGCTTTGTTGGCATCGTTGGATCTCGGTGAGAAACAAGCTATGGGTGAATTTCCTGTTGTCTGTGACTTTCCTGAGGTATTTCTTGAAGATGTAAGTGATTTTCCGCCAGAGCGTGAGGTTGAGTTTTCGATTGATTTATTTCCTGGAACTAGTCCTGTTTCAATGGCCTCCGTATCGGATGTCTGCTTCTGAGTTGAAAGTTGAAAAGTCAACTTGAGTATTTGCTTGAAAAGAAGTTTATTCGTCTGAGTGTATTTTTGTGGGGTGCACTTGTTTTGTTGGTTAAAAAGAAGGAAGGTTCTATGAGGTTGTGTGTTAATTATAGACAACTGAACAAGGTTACTATTAAGAACAAATATCCACTTCCGAGGATTGATAATTTGATGGCTCAGTTGGTTGGTGCTTGTGTTTTTAGTAAGATTGATTTGGGGTCTGGTTATCATCAGATTCGTGTGAAAGCTGAGGATATTCAGAAGACCGCTTTTAGGACAAGGTACGGTCACTATGAGTATTGTGTAATGCCTTTCGGTGTGACAAATGCTTCTGGTGTATTTATGGAATATATGAATAGGATTTTTCATGAGTATCTGGATCAATTTGTTGTTGTGTTCATTGATGATATTCTGGTTTATTCTAAACGTGAAGAGGATCATGCTAAGCATTTGAGGATTGTTTTATCTGTGTTGAAAGAGAAGAAGTTGTATGCTAAGCTTTCTAAGTGTGAGTTTTGGTTGAAGGAAGTGAGTTTTCTTGGGCATGTGATTTCGAGTGGTGGTATTTCTGTGGATCCTTCAAAGGTTGAGGCTGTATCTCAATAGGAAGCTCCAAAATTGTTTCTGAGATTAGAAGTTTTCTTGGTTTGGCTAGTTATTATCGTAATTTTATTGAAGGTTTTTCTAAGTTGGCGTTACCTTTGACGCAGTTGATAAGGAAAATTCAAGCTTTTGTTTGGACTTTGCAGTGTGAAGCTAATTTTCAAGAGCTTCAGAAAAGGTTAACGACCGCTCATTTTTTGATTTTTTCCTAATTTGGAAGAACCCCTTGTGGTGTATTGTGATGCTTCATTGATGGGTTTAGGAGGTGTGTTGATGCAGAATGGAAAAGTGGTAGCTTATGCTTCGAGGCAACTTAAAGTTCATGAGAGGAATTATTCGACGCATGATTTAGAGTTGGCCGCAGTTGTGTTTGTTTTGAAGATTTGGAGGCATTATTCATTTGGTTCGAGATTTAAGGTGTATAGCGATCATAAGAGTTTGAAGTATCTGTTTGATCAGAAAGAGTTGAATATGAGACAAAGAATATTGGTTGGAATTCTTGAAGGATTATGATTTGGAGGCATTATTTATTTGGTTCGAGATTTAAGGTGTTCATCCGAGCATCAAGAGCTCGACACCAAGCGCACACCTCAGTACTAGCGATGCACCACAAACACGACATTAAGGGATCCTCGCTCCATATATGTAATGAGCCAGATCCTCGCCTCGACACGGGGGACTCAAACGAGCCTCATTGTCTAAGTACCTTGCCTGAAAGAACACCCAGCTCGCGATGGGACGTTCACGTCACCGATCTCAGGTCTTTACTCAAGACTTGAGTTTCGGATCAAGCCTAGTAAACAAACTAGAACCCTTCGACTAGTCACCCCACACTAGTGAAGACATAAACGAGCAAACCCCCCGAACACTTAGCAAAAACGAACTTGTAAGTTAGCTCAAAACTATGAGCATACAAACGAATAAATAACGTACGAGCACGTCCTCGTAAAAATCACAAAACGTCTCTAGCGTTGATGACAAACGCCATCAAACGCACTTTCCCCCTTAATGACCCGGCTGGCTTTAAGTTGTCACTTCTATGCCTAGAAGCAACTACTTAGGGGGCTACTGTTCTGGACTTCCCGAATGGCTGTCGGGCAAGCCATCTCTTCGAGCCTAGCAGCGAGTTGAACATACCAAAAGGCCTCCAAAGGGCATCATCTTCCCGCTCTATACATGGCTAGAACCTGTCTTCTCGACAGGTGTCGAGCAGATCAGACCAACTCTCCCCATCAAGGGTTATGCCCGTTATGTCCCCATCTAGTCGACATAACGGCTAGTTCCGAGCACTCTCGCTCGGTTTGACCAGGTCAATTCGAATAGCTATATCCACGGGTCCGCATATCTAGGATTAAATATAGCAACCAATGAGAGCGCTTCGAAGATTCCTATATAAACCCTCACATCTTTGAGGGCAAGGTATCACATTCTTACTCTAACAACCCTAATATTCTCTTGTTATCACTTTGATCACTTGCTTACTTTAGCATCAGAGTGCCTTGCAGGTACACCACCCCCTCCTCAACATCAACATTGCTTGAAGGACCTCCGTTCACTCCGACCATCTCTAATTCTGATCACAAGTTCATATCAAACATAAAAGCCAAAAAAATGTGGACCATCTAATCACAGTGAAAACGCGTTAGTAATCACATCCAATGGACATGGCGTGCTGTGCTTGATATGGACCGTCTTGGTTTTCGCACCGGATTAGGAATTAAAATTAAATTAAGAAATAAAACAAAGGAAGATATCACACGTTGGATCGAGTCTGACTCACAAAAGTAATCAGATCCAAGGGCTCATATTATGCGTGCACGGTAAGGCAAAGTCACCGAATCCAGTTTGAAAATATTACATATCATGCTTTCATTGGTTGAAGACATACACGTAGGTCATCTTCAACCTCCAGCAATCCTCCATACGTGATTCTCAAACTGTAAAATCAATACACATGAGTGGTATCCTTGGATTCGTATCTTCAAGACGATCTCAACCACACATGCTCGCGAAAATTTATTTAAACTGAGTGAAGAGAAATTTGGAAAAAACTCAAATAATAATGAATATGATTTTAATGAAATTCTCAATCAATACTTGATGAAAACACAAATGGTGAAGATCACATGGAATAGGGAGATGAGGAGAGTGCAATGATGCTTTATTTTACAAGGATTGATGGAGATTCCTACCTAAACTAAGTTCACTTTCAGAGCTCTGAAACTGGACTTGGATAGCACGATTTAGGAAGCTTCCAAGCACAATTCTTATTCTGTTAGCTTCAGTGAGGTTCAAAAAAGAAGAATGAATGGTTAATTTCAAACTGGAATGGCTTTGAGAGTGAAAACAAAGTTGCAGAAAATATGATTCGAGAGAGAGTTTGGCAGGGGTTTTCTGGCTATCAAAGCTTTTGGAAATGAGTGAGGAATGATCCTCTATTTATAGGAGAGTGAGTGGTGATGAAAATGAGAAGGAATTGTGGTGAATTCGTGCAAAACGATCTGGTTTAAATCATACCAAATGTGTGACTCAAAGGGCATCAAAACAACCTCATTTCAAGTGTAGTTTGCATCAAAACACATCTGATCAATTAGTCAAACATGTTTAGCATCTAAAATTTGAGTAATTTACCTTGTAATCCAAGTTTACATGTTGTAATTTTCTGATTCGAAGCAAGATTGGATGACACGGAGCCTCCTTCGAACATGTATAACTCATTGCTCAGGGACCCTTATGGAACAACCTTGGGCTCTTTGGAAAGCTGAGATTACAAGGTTTACAATGCACTTGGAAAGGTAGCATTTGTCATCTTGAACTGGAAGTTGTGATCCTTTGAAATCACGAAAAACAAACTGACTTTTTCACACTGAGAAAAATTTCTAAGTTTGGCAAAAAATGACCTATAATGTTTTCAGTCCAAACATGGCCTTCCATTCAAAATTTTCGCTTGATTTTCAAAGATGAAATGAAGTAGATCTCTCAAAGAGAATTTTGCAAATAGAACCAACCAAAAACTCCAAAAATTGAGCAAGTTATGGCCTTCTGAAGTTGAGAGAAATTTGTGAAATAACCTATAATATTTTGACTTTTTCAAGCAACTTCCAAACACTTTCAATCTTCAAAACTTGTATGGAGACAAATTTCATGTCTTCAATATTATGCAAAAAGAATGACCTCAAGGTGATAAATGATGATCAAGATATGAATTTTTGAAGTTGATTGACCAACAATTGAGAAATTCATCAAGGACTTGTAATATTTTGACTTCATAGGCAAATTTCCAAGCATTTTCTCTTCCTACCAATTGAATTAAGTTGTATTAGACATCCTTATTTTCATTGTGAAAGAAGAATGAGCTCAAGGAGACAAGGGATGACCAAGTTAGGATCCTTTGAAGTCATACAAGATAAATGAAGCATCAATAGAGAGAGTGGGAAATCATAGACTTCTAAAACAATCTTCTTATCAATCAAACTCCTTGGATCCAAGCATATTCATATTAGAAGTCCTCTTAAGAATCAAATGACTTTGAAATCATCCACAAACTTCACACAAATACCAAGGTATCATCCTCAGAAGTCCAAAACCCTAGTTCAAGGTAGATGGGCATAAAATGGTAAATTCTTTGAATTTGATGATCTCTTTCAAACATGAAGCATATACTCAAGATGAGAGACCATAGCTGATGACAAGAGAAATCTTTAATGGGAGACAATAATTTCAAAAATCTTGAGAATTGAGGAGAGAAGACATGGAAATAAACACATGAACCTATTGACTCCTTGAATAAGAGACTTGTGCATCATTCACCTACAAAATTTAGAGAGTGAAGTATACACACATTATTGTTAGTCAAACATCAATTGTCACATACATTCAATGATGCTTGGTGATCTCCCAAAGGCAAACTCAAAGATAAGAGAGAGAGAGAGAGAGAGAGAGAGAGAGACCATTTGATTTTTGTGTAATGCAATGGTATGAAGTATGAGTGAATATTAGGGGCAAAAATTGGGGTACAACACTACCTTAATAGTGTAGAGAAGTCACAAAAACGCCACATTTCTTCCATCTGACACATATGATTAAAAAAGGAATTTTTGTGGCATTTGTTAGCCTTGAAATTCTAACTAGAGAAAGTCAACAAAGAATGCCAAAAGGTCAACAAATAAGACTAGTTGATTACATTGAAAGATGATAAGTATTCAAGACTCTCAGCAGAAAGGGGTTCAACGTATCAAACACGTTGACCCAGAAGCATTTGACGAAGCGTGGTGAACTCAGTTTAGAAGACTCTTAAGAACATACTTTTAGGATAATTTTCTCCTCTAAACATGTCCAAAATCTCGAATACGGGATTTCGACGTAATAGTCAGATTCGACAAGATCACCGGTTGTTTATAACTTAGAATAGTTTCATGTCCAAATATCAGGTAAGCAAGGTATTGCTTCGAAAAATACTACTAAAACTGAGTCAAATAGGCTTGGAGACGGTTGGAAAGTTTCAATCATTTTGAAGGATGGTTACTAACATGGCGTCCAAATCCTCAGCAGTTATTTCTCTAAAGACATGAGAAATCAAGTAAGAACATAAATGTTCTAGAAGTGGGAATCATGCCCAACCCTTTAGGGATTAACTGCTCTGGACGATTATCTTTATAGTAGTATAAATAGAAGACTCATATAATGTATCCAAGGTCGCGAAATTCATGCATCGCTCTATATGAAGTATCTGAGCCAAAGAGCGAAGCAGTTTGTGAGAAACATATACGAGTCCATGTTCCTTTATTTTAGTTGTCTTTATGTTTCCTTAAATAGAACATTCTTACTTTAATGTCATTTACAACACATTATCATTTAATGTCATTTATTTCACTTTTCATTCATTGTTTTCATCCAAACTCTTCTTCGATTAAAGTTTTTGTCGTTTTTTGTCTTTGTGCAAACGTGCACAATTAAACACACACTTTCTTGGACATTCATTTTGCACAAATTATTCCTGAGATTTTGCGAGTTAACCTCACAAACTAATCAAATTCAGATTTGTTTTCCAAAAACACTCGTGAACAAATTATTAACGAAAACCGTGATAAAATATTAGTACTATTCACAACGGTTTCTGATAATAACGGTGGTGATAAATATTTTAATTTTAATGTATTTATAAGAGTATAAGGAGAAACCCTTTTTGTAACGAAAAATAATAATTGTTGGTGTTGTGAATCGAAATAAATTACTTTTCCTCTGTCACAATACTTATTATGAACCACAATGAAATATCTTTTAATAAACTAATAACAATTTCAAATGTGTAAAAATTAATTATTAACAAAATTATTTAAATGGTCGTACTAATATAGGATTAACAAAAATATATTTTATAGAAGCATAGTATCTATCTATTATCAATTTTATCTATGTTAAATCTTTCAAAAACTTCAATTTAAACTCAAAGTCTTATTTATTTAACTTAGAAGTGATTTGTGTCCACTAGCCTAAATATTTGTAGATTCAATTTAATTAACTAATCTTAGCCTCGTAGCGTCGTATGAATGAATATTATTTACTACAAAAATAAATAATAAAATTGAATAGATAAATTATTGTAGTTGTACATGTTAATTAACCCTATACTTCAATTTGTCAAAACATAAATATCATTATTTCATCAAAACAACTTTCAAACCTTCAATCCACTCGTTGCATACCAAACCAAAGCAACAAAACAAAAAGAAAACAAACCAAATAAGTCCAACTTCAAACTTTCCACACCAATTGAAAAACCTTCTTATCTTCATTACAACTCTTTCCCCTCATCACATTTCTATCCTTTTGCTTTGATCTAACATATGCTCCTTTGACAGGACTTGAACCTCTTCTCAAACTCCTCTCCCAAACAACTTCCTTCACTTCTTTCAAACATTTTTTTGGTCGAAAATCGCAACGCCTTTCCTTTGCTACTTTGTTAACCTCCTTGATTTCAATCTTAGCCCCTCCTTCAACTCCTATGTTTATAATCACCTTAGAAAGTGCTCTAGTTTTGTTATTTACCTTATCGCGCGTCGCTTTTTCGGCCTCTCTTTCCTTCCTCTCTTGAAAAATTTGGTTCAATCGACGAGCAAGATTGTATATACTTTCCTTAATCTCCTCTTCCAAATCTTTTTCAATCTTCCTAGCAAGCTCACTTCGTATCTTCAATTCCTCCGCAGAAACAGGTACCACAAAAACATTTTTATTTGACATATTGTAAATAGTAAAAACAAAAAACACAACAATTTTATCAACAAAACTTTGAGGAGTGAAAACAAAGAATATAATTCTTTATTAAAATATATAGTTATATTTGGTGCTATGATTTATATAGTAGCAATATGATTTGGACATGATGTGAAATGGGACCTGTGACACTAAGTAAGGAATAGGACACAACATGAAGTGCTTAGTGAAAATGTGACAATAAGAGATGTTTCAGATGGTTGCTACAAATTTAGACAACAAATTGTTCTGATGGGTTTAATATAGATTTGGCTTTGCATGATTGATGATGAGGAGAAATTAATTTTTGAAAATTAATTTAAAATTCAGCTTTACGTGAAAGAAATAAAGCTGGCTGGGTTTCCTTTAAAGCATGATAAACCAATAAGGGTAGAATTTGCTCATGTTTGATGTGTTTCTTTTGGATGTGTACCCCTTTCTTCCATTTGTTGACATTGATCTCCCTCTCCTATAAAAACTTGAGAAACCACGTTATTACCAAAATTAGATAAATAATTTTTTATTCTAACTTTCTCATTCCAAAACATATTATTGTCTTTTTATTTCTGTCACTTATACTGTTTGTGGTAAAAAAAATTGTATACAATTTTGTTAATTTATTTTTACATCACATTATTCTCTGCAATGAAAATATATATATATATATATATATATATATATATATATATATATATATATATATATATATATATATATATATATATATATATATATATATATATATATATATATATATATATATAGAGAGAGAGAGAGAGAGAGAGAGAGATCAAATTACATCCGAAGAGTTACACCATGAGTTACACTTGATTAATATTTTTAAAATCAACCGTTGAATTGAAACATATCATCATATAGATCATACCTATAAAGTTTGAGATTATTCTATAATGATTTACTATACGATCAAGATATCAAAAATTAACGTCAAAATGGGCTTTCATAAAGCGTTAATTTTGATGTAGTTCAATGACATAGTAAATCATTATAGATTAAGCTCAAACTTTATATATGATCTATATGATGGTATGTTTCAATCAACGTTGATTTTAAAAATATTAATCAGTGACGTTTGGCAGTGTAACTCATTGTGTAACTTTGAGTATATATATATATATATATATATATATATATATATATATATATATATATATATATATATAATTTTATTTTCATTTTTAAATATTTATGTAACAAAAATTTGAATAAATATAATATAACAGTTAAAATTTATTATAAAAAATCATGTATGACACTAATGTATAATATTTAAGAATTATTAAAAAGTTAGTATTTTTAATACATTCAATATAAAATATAATAATTATATTTATTACTCATTAATATAAAAAATAAATATAATCAATATTATAAAAATCAAATTGGTGAATCGCTGAGCTACAGAGAAAGTGCATGGCAATTATATTTCTTTCTTAGATTATATATTTTTATACAAACATCATTATTAGTCATTTAGTCTCAGAGATAAAAGGGATAAAGGGTTTGATTGAGGTAATCAAGTTCTTCAAAACTCTTTGAGTTTGGGGCTTTCCCAATCCCTTGTAGTTCCAGGCCAAAATCTTCATTCTCTATTGGCTGCCTGATATGTTAGGCTGCCTGTTATGTTAGGCCAACATTGGGTTTACCAGAAGGATTACTGTCATACTTCCTGTCTTGTTGGGGGAGAAACTTCCTTCCTTTATGGGTAGCTTTTAGCCAAGGGTCTAGGGGGTTGATTTCAGCTATGTGTTGTAGGAATATTCCGCGAACAAGTATTTTTAATTATCGATTCCACAAGGATTGGTGTATATTGTAGTCTTTCAATAGAAAAGCGTATTTTAAGATTAAAGTAACCGAAGGGTTTGTTTCCTAAGCTACTAGTATCATGAATTTCCAAACAAGTAACTAAATTAGTCTTTTCAAAAGAGAGTTATGGTTTGGATTCAATTGATGGAAGCATGTCAAGATTAGTTTTATTGACCTAGTTTCATATGCATTCTATTAATCAAGTGATGAACTAGTTTGATGATTTCTATAAATACATATCCTCTCAATCTTGTGGATTTCTCACCAAGATTGTGAGTTTTATCATGTTAATCCTTGAATGATTTCTCACTTCAACTATTGACATGATAAACATTAAGCTCAATACTTGTAAACACTAACACACAAATCTAGCTATAGCATTTGTTCATTAGTGGATGAATATCCTAGGTCTACTTTGAAGCATTCTTTTTCAAGCAAGTTTCAAAGCATAAAGGTGAAGAACAAAGATATTCAACTATATTAATCATCAACCATGTTCATACACAAATGGATTAAAAGAAATACATACTAGTTAGATCAACTACCTCTAATCTTGACACAAAAAGAACTTAGCCACACATTTTCATGGTTGCTTTGCTCACAAGATTGTTGGAGGAGATGATGAACATTCAAGAATCAATATGAAAAACTATGTTTTTCTTACAAGTTCTATGCCCTAATTTTTTACAATAATGAAAGATGATGATGATGATGAAGTGAAGCTCCCTTGCCTAACACACCAAAAGCCAGCTGGAAATGATGGGTTAGGTGGCTCAAAAGGTGAAAGCATGGGTTTGTCCTTTTACATTTTGACCGCTAAGCCTTATGCTGAGGCTCATGTTGCAATGGAGCGACAAGCATGCTTCTTCATCCAAAAATTCATTCAAAAAGAATCATCCCAAGAGCTCTTCAAGTGTCCTTGAATCCAAGCTTGAGATCATTAATCAATAAAAACCTACAATTAAAAGTAAACTAAGTTAAATAATATATTATAAACAAAAACTAAATAAAAACATAATTAAACCAAAATACTAGAATAAATACTACTAATTAATTAAAAAGGCATTGTTAAGGACCACAAAATCATGTACAAAATAGCTACAATTTGGTCCTTAACAACTCTCTAACTTACTTCTTTGTTTGTCCCCAAACAAAAGTCAATAATCTCACTAAGCAAGAAGAAACAAAATGTAAGCATGCAACTCACACAAGAATGATGGTTCAAACTCAACATACCCGGCAAAAGCACACATCGATCGCTTCTTCGAAACACAACATGGATATGAATTAAGTTCTAAACACAATATATCAACACATATAGACAAAATAAAAGATATGTTCACACTTGAATCACCTAATCATTTCTTCAATATTCATGAATAACAAAATGCAATATTTACAAAGGACTAAACACTCTCACTAATAGTCATGCACATCCAGAATAATTCATGCATTCATCGAAACAAGTTAAATGACAAAATGGAAACAAAGATCACTAAGGACTTTCAAGGGTTGTAACTTGGCTTAGGTTAGAAACAAGGGACATTTAAGTACAAAGTCATTGAAACAAATTGGGTTAAAGAATATGAAGAGCATTTCACAAACTAATTCTCACTTCCTTCTTATTATTCACAACCTCCTTTCTATTTCACACAATGATCCTTTTTTTTCTTTTCTTTTGTTTTCTTTTCATATACAAATTTTTCTTCTTATGTATTTTTCTTTTCTCTATTCTTTTTTTTTCTTTCTTTAGGATCATTGTGTCATCAATTCTAGGTTCTTTTTGATCTACCTCCCCAACTTCATTTATATCAATCCTTTTTTATTCAAGACCATGCTCTTCAAGGGTTAATCAACAAAAAGGGTTGGTATTCACAAACAAGAAAAATTTATAGAATGAATTATCATTGAATTTTCAAAGATTATCAACAACTATTAAGTGACCTACTTAACAATTAGTCGATTTGATAAATTCATCCTACAAATACGATTTAAGCTCAAAAGGGTTCACAAGGATTCACTCACTCACGGTTAGTTGAAGCCCTTTTGGAATTGATGGTTTTTCTCATAATGCACAAAAAAATTGCCTTGATTATCTCTAAGTTTCCAAATTATCACAAACAAATGAAGATTAAGCATGAATCACACGAGTTAACAAAACTATTAGACACTCAATATTTGGTATAAGGTGGAAAGCTTCTCACCTTTGTGGTTTAAGTCCTAATGATTCGAATGTGAACACAAATTTTTTGTACATGCCAAGATATTTTGCATAAAGCACAAATTTCATAGACATGTTAATATTCTACAAAAAGATTAAATATGTACCTTATTTGAGGATCGAGTCGAGAATTATATCATCATCATCACTTTGGTGAAACACACTTACTTGCTTTGGAGTACTGTTGAAAAACCGGGACAAACCAAAAGAAGTACAATGCAAAATAAATAACCTATAATCTAAAAATAAAATAAAACAAAATAAAATAAAACAAAATAAAACAAAATAAAATAAAATAAAAGACACCCCAAAATGGTGTTAAAACTAAAAAGTATTTAGGCTCCATGCCTACAAAATGCCAATTGGAATTACAAGCACATCCTAAAAATGGATGGCAACCAACAAAATTCAAAAGTTTAAAAGAAACTAAAATGCGAAACAAAAACTAAAAAGTACTAAAAATAAAATAAAGACAAGAAAAAATAAAAGAACATCATCAATCTGAAGCCTCGAGGATGGAATCTCCAGGAGTCTTAGAACCAGAATCAGAACTGTCCTCTCCATCATCATCACTCTGCTCATCATCATCAGCATCACCCACCTCCTCCTCTACATTTGGCCCGACCCCAGGCCAACCAGCATAAGCACTCAGCTGCTCGCTCGTACGAGTGAAGTGATTCACCCCCGGCTCTCTGATTTGCAACGCTAGTTGCTCCATGCTCTCGTGCATATATATAAATGCTCTCTGATGAGCAAAATGCATTTGCCGGTTCCATTCTTTAGAGGGACTGGCCTGAGGAAGTGCAGCAGCTACAGGGACAGCCTGGGCAGCAGTGTTATCATCCAAGGCCCTACAATAGCGATCACAGTAGGAATCATCAATGATCCCATCGATCGTCAGGTGCCCCACAACAGGAAAAACAACTTTGGCCCTTTTCAGAAGGCCCGTCATCAACCCAGGATAAGTTAGGGCACATTTTATACGCTCCCCTGTGGAGGTATAACTCAATGCGACCCTCTTTAGCTCATTTGCAATAAGCCGACCAAAATTAATTTGCTCCTCATCGAGCATATAAGCAATGAGGTCGGCGGTCTCCATGGGAATAGAAGATGTGTGACTTCTAGGTCTCAGATTATAAAGAGCCACACACATCAGCACACGGGCACTAGTCTTCAAGCTAGACCGATTGAATTTCAGTGGTTGGCCAGCCCTATTCAGCTCATAAGAGTGCCCGGACAAACACTGCTTCCTCCGCAACATAGCATGATCCCAATTACCACGAGCCAGGTGGTCGTGGTAGATATCCAACTGATCCTCTGGGGCTGTCCAATTTATGCCCAGGTAATTGTTGATAGCAGTGCGAGAGAAGGAGACCAATTTGCCCCTCACAACAGAAGTGAACGGGTAATCACGCCCCTCAATCGGAATGGCGTTGGCGTAGAACTCCCTTACCAGCTCAACATTAACTTTGGTCTGGGGCTCACACAGAACACCCAAACCATAGTTGTCCAGGATAGCATCAGGGGTGGCATAATGGCCCTGCTCTCACAGTCGGATGATTCGCTTAGTCCATATGTTGCGCTCCTCAAGCTCTTTGTATCTTGCCTCTTGAGCAGGCCCTAGAAATCGATCACCATCAAAAGGAACGGATCGAGAGGACCCAGCCCCGGCGGAAGAAACCCGTTGTCTTTTAGGAGCCATCTGAAAACAACACAAAAATCAACGAAAATCGACACCGAAATGCCCGTTAGAGATGATTCATGCAACAACAGTAGAAATCAATCAACCAAAGCATCTAGACACAACGGAAAATTCAAAAACACAGCAGGAGAATTTTTTCAGAATTCTGCAGACCGCGCTAAGCGCGCTAACCGCGCTCTGCGATTTTCAGAAAATTTTTTCTGTAGAAACAGAAATTCCTCAAGGAAAACAAGCCTACTATGATCGAAAATCCTAACTTAAGCCTTCTCTACAATCTAAACAACCTAATCCTAAGAAAAAAATCAAAAATTCCAAAACCTAGGTTTCCAAAATCTAACCTAAACAGCAGAAAATAGCGAAATTGAAAAGGGAAAATGATAGAATAACTTACTTTGATGCTTGGGTTGATGATTTGAACAAGAAATTCACACAAATTTGTTGATTTGGGGTTGGGGTTTTTGAATTTCTTGAGAGAGTTTTGAATGAAGAGGGAAAAGTGAAAAACAAAGTGAAACTAACCCTATTTTATTTACAATTAACCCAAGATTAAGTTGGGCCCAAGAAAAACCGGTTTTTGAAACATATATATATTTTTAAATCTCATAGACCGCGCTAAGCGCGCCCCAGACCGCGCTAAGCGCGAAAGTTTCTGCCAGATGGGTCAAAATGCGCGCTAAGCGCGACCTGTAGAACTTTGAAATTTTCTTAAAAACAGCAAATTAACAAAAGGGACAAGTCAAAATGAGTGCAATAAAGATACTTATAATGTTGGGGTGCCTCCTAACAAGCGCTTTGTTTAACGTCGGTAGAGCTCGACGGTCCAGGATGATCAAGGATCATTGAAATAGGATGCGGCAATATCGCGGCTCACCTCTCCGCCAACATACCGTTTCAAACGCTGCCCATTCACAGTCCATTCACGCTTTCCTTCTGGGTCTTGCAAGACAACGACACCATAGTCTTTCACTTCCTTGATTAGAAACGGATCGGTCCACTTTGTCTTAAGTTTTCCGGAAAAAGTATCATCCGAGAATTAAACAAGAGGGCACTTTGCCCCGGTCGAAATTCCTTGTGCTTTATCTTTTTATCATGAGAAACTTTCACTTTTGCCTTGTACTTCCGGTTGGAATGGTATGCTCCCTCTCACATTTCATCCAATTGAACGAGTTGCACTTTTCTCTTTTCACCCGCCAAAGATGGATCGAAATTCAAGAATTGGAGGGCCCATAAAGCTTTGTGCTCCATCTCCACAGGGAGGTGACAAGTCTTGCCATAAACAACCTGAAACGGGGTTAGTCCTATAGGAGCTTTATAGGCGGTTCGATACGCCCATAAAGCTTCATCCAATTTTTGTGACCAATCTTTTCGAGAACCCGAAATAGTTTTTTCCAAAATCTTTTTAACTTCCCTGTTTGACACTTCGGCTTGACCATTCGCTTGCGGGTGATAGGGAGTTGTCACCTTATGCTTTACACCGTATTGTTTCAAAAGTTTTTGTAACAGTGTATTGCAAAAATGCGACCCGCCATCACTAATTAAAACCCGAGGCACGCTAAACCGAGAAAAAATGTTTTTCTTTAAAAATTTTATAACGGTTTTGGCGTTGGCCTTCGGTGAAGCAATGGCCTCCACCCACTTAGACACGTAATCAACAGCCACAAGAATGTATTCATTTAAAAACGAAGACGGAAATGGACCGACAAAATCAATTCCCCAACAATCAAATACCTCGACTTCCAACACGTTGTTCAAAGGCATTTCATCTCTTTTGCCTATACCGCCACTTCTTTGGCATTTATCACAATACTTAGCATGAGCATAAACATCTTTAAGTAGCGAAGGCCAATAAAATCCCGATTGTAGGACTTTGGTGGCTGTTCGCAATCCATTATAGTGTCCCCCACAAGGTGAATTGTGACAATGCCAAAGAATGTCTTTGGCTTCCTCATTACACACACACCTTCTTAGCAACCCATCACTACTAAACCTAAAAACATAAGGTTAGTCCCACACATAATACTTAGCATCGGCTAAGAATTTTCGCTTTTCATTCCATGTCAAATCCTCCGGCATTAATCCCGCGACTTTGTAATTTGCCATGTCGGCAAACCACGGCCGCTTCTGGATTGCAAACAACTTCTCATCCGGAAACTCCTCCTTCACCTCTTTCTCTTTGTCCGTAATTTTCACGTTCACTAAGCGAGATAAATGATCCGCTACCAAATTCTCCGAACCCTTTTTATCTCGTACCTCCCGATCGAATTCTTGTAAAAGAAGAATCCATCGGATTAACCTTTGTTTAGAGTCCGGTTTGGTAAGCAAATATTTAATCGCAGAATGATCCGTGAAAACCACTACTTTTGAACCAATAAGGTAAGGACGAAACTTTTCCAATGCATATACAATTGCGAGCAACTCTTTTTCGGTTGTTGCGTAATTAATTTGAGCATCGTTCAAAACTTTGCTCGCATAATGAATAACATGGAAAATTTTGTTCTTCCTTTGGCCAAGCACGGCTCCCACCACATAATCACTTGCGTCACACATCAATTCGAAATCAAGTTTCCAATTAGGCGCGGTGATTATGGGTGCATTTATCAAATTTTCTTTCAATTTTTCAAAAGCCATTAAACAATCTCTATCAAATAAGAAGGACTTATCTTTGTTGAGCAAGTTGCTCAAAGGCTTGGCTATCTTTGAGAAGTCTTTGATGAATCTTCGATAGAATCCCGCATGTCCTAGAAAGCTCCGAATGCCTTTGACATTGGTAGGTGGGGGAAGCGTCTCGATCACATCAATATTTGCTTTATCGACCTCGATTCCTCTTGAAGATATTTTGTGGCCAAGGACAATGTCCTCGGTCACCATGAAATTGCATTTTTCCCAATTCAAAACCAAATTGGTATCCACACACCTCTTCAAGACGGTGTTCAAATTTTCCAAGCATAAATCAAATGACGCTCCAAAGACGGAGAAGTCATCCATAAAAACTTCAATTGTTTTCTCAATCAAATCGGCAAATATGGCTTGCATGCATCTTTGAAATGTTGCCGGCGCATTGCATAAGCCGAAAGGCATACGCCTATACGCGAATATTCCAAAAGGACATGTGAAAGCCGTTTTCTCGTGATCTTCCAGATTCACCGATATTTGATTGTACCCCGAATAACCATCCAAGAAGCAATAATATTGTTGACCCGCGAGCCTTTCCAACATTTGGTCCATGAACGAAAGAGGAAAGTGATCCTTCCTTGTTGCTTTGTTAAGCCTTGATGGTCGATACATTCTCCATCCGTTACTTTTCTTGTTGGCACTAATTCATCCTTGTCATTCGACACAACTGGCCTCCTTTTTGGAACCACATGCACGGACTCACCCAAGTACTATCCGAGATCGGATAAATCATTCCGCTTCTAACATCTTCACCACTTTTTCGAACTACTTCCTTCATCACGATTCAAGCGCCTCTAAGGTTGGGCTACGGTTTGTACTCTTCCTCCATCATGATGTTATGCATACAATAGGGCTTATGCCTTTCAAATCGGCTAAAACCCAACCAATTGCATTTTTGTTAGATTTCAAAACTTGAATTAAGCTTCCCTCCTCCTTCTCCGATAATGTATTACTAATGATTACGGGTTTCTTACCTCCCTCCTCTAGAAACACATACTTCAAGTGAGATGGTAGTGCTTTTAACTCAAGCTTTGGCTCTTCATCTTTAGGGTCATTTTTCAAAATTTCCACTTCTTCCTCCCATGGGTGCATTTCTTTGGAAATCTCCATTCCTTCCAAACATTCCTCAAGATCTCGACTATCATCATCATCATTCACTTCTTGGGTTGCTTCCTCAATAACATCAATTTTGAAACAATCTTTCTTATCAATTGGATGCTTCATTGCTTCAAAAAGATTAAAGCAAATTTCTTCATCTTGAACCCTCACCTTCATTAAGCCATCATCAATGTCAATCATCATTCTAGCCGTCTTCATGAATGGACGACCTAGAATTATAGGTGCATCCACATCTTCCTCCATATCTATCACAACAAAGTCAAACGGGAAAAAGAATTTGTCCACTTTTACCAACAAGTCTAAAGCTACACCGTGCGGGCGAGTAATAGACTTATCCGCTAATTGCAACGTCATTTTTGTAGACTTTAATTCAATCTCTCCCAACCTCTTTACAATGGATAATGGAATCAAATTGATACTTGATCCCAAGTCAATTAATCCTTTGCCGACATAGACATCCCCAATGGTAAAGGGCAAGGTTACACGCCCCGGATCACTTTCTTTCTTTGGAATAGTGCGTTGAATTATCGCACTACAACTTGCATCAACCATTATAGTTTCTTGATCCGTGTACCGCTTCTTTTTTGTCAATATGTCCTTCATGAATTTTGCATATTTCGGCATTTGCTCTAATGCCTCGGTGAATGGAATATTAATTTGCAATTGCTTAAAAATATCCATAAACCAAGCATAGTGCTTAGCATCATCTTTTTTTGAAGGAAGGTGAGGATAAGGTAAGTTTCTTAATGGAAGATTGACTTCCTTCTCCTTTCCCTTTCTCATTTTCTTCTTATTTTCCTCCACTTTCTCCTTTTCAACTACACCATTCTCTTTTTCATTTTCGACTACAACATCATTTTCAACTAAATCATCCCCCACATCAACATCATCATTTTTTTCAACTACAACCTCATCATCTTTTTCAACTACTACTTCCTCCACTACTACTTCTTCATCCTTCTCCACTTGATCTTTTCTCTCCACTACTTTCTTTTTCTTTTCAACAACTTTCTTTTTCTCATCACAAACTCTACCACTTCTAGTTGTAATAGCTTTGCAATGCTCCTTAGGATTTGCTTGAGTAGTTGGAGAAAATGATGTAGAAGCACTTTGGTCGGAAATTTGCTTTGCTAATTGCCCCATTTGAGTTTCCAAATTCTTGATAGATGCCTCCGTGCTTTTTTGGTTTGCCATAGAAGCTTGCATGAATTGAGCTAGAGTGTCTTGAATGTTGGATGATCTCACTTGATTTTGAGGTTGATTTTGAGGTTGAGCTTGATTTTGATTTTGAGTTTGGTACGGATTTTGCCTAGCTTGATTGTTGTTGTCTTGTCTCCACCCTCCTTAATAACCTTGGTTACCTCTTTGTTGGTAACCTTGGCCTTGATTTTGATAAGGATAAGGAGCTCGTTGTTGGTATCCTTGCCCTTGGTTGGCCATATAATTTGCTTCTTCATTTTCCGGAGGACAAAATCCGGTTTTATGATCCCCTTTACACAATTCACAACAAGCAATTTGTTGAGTTTGCTTGCTAGATGTTCCTTGCATCTCCATGATTTGTTGCGGAAGCTTTGCCATTTGTTTTGTCAATTCTTCAACTTGTTTCGCAAACAATTTGTTTTGCGCTACAAGTGCTTCGTGACTAGAGCCAATTTCAAGAACTCCCGTTTTTACTTGTACACCTCCTTGATCATGTTGAGTTTGGTGGTCATTCCTCCCCATCTTCTCAATTATTTGAATTGCTTCATATGGTGTTTTTGCCATCAAAGAACCTCCCGCCGTAGCATCCAACAACAATTTGTGTTGAGGTTGGAGACCATTTCGGAAGATATGAATTTGGGTGAGCTCGTCAAAACCATGGCTAGGACACTTCCTAAGCATAGACTTATACCTTTCCCAAGCCCTATTCAAAGGCTCGTTTACTCCTTGTGAAAATACCGAGATTGCGGTCTTTGCCTCCATGAAACGTGATTGAGGAAAAAATCTTTCAAGGAATTTTTCCTCCAACACATTCCAATTTATCATTGTCTCTTGTAGTTGGTCGAGATACCAATCCTTTGCCTTCCCTACTAAAGAATGAGGGAAAAGCCTTTGAAAGTATTGCTCTTCTTGGTCTTCCGGAGCCCCGGCCGCTCCCGCGATCTCATAGAACTTAGTAAGGTGTGTGTAAGGATCCTCATGGTCATGGCCATGAAAAGGAATTGCATAAAGAAGTTGAAGCAAGCCCGTCTTCATCTTCGTGAACCTTTCATTTGCTTGGCGAGCAAATTGAGCGGTGTGACGAGGGCTATTTACACAAGGCCCCCGTGGTGGTGGTGGTTGTGGTTGATTCTCCGCCATAGTGACCTCTCCTAACACGGGTGGTGTAGAAGAAGTAGATGATTTTCCTCTTTCTCCTCTTTCTTGCCTTTGCCTAGCTAGTCTTTTCCTTCTTTTAGCACTAATATTAAGTCTTCTAGTCGTCCTTTCAATTTCGGGATCGAAAAGGAGTTGATCGGCCGGAATACTTCCTCGCATAAACTAATTCCTGAAAAAGTCTAGCCACACAAAAGAAACAAAGAGAGATTAGTAGAAAAACATCTTAAAACACACAACTATTGCGATACTAGCAATATCAAACGCAATTCCACGGCAACGGCGCCATTTTGTTGTAGGAATATTCCGCGAACAAGTATTTTTAATTATCGATTCCACAGGGATTGGTGTATATTGTAGTCTTTCAATAGAAAAGCGTATTTTAAGATTAAAGTAACCGAAGGGTTTGTTTCCCAAGCTACTAGTATCATGAATTTCCAAACAAGTAACTAAATTAGTCTTTTCAAAAGAGATTTATGGTTTGGATTCAAGAGAGTTGTAGTTTGTTTTCAATTGATGGAAGCATGTCAAGATTAGTTTCATTGACCTAGTTTCATATGCATTCTATTAATCAAGTGATGAACTAGTTTGATGATTTCTATAAATACATATCCTCTCAATCTTGTGGATTTCTCACCAAGATTGTGAGTTTTATCATGTTAATCCTTGAATGATTTCTCACTTCAACTATTGACATGATAAACATTAAGCTCAATACTTGTAAACACTAACACACAAATCTAGCTATAGCATTTGTTCATTAGTGGATGAATATCCTAGGTCTACTTTGAAGCATTCTTTTTCAAGTAAGTTTCAAAGCATAAAGATGAAGAACAAAGATATTCAACTATATTAATCATCAACCATGTTCATACACAAATGGACTAAAAGAAATACATACTAGTTAGATGAACTACCTCTAATCTTGACACAAAAAGAACTTAGCCACACATTTTCATGGTTGCTTTGCTCACAAGATTGTTGGAGGAGATGATGAACATTCAAGAATCAATATGAAAAACTATGTTTTTCTTACAAGTTCTATGCCCTAATTTTTTACAATAATGAAAGATGATGATGATGAAGTGAAGCTCCCTTGCCTAACACACCAAAAGCCAGTTGGAAATGATGGGTTAGGTGGCTCAAAAGGTGAAAGCATGGGTCATCCTTTTTTTTTTTGAGACCGTGCTAAGGTTATCTGGCCGCTCATACAACAGCTAAGCGACCAAGCATGCTTCTTCATCCAAAAATTCATTCAAAAAGAATCATCCCAAGAGGTCTTCAAGTGTCCTTGAATCCAAGCTTGAGATCATTTATCAATAAAAACCTACAATTAAAAGTAAACTAAGTTAAATAATATATTATAAACAAAAGCTAAATAAAAACATAATTAAACCAAAATACTAGAATAAATACTACTAATTAATTAAAAAGGCATTGTTAAGGACCACAAAATCATGTACAAAATAGCTACAATTTGGTCCTTAACACTATACCATGTTTAGGGGGAGCCTCCTTTTTGCAATGTTGATGATTGTGACCCATCAATCCACAGTAGAAACATATGATCGGCAGACAACCCCATTGTTATTACTACCAATGTACACCCCTGGACAAGATGAAGGAAGACGATGATTCAAGATCTCGATTTACGGTGGTTTCTGTCAAAGCCATGGTTCTACGCGAAGGGGAGGAGAGAAAATCCAGAAAGCACAGAAAAGTCAGAGGTAGAAGAAAGGAAAACAAAGGACTAGGGAGAGAGAAAAAGGGATACACACAAAGGTGGAAGAAGCATAATTCACACCTCTTTCTATATTAGAGTTAAATGGAAATATTATAGTTTATATTAACAAGTATCGTGCATGGATTTAGCTTCATAGAAAATCAAAGCGGAGAAAAACATTACAAGTCAAAGTATTCACAACCTGGAGGAATGGAAGAAACATACTATCATATAGAAAGTGATGTCAAAATATCAAATCTCTTCATTTTTTAAGAGGATTTCTTACCCCACTCCATATGAGAAAATTTAAACCCTATGCAATTCCTAAAATTTTCCTCTAAAACCAAAATTATATTTCTGGTGCACATCATTTTTTTGAAAAACTTGACTTAACACCAGAACTATTGTTCCGATTTTAAACCGACAATATATTTCCGCTTTTGATGTTGCCAGTTGAAGAAAAACCGGGTTTGCATGGAAATATATTTCCCGTTTTTTTTTCATCACAAATTAAAACTTGTACAAGTTCATACACCATTTTTTGAAAAATTTGACTTAAAATCGGAAGTATTGTTCTGGTTTTAAGCTCTCTCTCTCTCTCTCTCGTGCTCTCTCTCGTGCGCACACACACACACACACACACACACACACACACACACACACATATATATATATATATATATATTGTGATAGAGTCGTACGCAAGACCAAAGTGTAATTCAAGTACAAATACAATATAATACAATACCAAAAAACTAAAATCAAAATACAAATGCATCAACATAAACTACTGAGTATGGTGGATGATGAGTCACCCTCGAGGTGTCCCTCCACTGCCTCCTGTAAAACAGAGCACTCTGAGTCTTCGTCGTGATGGCATCTAAAATAGGGATGACAACGGGGCGGGTCGGGGGAGGGTTTAAGCACACCCAGACCCGCACCCGCCACTCAGACTCAGACCCGCACCCATAAATAAAAGACGAGTTTTCCCCGCACCCACACCCGCACCCGCACCCGGTTAAACCGGATTTCCCCGCTAATTTTGGGGCGGGTGGCCAAGGGGCGATTTATTTGCCATGCCTAATCTAAAACATCTCTAACATCGGACCCATAAAAAAACCTTTTCAATACCATATCGCGCAAGCTCCATGATATGATGACACCGAGGTAACACGTTATGAGAACGATCCCTCCTAGCCTACTCCTCTTCTAGGATCTCCTGATGAACTGGCCTCGGCAGGTTCCCTGGAGCATCCTCTACCGTGTACGGATGGGACACCTTGAAGAACCAGATCATGTAACTGTATTCGTAACTCTAGTCATATGGTACTACGATACTTTTGGCCTCATCAGGAACAAGATGATTCTCAAAATCATCAAAGAGATCATCCATATCCCTCAGTTTCACAGTCGGAGAAGCATATATAACAGGATCTTGGGGAATGGTCTAGGTAAACCCGAACTGACACATCACCCACTCAGGCATATAAGTAGCAGTCTTGGGAATCACGCAAGCCAACCAACATGTAAACAACACAAACTCGTCAAACGGTATTGTGACATGGTGGTCGACGTATGAAGTGAAGTGAATATCCTCATGCACCAATCGGTCAATGTAAACCCGGAATGACTCTATCGTCTAGTTCCCTCGGAGTTGTTCGTATGCGTAGGAACACGACTTATCTTCAATATAACTCGTAACATATGACCTACCCGAGATGCGGTGGGAAGTGTTGTAAGATTCATCTCTGAAATAACAAAATTAAATAGTTAGTTCCAAAATCAAAATAATTAACAAAGGCCACAAAGACAAAGAATTTATACTGTCATAAGTGACATGATGACGATCATCTCCTTCGTATCTCACTTAGTGGCTTCATCCAATTTGGTATACAAGTAAACCAAGAAAATAGACCCCAATTCCACTTGTTGATCGTCTCAAAATCAATAAAGTACCGCAAGTACATGATATCAGTGTAAGTGGCACTAGTGTCCACAAAAATTTGTGTGCCAACAAGACATAAAAAGAATGCTCTCATGTCAAACCCCCTGTGAATGGTAACCTGCTCGGGATCACCTTTAGCAAATCGTGCACGCCTAATCTCATTCGCGAACACCAGAGCCAAATAACTATTCTTGACGTGGCAATCACAAGTCTTATCAATCTATCTCAGGCCACTCTCAGGGGTTACTTCTAGCTACTGAACCAACAAATCCAACGCCCCCTCTTTGCCGATCCTATCATAATCCAAGAAAGTCCCTCTGATCGGAAGATGAAGCAAACATGAGACGTCGTCGAGTGTGATCATCATCTCACCTTGTGGTAGATGAATGACGATGCTTCATGGTGCCACCTCTCAATAAAAGCGTTGATCTTACCCAGGTAGACCATGTTGTATCCACATAGGGCCAAATCTTTCAACCCATGCATAATAAAATTCAAGTCAAAATTCATAATAGAAATAAAAATGCAAAATTCATACCTGTCCGTCCCAGATATATTTAGCAACATGGTTGGGATAAAGAGGCAGAAGTGATAAATGAGGTTGTCCTCCCCTAAAAGCTTGAGGGGCCGCATGTGCAGGCTAAGCTGGTGCAATCTCATGTGCCACTGGTGCGACCTCGGTTCTCACCTCAGGTGCCTGGGATGACTGAGGAACCGCCTCAGGTGGCATATGAGACTGAGGTTATGATGATGCATGGCCTCAGGTATCGCCTGGGTACCAGATGTAAATCCCACCTCAAATACCCTAAGTGAGGAAGTGTGTCTTCGGGAGGACGGGGTGGTGAAGGATGAATAGGAGAATCTCGCCTGCTACGGGAGGTTGACGTCAGAGGAGTAGAAGTAGGCACACTGAAGGGTGAAGTTGTAGGTGGTGCAGAGGTAGGAGGAGGCTGGGTAGCCTAACTTCTTTCTCTCCGTACAAAAGCATGTTATGTAATCCTACCATACCTCAATTGTGATGGTCTCTCATCCATATCTCCTGTAAAAGTACGAAAAGTGTTAACATAAGATCCAATGTGCAAAACAAGCCTTAAATCAGACACATACATAAACCAGAAGTATACTTCCGGTTTTGTTCTTGACAAAACTGCAAATTTAAATCTGGTTCCTGCTGCGATAACAGAAGCTGCAAAAATGCTGTCCCATCCCCCTTATGACCTCATAATAAGGGAATTGATCACGAATTTAACTTTAGAAACACATTTCTAATGACTCCTGATGTTGATAACAAGCTACAATATTACAATTTAAACCCGAATTCCCTAATTTCCTAATTTGAGTAGAAATTACATAAACTCTAAAAATTTGAAAAACAACTTACTTGATTGATTGGTGTTGATTTTGCTTAATTGGTGTTGATTTTGCTGGATTGATTACGTTAGAATGCTATATTTAACAAATGCTTGATGATTTCTGATGATTTTTTGACCAAATATGTAATAAGGGTTTGAGAGAGTTTTATGTGTTGTTTTAAAAATGATTCTTGTAATGGGAGGGGAAGAGACATTGCGCCATTTAGTGTGTCCAAGAACAGGAAGTATACTTACGGTTTAGAATTGGAAGTATACTTACGTTTTGCAGTCAACCCTTCCAACGTAACTCATGTATAGCATGGTTCGAATCGGAAATATACTTCTGATTTTGAGAGATATTTATGAAATTTCACATTGTTCATAAGAAGATGTGGTGGATTAAAAAAATCACTTTTTTTTTAAAACACTTTAAATCAAATGAAACAAAATGATAGAGATATCATTGATCAGACATTTTTCGATCAAAAAATCGAATTAAATTATTACACTCCTAATAAAAAAATTTCAAAAAATAAAAGTATGTAAAAATCTGATTTAATTATCCTTAAATTATGCATTTTTAATAAATAAAATTGTCATTGTAATCTTACGTAGACTTATCATTTCTACCTTTTTATTAAGATACGCCAATATTTTTTAGGGTTAAATATGTTTTTTTGTCCCTATTAATATCTCAATTTCATTTTTAGTGCTTATTAAAAAATAATATTTTTTAATCCTTACAAAATTATTATGCACGTAGTTCTAATCCCTTCTGTTAAACTAATATATATTTTTAAATGATTATTTTGCGCACGTCTTTGGAACATTATAAAAAGTTTTTTTAAAAAAATAAACTCAAAATTTAATTTATAAATCGAGATTTTCATTACTTTTATTATTAATAAAATAAGAAATTTAAATAATTCATATTTAATTCTTATCATTTTAAAAATTATAAAATTTGATAAAGAAATTTTTTATAGTATTCTAAACATGCATGAAAAAAATTATACAAAAATTTAAAAATATAAGTGTAATTTAACAATTTTAAAAAATAACATAAACTAAAATTGCATGCATAAAATATTTGTAAGGACTAAAATATATTTAACCCTATGTTTTAATATAAAAATAAAATCGAACATTTAAAGAGAAACAACTTTTGCCAAAAAAAAAACATCTTTAACGAAAAGCATGTGAGATAAAGGACTTGGATCCAAAGTGATAACAAACAACCTGCGAGGTTTTTGCCTAAGAAAATTAATTAGCAAGTTTGTTTCATTTCTTTTTCTTATTTCAACTCAACCGTCTACATTAGCTTCTTTTTATAAATCAACGGTCTACATTTATTGAAACTCGACCAAAAATAAATCATCTATACCAAAAATAAAACAAACAAAAACAATATCAACAAATTTAAGTTTCCTAATAATACTATATATTTTAAGACTCACAATAATATATATAACTAATCAACCTTTGAAAACAACAGGTGTTGTCGTATTCAAAGAAGAATTACATACTAAATTCTGATATTAAGTGGTTTCAATTCTCTCTCAATTAGAGATTATAAATATATTTTCAAATGTCGTTTCCAAAGAAAAAAACTACATACTAATATAATTTTATCTAATAAATTCACGTTAATGAACACTGAATTATAATTATTTTTTTTCATTCCAAGAAAATTCTTTTAAAAAACCAACTACCTAACGAACCAGAAACTAAAAAAAAATTAGTTATTTATTTATTTCTCCTTCGCCTCGTTGTCTCCGGTTCAATTTCACACGATCACAATTCATGGATACGCTCCCGCCGCACGTGATCACCACCCTTAACCTCCCAACAACCCTTCGTCATGGTTTAACGACTTCAACACTCCGTTACTCCAACCGTCGTTTCCGTTCATTCAGAGCCGCCGCAAATAACGTTCGCGTCTTTTCCGAGCTTAGGAGCCAGAACAACAGAAGCACAATTGATTACACTGATCCTGATTGGAAGACTAAGTTCGTAGAGGATTTCGAAGCGCGGTTTAGATTACCTCATGTTACTGATACGTTTCCAGAATCGGTTTCTATGCCGTCCACTTTTTGTCTCAAAATGAGGTTTGTGTTTTGGTTGTTATGTTTTTGTTGAGAATGTTTGAGATTGAAGATGTTTGTTTTTGTGTGGCAGGACTCCGTTGACGAGCGGTGTTCCGGGGAATTATCAGTCTGATGAGGAGTGGAATGGATATATTAATGATAATGATAGAGTGCTGCTTAAGGTAGCTTGATATTTGTTGTTAATGTAGAATTTTGATATGCACCGATTGATATTGACTGCGTAAAGTTATTTTTATTTTTAAAGTACAGATATGACTGAGTGATAAAATTTTATTGGATGATGATGTAAAACTATTTTAACTCTGACATACGCTATTTAGTACAAATTTTTGTCAAATAGCGGCGTTATAGCACTATTGCATAGTGGAATTTTAACAATATGCAATTGACAACACTGATTTTTGGCCTTGTTGAGTATTAATGTTTTTGTTTGCTTTGATCTTTCAGACAATATACCATTCATCGCCCACATCTGCTGGCGCCGAGTGCATTGATCCTGGATGTAATTGGGTAGAACAATGGTAAAGTATTTGATTTCTCAATGTCAATCTGGAATATAATGACTAATTATGCATTTGTTAGTTGAAGGGATGTTAATGTCACTATATCAAATATAATGGTACGTCTTGGAACTTAGGAGGTTGATTTGAAAAGGAAGAACTTAACATTGATTGCAATCACCTTGTTAATTCTGTTTCTGAGAGGGTAAAATGTGTGGTACAGAGATGAACAGGCTCCTGAAAAATTATGAACATAATAGTTAATAATTTTGTTTCAATGTTAATGCATAATGCTGTGAGGGAAAGTATGCAGTTTTAATATTTTCTTTAAGTCTTCTTGACGCGTATAATTTTGTTTCCAAGATTAGTGTAAGATGGTATGGTAAAAGATTTTGATATCCTTGTAGGGTTCATCGAGCTGGACCTCGGAAAAATATATACTTCAAACCAGAAGAAGTAAAGGCAGCCATTGTTACTTGTGGAGGACTGTGTCCTGGTCTAAACGATGTCATTAGACAGGTTTGTTTGTGATCAATTTGTTTCTGACACAGCTTTGAGAAATTCTCGAGAAAAGATAAAGTGTCTGTTTCTTTCAGAGTGTTTGCTTAAGATTTTGAAAAAAAATTACATTTCTGATTCAGTAATGAATGTGCTGCAGATTGTAATCACACTTGAAATATATGGTGTAAAAAAGATTGTTGGTATTCCTTTTGGCTATCGCGGCTTTTCTGACAAAGATTTGACAGAAGTGCAGGTAATCTCATACTTCCCTTCTTGCTGACTTTGATCTAAACAGTAATTGATTCGACAAGTTTGAAATTAAGTTTATTGAACCTGAGGTCTTCTGATACTATTTAGTATATTGCGATTTCATTTACAGCTTTCGAGGAAAGTAGTTCAAAATATTCATCTCTCAGGTGGAAGCCTATTAGGAGTTTCACGCGGAGGACCCGAAGTTAGTGAAATTGTGACGAGTTTGGAGGTTGCTAATCGATTCATTCTATTAATTAAATTGGTTATTCCGTTTAGAACTAACAGGTGCCTATAAATGTGTGTGCGCGCTTGCGTGTGCACATTATTGTATATATACTGATTTTTTATATATGCATATACTATTGATTGCAGGAAAGAGGGATCAACATGCTCTTCGTGTTGGGTGGAAATGGTACACATGCTGGTGCAAATGCAATTCACAATGAGGTTTTTAATGCATTAACCTTGTATTAATTAATTGCATTCAATTGGATCATTTTGTAAATTTTAAGGAAATATCTGTTGGGATCTGATTTGTTGAAATTCACATAAAAGTTAATGTATAAACATGTCTTGAAAGCTTAATGATTTTAAGATTGTATTGCTTACAGTGCTGTAAAAGAAGGCTTAAAGTGTCGATAATGGGAGTGCCGAAAACTATAGACAATGACATTCTGTTGATGGACAAAACTTTTGGCTTTGACACTGCAGTAGAAGAAGCCCAAAGAGCAATAAATTCTGCATACATTGAGGTAAATTACTTGACAAAACCAAATAATGTTTGCTATTTGGTAAATACTATCATAATTACATCAGCTGGTGTTAAATTGCAGCTATGACAGTGCTATAGTGTTATTGCATAGTGGAATTAGAACAAATCGCTATTGTGAAATAGCTGCTACAACGGCGCTATAGCACTGTTACATAGCGAAATTTGAACAAACTGTCATTTTCCACGATCTGCAATTGACAACCCGGTTTAAATCTTTTCCTAATCTTATCAGGCGCATAGTGCATATCATGGAATCGGGATTGTGAAATTAATGGGTCGTAGTAGTGGATTCATCGCAATGCAATCTTCACTAGCCAGCGGACAGATTGACGTATGTCTAATTCCCGAGGTATGTAAAATTAAAAACTCAACATATAGCTCTCTTTCTTTGCCGTATGGATAAATTGATACAAGTTTTATTGTGGTTCAAAGGTTCCTTTCAATTTGCATGGACCTCATGGTGTTTTGAGTCATCTCAAGTACCTTATAGAATCACAGGGATCAGCTGTACTTTGTGTAGCAGAAGGAGCTGGACAGGTGATTTATATTTTTAATCATTACCGCGATCAACAAAACTTGTATTCCAGATATTATTATTTTTCTCGAAGAATATAACGTCGGACATAGAAATACAAACTTGCTAATCAATTTTATCTTCCTAATGCAGAATTTACTTCAAAAAACTAATACTACTGATGCTTCTGGGAATGTTATATTTGGGGACATTGGCGTTTATATCCAACAAGAGGTTTACTATTATTTGCTTATATTGCTTACAATAACCTAGATGGGTTGAGACTTCATGAAAATTGTGTGACTTCCAACAAATAACAATTGTTTTTTTGTTTCAGACGAAAAAATATTTCAAGGAGATTGGTGTTCATGCTGATGTGAAATATATTGATCCAACATACATGATCCGTGCGTGTCGAGCAAATGCTTCAGATGGAATTTTATGCACCGTACTTGGACAAAATGCGGTTAGTCACTCTTCCTTTCAATCTTGGCCCATTGTTGGATATGTGCGATTTCACTCTTATTATTGGTTCTCATAAGGAATTTTACCAGCCTTCTATACTCTAATGCGTTACACTATGCGCCTAATATTGATTAGGAGAAGATTGTCAATAGTTTAAATCTTCTCCTAATCTTATCAGGCGCGTTATAACTTATATAAGACAGTTTGATTTATTTTACCTTTTGTTATACATTTATTATTCGAAACTGATTTTCTGTTTTTGTATTGCAGGTTCATGGTGCATTTGCTGGATTTAGTGGCATTACAGTAGGCACATGTAATACACATTATGCTTACTTTCCAATCACCGAAGTAATATCGCATCCTAAGTTGGTGGATCCCAACAGTCGAATGTGGCATCGATGCTTAACTTCGACAGGCCAACCCGACTTTGTTTGACCATTTTCTCTTGTTCAATTAATACATTCAACAGGCTTGGAGATTCAGGCTACCATAGATTATATCATAAGATAGATTCAAGAGTCACTTTAGTTATCAATCCATACTGAATAATACAGAGGATGGCATTTCATCCTTATTTAAAAAAATTGATTACTTGTATAGCAAGGCACACTCACTGTCCTGCCAGTTGTATTTACAATAAAAATTGAGGAAAAAATTGATTCATTGTGACATTTTTTGTAACCTTTAATAAGGGACATTTAAGGGTAGGTTTTTTGTAATTTATGTGATGAATTTTAATAGCAATTTTGTTCTGATACAAGGTGACAAGTCCATTTAAGTGTAGGTTTTTTGTACCTCTATGGTTAGAGTAACCAAATAAAAGTACAACATTTGAACATCAATATTAATATTATATGATTGAATTTTCTTTGATGGTAAACTCTGTTTAAGGTATCAACAAGTTATATGACTTTTATTTTGCAGTGAACTTCTGGTGGAATTAAAATTGGTTTTCAATTCTCGTAGTTATACCTAAATTAAATCTTATTTTAGAGTACCAAACAAATTTCTATACTGCATCAAGATAAACCCTAAGCAAGAACCTCTTGGAGCAAATAAACTCTATGCATGAAAATACAACTTTACATACTACATCTAGACAATTATTCTAATGCTTTTTGTTTTTCTGCTATAAGTTACTTGAACTCCTAATTTAACAAAACACTAAGTTTAATTAACAACTTATTTACACTCCACTGTAAGCAAAGAATCAACAAGTCTGCAAATCCTATCTCAACCGATAGAAACATGTATTGTTAAGGTTGAACGTCATCACTAGAGTTCAAGTCTTATTAGTCACAATTGTGTGTGAGTTTTTAATAATAGTTATTATCACTTTGTCTACCTAAAAAAATAGAAAAAGAATCTACAATAATAAATAATGGTAATAAAAAATGAAAAGTGATTGATTACTCAAAATTAAGAGAACTTATAGTTCTTGACCCAAAGTAAAATTGAGAAGATTTTTTTTCTTGTCAACTACGTGATATAAGAATATAGATTCTTTTCTTCATTATTAACATCAAAGATGTGATGTGATGGTTTAATTGGCAATGGTGCAAGACCATCTCTTCTCAACTTAGAAGACCATGCTAATTAAATTTATGCAATAAATTTATTTATTTATTTATTAACTTTTTTTTTTGGTATTATGGAGAGCCTAAGTCTAAAGAACAAAAAACTACAAAGAAATTAATCTAGATGAAAGAGCATCGTTGTTATCTTTTTTCACAAGATATCATAACCTTTCAACTTCTTTCCTTTTAAAGCAAACAAATTAGCATACCCGTTGGATTCTCTAAAGTTGTGATGGATGTTATCAATATTCTTGTTATCTCCCCGCCTGATAATATCTACATCCTTACAAAAATCAGTCTCCACTTCCACCTTTATGTAACTGAGGTCTTCCACAAGTTTGAGCCCAATAAAAATACTCCAAATCTCATTCATCAATGGGCTACAACACCTAATACCTTTGGTTCATCTCTAACAATACCTCCACATCATGATACCCCGCTACTGTCGTGCGCTTCATCCACATTCAACTTAACAAAAGAACTTCTTGGAGGGAATCACTTAATCAACTTATCCTCTATACTTCTATCCATAATAGGGCTATTAATCATTATTGTCTGCTTGTAATGTTGGACTCTATCCTCTATAATCTCTCTCGCATTTGTAGGGAGAGAATAATTAGCATCACACACTTCTTTGTTTCTCCCCGACCAAAGAGTATGGCAACCAGTGGCTCAGAAATACACCAATCGAGATCAGAATACTAGTTGCTATTAATGTTTAGCAGTAACCAACCATGCCAATCAATATGGGTGAATTCGCGAACGATACTAACAGGAACTGAACTTTCCCACACACCTCACACAACTTTACAATCTCTCAACACATGAAGGGTCACTTTGGTATAAAAGAAATAAAGACGAGAGAGGTTGAGAAGAGAGAGTAAGCAGAAAAATAGATAAGTTCTTCTGCTTGGTATGCAAAGAAGTTGCAGAGAGACAAATATAACATGGGTCCCACAAACTTTTTAATCTCCCCTCATGAAACGGCTAGACAAATCATTGGGTATCAATGAAGTTGTCATCGAACATTTTTTATCCCGTAGAGGGAATTGTGAACATCGAATAAACCTGAGAGGAAGAAATCATAGTCTTGTGACATGGAGATCGGGTAAGGGAGTCGGTTACATGAGGGGAATGTATGAGCACCTCACACATCCGTAATACTCTACGGGTTTCACACTTATCTACTTTAATCTATGGGTGTATATGTACAGGTCTAAAGCTTAATGCTATAAAGGGAAATACATGGATGCAAGATATTTACAAAAAAAAAAAAAAGATTTTTTATAGTCGTGCTTGCCGCGGCTAAGAACCTTTGTATCTACGTACCACCAACCGTGCAATGGGGATCAAAGCACTTAGTAGTTCACCTCAAACAAATTGGTGGGTTATGTGTTTTTTATGAACAATGCTAGTGAAGCAATGTATTTTTTGAAAAGGTTTAAAGAAGAAAAGACAAATGGAAAAATAATTTGGAGTTTGGTTGATGTCTTTGTAGATTAAGTGATAAATGGCTCCCCCATATAGGGACACTTAACACCCTCCACTTTGTAAAAACAAAGTTTTATGATTTGAATCACACCAAAATTTTATGAATTGAAGATGGATAAGTGAGAGTTGATACCCTTTCATCCTCCCCATTCTAAAACTCTTGTAGCTGTGGGGATATTATCCTAATTCCTAGTGAAATTCCTGGCAGCAGATACGTGATGTCACAGAGAATGTTATGACACAGTATCTGACACTCTGTTAACAATTCACACAGTAAATCCAAACAACAGTAAAAAACACAATAAATTGTTTACCCAGTTTAGTGTGTAACTACACCTACATCTGGGGGCTACCAAGCCAGGGAGGAAATTCACTATTAGTAGAATTAATTCAGGAATAAACCAACCAGTTTATCTCCTTCACTTAAAACCTACCCAATGCAACTTCAATCTAAGTCCTACTTAGACCTGAGTTCCTACTCACTCCCCCTCAATCACAACAGTGATATCAACTTATTGATTAATTGAATTGTGAAGACACTCTTCAATAAACAAACTTGATTTTGCTTCAAAGCTTTAATCAAGAGACACAACACTCGTGCTTCAAAGCTTTGAGTGATAAACAACCCTTACAACCAAATCCTAGTCCAAGGCACTTATCAATTGATAATTGCTTGGCTCACAAAGTAACTAGAATTACACAAAATACAACTGCTAAATCTTCAATACCTAGAGGCGAACAAATTGTAAGGGTTCTATTCTTATTATAGAAGTAGTCCGTAACTTTGGGCTTCCATAATAATAGCTAGGGTTCACTTAATTAATCCTAAAGACTTGGTCTTTTAACAACCAATTTAGGTTTAACTAAGATCAACCAATTAGCCACGTGAGCATGTAATCTAATTAACATAGAACAAAATAAAACATTTCAACAAACTTTCGAAAACTCTCGGAAAAAGCATTTGCGAGCGATAAATGTTACACGAATGTCATAACATCGGTTATGACATCAGTCAATCTTCTGCAGAATTCCAGCACAGTATTTGCATCCAGTTCTGAGCTGTACTTAAACATCCTTCTCATGTAGAATTTATCTTCATCTCTGAATGTCATGACATCAATCAAGACATTGTCATATCCCAGTTTTACCAAAAATTAATGCCAACATAAAAACACTTACAAACTCCCCCTTTGGCACATTTTTGGCTAAAACAAACTAAGTTATCAGAGTACCCATGCAGTAGAAAATAAAACCAGTCTAAGCTAATCTAAGCTTAAAAACCAGAACCTAGGGAAGATAAATTCTACCCACAATTTTTCATACAATTGCCCATAAATGCTTCTCCCCCTTTTTAGCCACAAAAGGGTCAAAGATACCAGTACAAATGTTCCAACATTCATCATATTTAAAGTATCATCAAAGTTAAAGATTACAACTCTGTCAAAATGATACAAATATCCAAAACAGAACAAGGAAATAACAGAAACAAGTTAACATCAGTACAACAAAAAAGAAACAACAGGATTAAAAATCAAGTGCTTTCTTCTCCTGAAGAATCACTGTGGAAAGAAGCATCTTCAGAACTTCCTTCAGCACCAGTCATTTGAATATCATCAACATCATTATCAGCATCATCATCACCAGCTAACCCTTCATCCTCAACCTCTGTATCCTGCTCCTTTTCCAGTTGAGAGATTAGTTCTTCAAGGCTTTGCTTTCTTGCTTCAAGCTCCTTGCAGGTTGCTTTCAGCACAGCTATGACAGTTGCCTTATGAGAATTTGCCTTGACATTGGATGTCTCAGCAGATGTCATGACAATTTCTGGGACATGTCTTCCTTGAAAGAGCTTGTAATGAAATCCAAGTGCAGGGGCTCTTTTGCAAACTGTATATCTATCAACAAGAATATCAGGATACTGATCCATTATAATTCCACACAGGAGGGAGGGAAAGGCTATTGGTCCTTTTATAGCATAACTTTCAGCATTCTTTAGTGTTTGCTCAAATACATAGGTAACATAGTCAAATTTGGCTTTTGTACCAACTGCAAAGATGAATCTGCCCAGACCAACAGAGATGGTTGACTTGTGGTTTGTTGGAACCCAATTAGCAACACCTATTTTGTGAAAGATGGCAAATTTTACACTCAGTTTGCTGGCTGTGAGTTTTCCCTTCATAGGCCAATGCTTCACTTGCTTAGCAATGATTGTTTGACAGATTTGGTTATCAGTTTCCTCAAGCTCAGGGTGAGCATCATCTGATCTCCCCAAGAATCTGTTGATCACACTTGGAGAGAACTTCACTTTTCTCCCCCTTACATAAACAGTTTTGAAATCAGCTGACCTGCCATCAGCACATCCACTTGACAAGTTCACAATGAACTCCTTCACCAACACATCATAGCAGTTTGAAAACTTCACCACAGTTTTCATCAGTCCTGCTTCCTTAATCAGATCAATCACCTTCTTGCATTCAAGGGCACTTTTGTTCAGTTTCCTTTCCAGTGCAATTCTCTTCAAGCACACATATTTCCACCTGCTTGCATTCTCAGGGTGGTGGAAGGATATGTTGTCAATAGCCACTTCAGGGACTTTGGGAAGTTTCCCCAGAGATGGCTTCTTCCTTGGATGAATGTCTGAGACATTCTCCTCAACATCAAACTCAGAGTCTTGATCAGACTCTGAAGGTTCAGGTACCTTCCTTTTCTTTATAATTGGGGTTCTCTTGGGTCTAGAGCCACCACCAACAGTCTTCACCCTACTCTTCCTTATAGAGGGTCCAACCTTGTTGTCCTTTTCAGCCTTATAAACATCTTCAGCAACCTTTTCCTTGACAGGACTCTGAGAGGCATCCTGTTTCCCTTTCCTTCTCATCATCCTCTTAGCAATGCTTGGATTGACATTGGCAATGAGGTCATTATCTGAGAATTCTTTATCCAAGTCAATGACAGGGGGTTCCACAATATTTTCAGAATCTTTAACTGGAGAGGTTTCCAAGTTATCATCACCTGGTTTCTCTGGAGTTTCTTCCAGAATGCTATTAGAGATATCATCAGTAGGATTCACAGGGGACTTATCAACAACACACTTTTCTGGGGATTCCTCAAGAATTCCATCAGAAATATCATCTTCACTAACCACAGGGGGCTTATTAGAGGTATCACCAACACAAACTTTAGGGTTGTTATCAGAGGTATCAACAGTACATTTCACAGGGGTTTTCTTGACTTGATCATCAGATATCTTGACATTCTCAGTGACATCTGGATCAGCAGCTAAACTAGGGCTAGCAGATTTTTGGTTCAAAGGGACAAAAACCCCAGGCACATAGTGGTTTTCATTCAAGATCCTGGTTACTATCCTACCAATGGCTTCGTGGACATACCTAGAACCTTCCCTGTTTGCTATTTCAGGAGGAACAGAGGAAATTGGTTCAGAGGTCTTACCAGAAGGTGATGCTTGAGGCCTTCGTGCATTCTTGGTGCGAAGTTTCTTGACCCTCTCAGGATCAGTTGCCATTGCACGCAGTGGGGTAACCTTTAGTGCTTCAGTCTGCATGGCTTCAGCATTTGCCCTAATCTCAGACATGATGAGAGATGAAGAACCAGATTCTTGAGATGATGAAGAGGACGAGGACAAGTTTAGTTGAGACATCTTGAGGAAAGCAAGAAAAATTTCACAGAGAGTTTGAGAGCTTTTGTTGATGAAATGGCAAGAGATACTTTCAAATGAAGAAACTGAAATATATATATGTGCCCTCTTCCTATTCTTGGACTTTTGAAAAGCAAGAGGGAAATAATTAATTACTCCACTTAAAATTAAATGAAATAAAAAGTCTCTTCCATTCCTTGTTGTAAGCAATTTTAATTGCTACAATTCCTCATATTGGCAAATACCCAGCTTGCCCCTTAAATTCTCAAACTGACTAGCATCAAGAGCTTTAGTAAAAATGTCAGCCAGTTGAAGTTCAGTGGCTACATGCTCCAATTTAATCACTTTCTCTTCTACAAGGTCTCTGATGAAGTGATGTCTAATGTCAATGTGCTTAGTCCTACTGTGTTGTATAGGATTCTTTGAAATATTAATAGCACTCAGGTTGTCATAGTACAATGTCATGACATTTTGTGTGACATTATACTCGATCGACATCGCTTCATCGCACCATCCGAGAACAATGCTACCACCGCTATGTATTCATCCTCGGTGGACAAAGACACATAGTTACATTTCTTTGAACCAAGAAACAAGATTGTTCCCCGAAGAAGCATCCTCCAGAAGTGCTTTTTCTATCATCGGCACTACCAGCCCAATCAGCATCACAATAGCCAGACAGAATTGGTTCACATCCATGAGAATATAGTATACCATAGTTGCAAGTTCCACTCACATACTTCAGAATTCTTTTCACCTGATTGATGTGACTCACTTTAGGTTCAGCCTGGTATCTTGCACATACCCCAACAGCAAATGCAATGTCAGGTCTGCTGGCTGTTAAGTACAACAAGCTTCCTATCATGCTTCAATACAAGCTTTGATCAACATTTTCTCCACTTGTGTCTTTGGACAACTTTAAATGAGTAGGAGCAGGAGTCCTTTTATGGCTGGCATTCTCCATTCCAAATTTCTTGACAATATTCCTTGCATACTTGCTCTGTGAAAGGAATGTTGAGTCTTCCATCTGTGTGACTTGCAGTCCAAGAAAGTAAGTCAATTCTCCCATGAGGCTCATTTCAAACTCAGCTTGCATTTGGTTGGCAAAATGTCTCACCATTGTATCTGACATTCCTCCAAACACTATGTCATCAACATAAATTTGAGCCACCATTATCTTTCCTCCTTCATTCTTGACAAAGAGGGTTTTATACAAGGCTCCTTTCCTATATCCTTTGTGAGTAAGGAACTTAGTCAGCCTTTCATACCAAGCCCTAGGAGCTTGCTTCAGACCATATAGGGCTTTCCTCAACTTGTAGACATGATCAGGAAAATTTGTATCCACAAATCCTTTAGGCTGCTCTACATATACCTCCTCATTCAAGTAGCCATTTAGGAAGGCACTTTTCACATCCATCTGAAACAATTTGAATTTCATAATGCAAGCAACTCCTAGTAATTGTCTGATTGATTCCAGCCTAGCCACAGGAGCAAAAGTCTCATCAAAATCAATCCTTTCAACTTGAGTGTATCCCTGAGAAACAAGTCTTGCTTTATTTCTGGTGACAACCCCTTCTGCATCAGACTTGTTCTTGTAGATCCATTTTGTGCCAATGATGTTTGTTCCTTTCGGTCTAGGAACTAACTCCCACACTTCATGTTGCTTGAACTGGTTCAATTCATCTTGCATTGCTCCAATCCAGTATTCATCAGTTAGAGGCTCTTTGACATTCTTTGGCTCAATCTTTGACACAAAACAAGAGTTTGAGACAACTTCTCTGGATCTTGTAATGACTCCACAGTTAGGATCTCCAATGATGAGTTCCTTTGGATGATCTTTCTGGACTCTGATGGAAGGATCTTTGTTAATTTCCTCTGGTTCAGACTTTGGAGAAGTAGGAACAGGCACATCATCCTTATCAGACACTTGTGGTGATGTCTCAAACAATGTCTCAACATCATATGGGACATTGTTTTCCTGATGGTGATCATCAACTATGACATTAATAGACTCAATCATAACTTTAGTCCTGGAGTTGAATACTCTATATGCTCTGCTGTTTGTAGAGTATCCCAGAAAAATGCCTTCATCACTTTTAGAGTCCATCTTTCTCCTTTGATCACGCACGATCTGTTAGAATATAACACTTGCTGCCAAAAACATGGAAATATTTCACAGTAGGTTTTCTTCCCTTCCATATTTCATACAGGGTGGAAGATGTTCCCTTTCTTAAGGTGACCCTGTTGTGAGCATAATAGGCTGTATTCATAGCTTCAGCCCAAAAATGAATAGGAAGTTTCTTAGCATGAATCATTGCTCTGGCAGATTCCTGTATAGTCCTATTCTTCCTTTCCACAACTCCATTTTGTTGAGGAGTTATAGGTGAAGAGAACTCATGATTGATTCCTTCTGAGGAACAGAATTCATCAAACTTGCTATTCTCAAATTCCTTTCCATGATCACTTCTTATTCTGACAATGCAGCCTTCCTTTTCTCTTTGAAGTCTTTTGCATAATTCTTTAAAGATATCAAACACATCAGATTTTTCCTTGATGAAGTTTATCCAGGTAAATCTGGAGAAATCATCCACAACAACATAAGCATATCTTTTTCCACCAAGACTCTCAACCTGCATAGGCCCCATCAAATCCATGTGCAGCAGCTCCAGCACCTTAGAAGTGGTCAGATGTCTTGACATTGGATGTGACATTCTGGTTTGCTTTCCCACCTGACATTCACCACAGACTCTCCCTTCATCAATATGAAGTCTTGGAATCCCTCTGACAGCGTCCATGGATATGATCTTTTTCATCCCTCTAAGATGCAAATGACCAAGTTTTTGGTGCCACAATTTTATCTCCTTTTCATCCTTGGCTGTAGAACACACAGAAGATAGGTTGGTGTTCTCAGACTCCCACATGTAACAGTTGTCCTTTGATCTGACTCCTCTCATAACCACTTCTTGTTTTTCATTGATTACAAGGCATTCAGACCTGGTGAAGTTGACTTTGAATCCCATATCACATAGTTGACTTATGCTTATGAGATTAGCAGTCAGACCTTTTACCAGCAACACACTCCATTTAGGTTTGGAACTCCAGAACAGTCTAAGTTTCCAACACCTTTGATTTCTCCTTTGGCTCCATCTCCAAAAGTAACAAAACTTGTAGAATGAGGTTTGACACCATTCAGAAGGTTCTTGATTCCAGTCATATGCTTAGAACATCCACTGTCAAAGTACCAGTCTTCCTTGGCAGAAACTCTAAGGGAGGTGTGAGCTATCAAAGCTGCAGTCTTCTTCTTCCACTGTTGAGTGTATGGTACCTTGTTGGTCTTAGGCTTGACATAAGGAATCTGATTAGGATATCCATGTAGTCTATAGCAAAAAGGCTTTATGTGTCCAAACCTTCCACAATAATGACATCTCCATCTTTGAAACCTTTTCTTCATGTTTCTCTGATCTTGATGTTGAACCCAATGTTGTGACATCTGCTTTGACATTGGTTTATTAGATCTATTCTTCTTCTTGTTATCAGCAAATTTCTTTGCACCCACATAACCTGAGCCAGACACATTTCCTGCCTTTTGCTGTGACATCTGCTTTGACATTGGTTTCCCAGGCCTGTTCTTCTTCTTGTCACCAACAGGTTTCTTTGCATCCACATATCCTAGACCATGCTTATTCCCTGCATTTTGTCCAAGCTGAAGGATTTCCTCCAACTTATCAGTACCAGATGTCAGCATCTTGACAGACTTAGACATCTGATCAAGTTTGGAGTTCAACACAATAATTTCACTGATAAGGTGACTTATAGTAGCAGTGTCTTCCTTCTTCTCAGGCTCCAACTTCACATTCTTAGCCTCCAACTTCACAATCAGCTTTTTCTAATTTTCATTTTGCTGACATACTTCACCACTCTTGATACCCAGCTTCTTGTAGGTTTCAGCTAGCTCTTCAAATGTCACTTCCTCATCACTAGAGTCATTATCAGAATCGCACACTCCAGAGAGAGCAGTGACAAGTTTGGCTGCTTCTTCTTCAGATTCACTTCCTGAGTCACCATCAGACCAAGTGACAACCATTCCTTTCTTTTGTTTCTTTAGAAAGGTAGGACATTCAACTCTAATATGCCCATATCCTTCACAACCATGACACTGAATTCCTCTGCTTTGACTTCCCTTTTCTTTTGAGTTGGATCTTCTGCTGGAGTCATAAGATCTGCTAATGTCAGATGGAATGTTCTTGACATTGGACCTTGACTTTGGATCAATTCTCTTGATGAGTTTGTTGAACTGTCTTCCAAGCATAGCTATAGCTTCAGATATCTTCTCTTCATCATCCTTCTTGCATTCCTCTTCAGTATTGGATACAAGGGCTATGCTATTGTTCTTCCTGTCAACATTTTCACTGATCCCCATCTCAAATGTCTGAAAAGATCCAACAAGTTCTTCAACCTTAAAGGTGCTGATATCCTGAGCTTCCTCTATAGCAGTCACTTTCATTGCAAACCTTTTAGGCAAGGATCTGAGAATCTTTCTCACCAGCTTTTCTTCTGACATCTTTTCTCCCGGTTCCGAGGTGTTGGCAATCTCCAAGATATTCATGTGAAACTCATGAATGGTCTCATCTTCCTTCATCTTCAAATTATCAAATTTGGTAGTGAGCATCTGAAGTCTTGACATCTTCACCTTGGATGTCCCCTCATGAGTAGTTTTGAGAGTGTCCCAAACATCCTTGGCCAGCTCACATTGATGTACTAGTCTGAAGATATTTCTGTCAATTCCATTGAATAAGGCATTCAATGCTTTAGAATTGCCCAGTGCTAGCTCTTCTTCTTCTTTGCTCCATTCTTCCTCAGGTTTCAGACTAGTAGTCCCATCTTTCTCAAGCTTGGTAGGATGTTTCCATCCTTTGTCAGCAGCTCTCCAAGCTTTAATATCTAGTGACCTCAAAAAAGAAATCATACGAGGTTTCCAGTAATCATAATTAGATCCATCCAGTATGGGTGGTCTACCTCCAAATTCTCCTTCCTTATCCATAACGCCGAAACTATTATCCTAGATCTCACCGAAATAATGTGGTGCCCGCTCGATGCCAATTGAAATTCACGGCAGCGATGATGTCAGAGAATGTTATGACACAAGATTCGACACTCTAACAATTCACACAAGAAATCAAACAGCGAAAGAACACAATAAATTGTTTACCCGTTCGGTGTAACTACACCTACATCCGGGGCTACCAAGCCGGGAGGAAATTCACTATTAGTAGAATTAATTCAGAATAAACCAACCAGTTTATCTCCTTCACTTAAAACCTACTCAATGCAACTTCAATCTAAGTCCTACTTAGACCGAGTTCTACCCACTCCCCTCAACACAGTGATATCAACCTATTGATTAATTGAATTGTGAAGACACTCTTCAATAAACAAACTATTTTTCTTCAAAGCTTTAATCAAGAGACACAACACTCGTGCTTCAAAGCTTTGAGTGATAAACAACCCCTACAACCAAATCCTAGTCCAAGGCACTTATCAATTGATAATTGCTTGGCTCACAAGAGTAACTAGAATTACACAAAATACAACCTGCTAAATCTTCAATACAGTCCAGAGGCGCAGCAGTGTAAGGGTTCTATTCTTATTATAGAAGCAGTCATGTAACTTCAGTTTTGGGCTTCCATAATAATAGCTAGGGTTCACTTAATTAATCCTAAAGACTTGGTCTTTTTAACAACCAATTTAGGTTTAACTAAGATCAACCAATTAGCCACGTGAGCATGTAATCTAATTAACATAGAACAAAATAAAACAGCTCAACAAACTTCCTGAAAACTCTCAGGAAAATAGATTCTGCAGAACAATAAATGTCACACAGAATGTCATAGCATCGGTTATGACATCAGTCAATCTTCTGCAGAATTCCAGCACAGTATTTGCATCCAGTTCTGAGTTGTACTTAAACATCCTTCTCATGTAGAATTTATCTTCATCTCTGAATGTCATGACATCAATCAAGACATCGTCATATCCTAGTTTTACCAAAAATTAATGCCAACATAAAAACACTTACACCTAGTCCTAATATTATCATACAAAAAGGACCCTATAGATATGGTTTGAAACGAGAAACCTCTACTTAAATTAGCATGTATATATGGCTACCCTAAAGTCTAATTGATTCAAAACGTAAAGTAAGAAGGAACCAAGATCCTAAAAGAAGAGAAACAAATCAATTAAATGTCATTAGTATGGAAATTATACAAGGTATGTAAAGGGGAAGGGTCAAAAGTAGTAAGCAAATAAGATTTAGATTTAACAAGGAAAGATCAAGGGAAAAATATTTAAAATATTTATACAAATGTGTGACTTGTGTTACAAGATATCTCAAGATGAGACTCAAGAGCAACTCATATAGGATGATGAAACTTCTTATACAAGTAAAATCACCTAGTTGATGAGAAAAATCATCTAAAAGAGGAAAAGACATTTGTTTTAAGCCAAATGAGATTGATAAAGGCCAATTGAGAATAACAAAGTATCTTATATGTCCTAGGGTGATGATAAAGCCCTCATAAGATACTAATCATGATCTTTTAAACCTTAAGAAATGTCACCAAGACGACATACTCAAGTGTTATGATTCTTTGATAAAGTATAGTCTTTTAATGCATACAAGCAAAATGATTTAAGTGGTGCATCATGGGCGTGTAGGTCTGCATCGTCAGATCTAGGTTTGTGGGAATCTGATGGCTGAAAATTGTGAGGTGCATCATAACACTTGATGAAGGCACATTGGATTTATTCTGGATGAGATCTGATGGTTATGGAGACAAGGGTGCATAATATGGCCGGTGGGGTACTGATAAGTGCAAAAATGTATATATTTTCAGTAGTAGTTTAATTGCACTTAACGATACCTTTTGTTATTATTGTTTGAATAAACCCCAAATTGTGTGTGTATTTTGAAATATTGAGTATAATTATGTTTTTGTGTAAATATTATATTTTTTGATAGTTTTGTATTCATTTTGTAGGTATTAATACGTATTTGGAGCATGAGCAATAAAGTATCAAAGACATGACTTCAAACGCGTGATTTCGAGCAATAAAAGAGTATACACAAAGCAAAGAATAATCTTTTCAAACATTTCAAATAGTCCTAAAAGCATGGTATTTATTCATGGTTAGATAGGAAATTGAATAAGCTTTTCAACGCTTCCGACCGTGCGCGAATCTGAGTTACGATTCTCAAGTTATAGCCGAAAATGTTCTGGTTTTTTCAACTTACTGCTGGTTGTCGCCTCATGGTCCCCGTGCGAAGCAGAGGCGACCAATAGCGTGAAAAAACGCGTTTTTGAGCGCCAAACGATGCTTTTTTTTCCGCTGGGAGAAATTGCCCAGACAAAAATGCATTTTTAGATGAAAAACATATTTTTTGTATGGTTTTGGGTATTTTTGATCCCAACTCCATCAACCTTCATTTTTTGTATATATTAGCTTAGAAAACAACATTAGAGCTTGCTTATGGATGATTGGAGGTGGATTGCTCTTCGATTGGCTCTGAAAATCAAGTAGATTTATGGTTTATATCTTCTCCTCTCTATGTATTTCTCTATTTGTTGGATTTTGTATGTATATTTACTCCGAACATATGTATATTTATCGCCCATGGAGTTATATAAAAATTTATTTACAAATATGTGTTGGTTGTTGTCCTATATTTTTACTCTTTGTTAGGGATTTGAGTTGTTATAGACATATACTGCTGAGATCCTTATCTAGGTTGATTATATGTTAGTTTATGAATTCTAGACATAGATTTAGAGCTAACATTCATTGTGGGTATTTGAGATTAATGCCTCTGTGTTCTTTGTGTCGGTTGAGACATCGTCGATGCGAGTGACATAATTGACTTCTGTGTTGTTGAGGTGGTAGAGACATCACTACCGAGGTGATGCAGTATGATTCTCAATTTGGGTTAGGAATAACTTAGGTTGTGAGAAATATATGATGACATAGATGAGTATTGTAGGTTGAGTATAACTGGTCGATAAGTTTAAGTTTGTGACAAGTAATGTACATTAGAGCAGGATAAGTTGTCTATCCTTTTTTACATTTAGTCATTTAATTTATGTTGATACTTTTCTTTACAACCCATTTAACCCCAAACTCATTAACAAGCGATTTTATCGAAGGCAAATCAAAAACCAATTTTTGTGGACACGATACGATATAACATATATCACCCAGTAAAAATAATACTTCATTTTTTGCTTGCTGCTATTTCGCTTCAACAAAATCGCGTCGTTGTCGGGGATTGGTTTTATTGTTTCGCACCGCGATAATTATTTTATTTTTGAATTTTGTAATTAATATATATGTTGTATAGGAATTGTACATGAATTTGTATATGATTATCATATTTGTGAATTTTTCATGTTTTAGAAAAAGAAAAAAAAAGATGAAAAAGTTGTGAAAAAATAAAAATAAAAAGAGTATAGAATAATGTTGTGGTAATAGGTTATGTGTGTTGGTGTGAAATTTGGGATGAAGAAGAAGTTTGATTGAAATTCTATTATTTGAAACTTTGTGGAAGTAATTTCTCCCTTAGGTTTAGGCATATTTTTGTTTCGATTAGCTTTATGACTTATCACTTTTTTGTTAACCAATCCACATTACAACCTTGAAAAGCCCTTGTGATTCATGCCTTTGTATTTTGAATATGAGTTTTTGGATGAATGCATAATTTAGTCTATTGTTTACAAGATTGTGGATGAGTGTCAAAAGTCCCTCACCTTTGTGTTTTCTTCATTTACCGATGAATTTTTGCTAGGTGTGATTCATGATTAAGATTGTTTTGTTTAGAATGTTTAGTATGGATTTTGTACTTAGGATTCCTTTCGTTTACATGTTGTCGTTGTAGGATAGTGGTAAGTGTTTACTTTTCTTGTGCGTTTTTATTTGAACCATACATTTGTTTTCCTTTTTCAAAACCTGTTGATTCGCGATACTTTGATTTTCACTTTTTATTCTTTAGGTTGTTTGACTTTGTTTTAGGAAAAACGATGTTTCAAGTTGGGGAGAGTTTGATAAGTGCAAAAATGCCTATATTTTAAGTAGTAGTTTGATTGCACTTATCGATACTTTTTGTTTTTATTTTTTGAATAAACCCCAAATTATGTGTGTATTTGTACATATTGAGTATAATCATGTTTTTGTGTAAATATTTTATTGTTTGATAGTTTTGTATTCATTTTGTAGGTATTGATGCGTATTTGGAGCATGAGCAATAAAGTATCGAAGACACGACTTCAAACGCATGATTTTAAGAAATAAAAGGGAATGCACAAAGCAAATAATAAGCTTTTCAAATATTTCATATAGTCATAAAAGCATGGTATTTAGTCATGGTTAGATAGGAAATTGAATAAGCTTTCCAATGTTTCCGACCATGCGCGAATCCGAGTTACGGTTCTCAAGTTATGGCCGAAACAGTTCTGGTTTTTTCAACTTATTGCTGGTTATCGCCCCATGGTCGCCGGGCGATGCAGAGGCGACCAGTAGCGTGAAAAAAAAACACATTTTTGAGCGCCAGGCGATGCTTTTTGGTCACCGGGCAAAATTGCCCAGACGTAAATGCATATTTGGGTATAGTTTTGGGTATTTTTGATCTCAACTCCATCAACCTTCATTTTTTTTGTATAGATTAGCTTAGATAACAACACTAGAGCTTACTTATGGATGATTGGAGGTGGATTGCTCTTCGATTGGCTCTGACAATCCGGTAGATTTGTGATTTATATCTTCTCATCTCTATTTATTTCTTTATTTGTTGGGTTTTTTATGTATATTTACTCTGAACATGTGTATATTTGTCGCCCATGACGTTATATAAAACTGGCTTACAAATATGTGTTGGTTTTCGTCCTGGATTTTTACTTTGTGTTGGGGATTTGAGTTTTTATAGACATATATTGCTTAGATCCTTATCTAGGATGATTATCTGTTAGTTTCTGAACTCTAGACAGAGATTTAGAGCTGACATTCACTATGGGTATATGAGATTAATGCCTCTATGTTCTTTGTGTCAGTTGAGACATTGTCGATGTTAGTGACACAATTGAATTTTGTGTTATTGAGGTGGTAAAGACAACACTACCGAGGTGATGTAGTAGAATTCTCAATTTGGGTTAGGAATGACTTAGGTTGTCAGAGATATGTGATGACATAGATGAGTATTGTAGGTTGAGTATAATTGGTCGATAGGTTTAAGTCTGTGACGAGTAATGCACATTATAGTCAGATAAGTTATCGATCATTTTTATTCTTAGTCATTTAATTTTTGTTGATACTTTTCTTTACAACCCATTTAACCCTAAACTCATTAACGAGAGATTTTATCGAATGACGAATTAATAACCAATCTTTGCGGACACGATACCATATAACATATATATAACATATATCACCCGATAAAAATAATACTTTGCTTTTTTCTTGTTGCTCTTCCGCTCCAACAGGTACTTACATGACATCAGAAAATACCATTAAGGCGGTGACAAATGTCACCGACGGATTAGTGTACTAAGCCAAGATTAAATTAACCAAAACAATGTTTAATAAAAATAAATAAACATAAGATACTTTTGTCTCTCTTTATTCTCCTGATCTCTCTTTCATTCTCTCTGAAAGGTGCTCCCCGGAGAAGAAGCTCCCACTGCACCAGAAATCGCCTTGCAGCGACGACAACTGCGGCGATGCTGAGATCAGCTTTGATCTTCAATTTTCTTTCATCGTTCGCTTCATTTCTTCCTCCTGGTCTCTAACTTGGCCTTTGATTTTGCAGAGGAAGCATATATTTGAGTAGATCTTTAAGGGCGTTTCTGAAACGCTAGGTGTTCACATCTGTAGAGACGAGGCAATGATGGAGGCTCTGAGTTTCGTGATGTTGGAATCGACCTTTCTGATGCGCAATTGAGATTTGACAGAGGTGGATGGCGACAATAGCGGCGACGGATCTATTTCTTAGACGGTTATACTAATCATCTCTGTCTCTCTCTTTCCCAGTTAGATCTTTCCGATCTCGTTATAAAAATTTCTTTTCCTCTTCGTCTTTCTCTGATAAATTTTTGAATGGTTTGGTAGTTAGGAAAATGATGATGAATTTTAGGGTTAGGGTTTGTGCTTTGTTGCGTAGCTTTTATCTGAATTTGATGTGAACAGTCCCCCTTGATAATTTTGCATTGATGTCTTTTATAGCATGAGAAATGAATTTAGGGTTTGTATGCTTGATACACTATGCCATAAAAGACCTACGAAAGCGCTTTTGTAGGTGGCGCTGCTATAGGTTTTAGCAGCGCTTTTTGTTTAGGCAAAAGCGCTTTCGTAGGTCTTCCTAAGGCAGCACTTTTTCCTAAAAAGCGCTTTCTTAAGTAGATTTTTAGCAAGACTATTTTCTGGATAAGCGCTTTCTTAGGCCTACTTTAGAATGCCTATGCTTTCTTCAGAAGCTTTTTAAGAAAACGCTTTACTTACTTATGCGCTTTTGATAACAAGCGCTGCCTTAGACCTACCTATGAAAGCGCTTTTAAAAGCGCTTTCTTATGTATACCTTAGGCAGCGCTTTTACTCAAAAAGCGCTTTCATAAGTGGCCTAAAGCAACACTTTTACTGAAAAGCGCTTTCTTAGGATTTTTACTGAAAAACCAAAAATTTATATAATTTTTAAACCTGCATTTTTTGTAGCATTATTTCATAAACCTGTAATTCATAAACCTGTAATTCATATACCTATAATTCATAAACCGGTAATTTACAATGCTAATCCCGTTATTTCAACAAAGAGATTATATACAAATACCATTATATACCATTGTTATCCAAAATATATATACACCATTGTAATTCAATTCACATATTTTTAACATTACCAAAATCAACCCTAACAAAATCAGTTATAATAATAACTAAATCAGTCCTAATGTATGAACAAAACACGGTCAATTATATATTCAAGGTCCTGGTCCTGCAAGATATGAACATAATAACACAGTCAGTATTGTATTCACACAACAATGTATTTATAACCATTTTCACACAATAATGTATTCATACGTTATAGGATTCTTTGCTTAATAAAATATTGATACAATTCCTCTTTGAGTTCTTCCAACTGAAGTTTCGTGTAATATCCACACTTGTGTTCATCGAAGTACTACATAACAAAATAAATAATATGCATGATTTAGTTAAAAATAATAAGTTATATGAAATATCCGATAAATAATAAAACAAATCCTAAGTTATAAATCCATACCGTGACTGAAATCTCTATTTGATTCATTTGAAGGATTTCTTTGATAAACTTCAAAACGAAGTATCCGCAATCTATGTCGATTTGTTGTTGAGGACACTACATAGAAAAACAAGTAAGAATATATAGTTGTCTTGTTTTATCAAGTAGCATAAATATTATAAGCAAAATTGTAGAAATTAATATACCTGCACTTTGATCCAATTAATGTTGTTTGATTTAGACCGTGGTACCCGAGCTTCTCTTTGACATCGGAATACTTGTATTACTCTAACAAAATAAAAATATATATTTAGAACAATGTCACAGAAATAATTAAATATATAAATACACACGAATATTTAGAATAATCTCACTTACGTATCAATCATTAACTCCATATCCGGATAATTTATCCAATCACCGTCAACCGAATTCAGATAATAGACCACTTCTTTTATAGGATCGATAGCAACCAACAACCAGTGGAAACTATAAATTAAAACAATAATTTAGATGAAAATTTTCATGCAAACAATACAAATATTAAAATGAACTTAGAATGAAAATATAACTCTGTAGGAATAGTATTATACGCCAAAAGATACAAGCTTTTTATACTGCCAGTTGTCATGAATCTCTCGACTAAGTGCTCTCTTACTGACTCCGGTTCCCTAACAATTGTCGCTCCGCTGACACGGGAGGAAGACACGAAATGGAATCTATTTGACAATTGATTCTCGCGCATCAATTTGTCATATAACGACCTTAAATAAAAATATAATTAATATTAGACTATTTTCATTGAAATGTTTAAAAAAAATATTCAACCAATTAAATAATATATTGATCGGGTTACCGGATGTATGAGTGCATAACACTGACGCCTAATTCTATATGAAGAAATATTTGTTCCATGTCCAATTGTTTTGGTGCAAGGAAAACCAAAGATACCTGCATCCATATCCATTTGACGAATACCACCATTCATCAAAATCTGATGTTCCTACTAGTGTTTCAAGACACTGTCGGAATCTAGGCACAAATTTTCTAACAGGAACCCTTTTCTTGGGTGGTACCCTACCAACTTTCTAGCTCACTTGTTGTGACCCTTGAAAAGGTACCTAAAAATCATATAGACTTACGTAAACTATAAAGTTATGCAGTTTTTTATTCGGATCATATAATTAACGCTTTAAATGTACCTCTTTTTGTGATGCAACAGACTCTCTGTGCTGCAAAATCCCTTTATCCTTATATGCGGGTTTTGTAGGAGTCTAAAATTACCATGTAAAAAAATGAGGTTAGAACTGTCAGTTGAATACTTAAAGATTCATAATGGTTTTCAACATACTTGATCATCTATGAAAATGATGTCTGATGGTCATGAAACAAAAGATCCTACTGCATCTCGCAGCAATGTGGTTTCAACAACAATGTCAGGTACCTATAGCAACGCATCCAGATCTAAAGCAACATCAACCGATACTTTCATGTGTCCATCCAGGAGCGGTCTATGGTGAAGTGAATCTCCCAAAGTGTTGTGCACTTTTCCCTTGCCAACTAGCCGATAAGTCGGTGATGATATGTATAGCTGACAAGATGAAATGCCCTAAACTAATAATAACCGTTAGAAGTGACTAAAAAAATTATATAATAATAAACAGATCTATATTTTTCAGTTCACTTCCTTTATAAATTACAATTAAACTTTCTCCAATGGATTATCATCTTAATCACCTCAGGAAATTTATGTTGACAGTTGATACTAGCTTTGTCACTAGTTTCTTTCAACTGTGAACTGCTCTTTTCTGCCATATATCTCTCTTTATCCTTCTGCAATTCACAAACTTGTGCTTGTAATTCCTGCAATGTTTGCATCACTTTTTTATTGCTAGGATTTTTTCCTTGGATTCTTATACAAAGAGGTTGGAGTCACACCATGACCTTTACCCCTCACCTGACCCAGATACTCAGCGACTGAGTACGCTCCTGGTATCCTGGTCCTCACCTGTGGATACCGATTGCGATAGGGTCTTCTGTAATTCATTTACATATAGAAAATTATTAGTGGAGATAAAAAATTAATTATATATTAATAAACATTTAATATAATTTAATTTAATTAAAGACACAATGTTATACTTACACATTCATCATAAACATGTTGAAGATCGGGATTAACAACTCGATCTTTGCCAACACGAGCTTCCTTCCACAACACATGTGCGAGTAGTGATGTTTCATCACTTTTCGTCTCTTATAACTACGCATTGACACAAATAATAAGATCATCAACTATAACACATTGAGAGAATTAATAAGATTGTAGAATTTATATTTACTTACAATTTTTTCATGTAAGCGTGCATATCCCAAACACCCTTTTTATATGGATATGTGGGTTTTGACGCTCTCTCGCAATTTACAACACTCACTTTCTTGGAATTCTCGTCTCTTCTTTGGCTTACAAAAGCAACCCATTCTTCAGGTGTAATGAAGCTCTCATATTTCTTTGGACGTTCTGGATCCTATTCAAGAAAATTTCCTTCCTCGTCTTGAAGATACTTGTTTGTTAAAAAAAGTTCTCCACCCCCTGTGTCTTTTTCTGGCCAAACTCATTATATACTTTTTGCGGGTATCTTCAATGTTAAAAGACCTCTACAAAAAAGCATACGCATAGAGTGTGTTAGTATAAATAATTTAAACATATTATCGTCAAGATAAAGCAAATAACAACAACCATATATGGTACCTTTATGTCCGTCCAAATCTTTTCTTTAGCCTCATCCAACTCTCCTCTTTTCCATCTAGGAGTGGTGATCGAAATGTGCATACGAACAAGTGTACCGATGTAGTTTGTCAACTTTGCAGCATTAGACCCAATTAGATGGTCCTCATTATTCCAATCTACATTATATGTAACTCCTCTATCTCTATCACAGATGATTCCTCTCATAATAGTTATGCCTCGTGTAATATCTTTTTCTGAAGTATCTTCTGGAACATTTGCATCTTGTGAGTTTTCTTGATTACTAGCCATTTGACTTGTAATAAAGAAAAATCAAATCAAATCAAATGACAAATATAAAAATCCATAATCATATATACTATAAATAAAAAAAATGAAATGACATATATTTAAATTTTATTGAATGATATAGGCTATAATTATATATACTATTACCTTTTTCACTAATGTCTCTTTCTTTTCTTGGTAGGAATATGTTCTACTCGTCTCTTAACAACGCGGACAGTTGGATTGATCCAAATACCCTCATTATGATCATTTCTAATACATGATTCATTCTCACTTTGATCATTTCTGGTAAAAGATTCAATGTCAACACCAATATCGCCTTGATCTCCAATGTTTTCATCAATTACTTTGTTAGATAAAATCACTATAAACCATTTCGTACTTGTCGGATCAGTGACATAGAACACTTGTTTAGCTTGAGAGGCTAGAATAAAAGGCTCATCTTTGTACCCCACCCTGTTAAGGTCCACTTGCAAAAATCCCGACTTATCCATTCGTATGCCATTATTATTTTCAACCCACTTGCAATCAAATATAGGAATCTGAAATTTCTCGTAATTGAAATTCCTGGCAGCAGATACGTGATGTCACAGAGAATGTTATGACACACTATCTCGACACTCATAATACAAGTAAATATAAATAACAAGAAAGAACACAATAAGTTGTTTACCCGTTCGGTGTCTAACTACACCTACATCCGGGGCTACCAAGCCAGAAGGAAATTCACTATTAGTAGAATTAATTGTGAATAAACCACCGTTTATCTCCTTCACTTAAACCTACCCAATGCAACTTCAACCTAAGTCCTACTTAGATCCGAGTACCTACTCCCCTCAATCACGATATCAACCTATTGACTAATTGAATTGTGAAGACACACTTCAATAAACTATCTTGATCTCGCTCAAAGCTTTCAATCAAGAGACAAATACTCGTGCTTTAAAGCTTTGAGTGATAAACTACCCTTACAAACAAATCCTAGTGCAATGCACTTATCAATTGATAGTTTCTTGGCTCACAAGAGAAACTAGAATTACAAATACCAACTGTTACTAATTCTAACAGTACACAAATAACAAGCTGCTATCTCTTCAATACATTCCAAGGGCGCAACACAGTTGTAAGGGTTGCATTCCTTTTATAGAAGCGATCCGAAACTTCGTTTGGGTTTCCATAAAGATAGCTAGGGTTCACTTAATTTAATCCTAAAACATGGTCTTTTCAACAACCAATTTAGGTTTAATTAAGATTAACCTAGCAGCCACGTGAGCATGCTTTCTAATGAAAAACAATATTTAGCACTCAACAAACTTCCGAAAAATCTCAGAACAAAACAGTTCTGAATGTCACATCGAATGTCATAACATCTGTTATGACATCGATTTTCTGAATTTCAGACTTTAGCTTCCAGTTGAAATGTTTTAACATCCTTAGCAGGTAGGATTTATCTTCAATCTCTAAATGTCATGACATCTATCATGACATTGCTAAAGCCTAGTTTTACCAAAATTGATGCAACTTAAAACACTAACAAACTCCCCCTTTGGCACATTTTTGGCTAAAACTACTTAACCTATCAGAGTACATATGCAGCAGAAGACAAACTAGTTCTAAGCTTAAATAAACTAGAACCTAGAGATAAGATAAATTCTACCCATACAGAAATACCACAATTCCCACAATTGCCCACATACAATTCCCCAAAGTCCCAGCCACTGTCACACACAGTTGCTCATAGTTTCCCACAAACAGATTCTTCTCCCCCTTTTTAGCCATAAAGGGCCAAAGGAAACAATACAATTGCCCCAAACAAACAACATATAATTAAGTACCAAGATTGTTTAGGGGTACATTTCATAAGGCATTACAAAGCATCAAATGAAGGCAATTACAATCATCCAAAACAAAGATTGGGAAAATACAGAACAAGAAACAAGAACAAAACAGACAAAATCAACAAGAACAAGGACCATCACAAAGAATGATCTTGCTCTCCTTCTTTGAAGAAGCATTGTGATCATCATCATTGTGAGCAACACCATCAAGAACTTTACCGCCTACCTCTTCACTGAATCTTGAAGCGAACCTTGATCGACTTTGTGTTCAGAGCCTTTCTTCTTGGTAATTTGTGTCCTCTTGGGTTTTGTATTACCTCTGATTTAACTCTATACTTCTTAGAGACTGCCCTTGGTCATCTTCTTCTTGAGAGCGAGATACCACCCTTTGCTTTGACAGGGGAATTAGCACGGGTAGTATTGCCAGAAACCACAGGAGTTTTCTAGACATGATCTTCAGATGTCATAACATTCTTTGTGACATCTTGATCAACTGCTGAACTAGGGCTAGCCATTTCTTGGTTAAGGGGACGAAACTCCAGAACAAAGGTGATTTTCGTCTAGGATTCTGGTGACTATCCTAGCAATGGCTTCTTCTACATACATGGTACCTTCCCTATTTCTTATCTCAGGGGGAACAGATGAGGATGAGCCAGAAATATTACCAGTGGAAACTGATGATCTATGGATATTCCGTGCATGCTGATTTTGAGAGTCAGTTGCCATTGAACGCTGAGGAGAGACTTTCACAGGTTCAACATTCATGGCTGCAGCGATTGCCCTAATCTCAGCCATGGTGGGAGATGAACAGTCAGAGTCTTGGGATGAAGAGGATGAGGAAGACATGTTTTGCTGAGAAAAGTTGAGAATCAGAGACCAAGAATGACGAAGCGGTTGAGAGTATCTTTTGGATGGAGAAGATATGATACTTTCAAATGAAAAGGCTACTATATGGAGGAGTCTTTTCACATTCTTGAACCTTATAAAAATAGGAGGGAAATAATCAAATGACCCACTTATAATTAATAAATGGTCTCTTCCCTTTCTTGGAAGCAATCTTAATTGCTACAATTCCTCATACTGACAAATACCCAGTTTGCTCCTTAAATTTTCAAATTGACTAGCATCAAGAGCCTTGGTAAAATGTCACCATTGAAGTTCGTGACTACATGATCCAATTTAATCACTTTCTCCTCCACAAGGTCTCGATGAAGTGATGTCTAATGTCTATGTGCTTAGTCCCACTGTTGTATAGGATTCTTTGATATATTAATAGCACTCAGATTGTCACAGTACAATGTCATGACATCCTGTGTGACATTGTACTTAGACAGCATCTGTTTCATCTAGACCATTTGAGAACAATCACTACCTTGCTATGTATTCACTTTAGCAAAGGACAAGGACACGCTTTTGTGAACCAAGAAACAAGATTGTTTCCCAAGAAGAAGCATCCTCCGAAGTACTTTTTTCATCATCAAGACTACTAGCCCAACAAGATCACAATAACTGCATAAAATTGGTTCACATCCATGGGAATACAGGATACCATAGTTGCAAGTTCCACTCACATACTTCAGGATTCTTTTCACCTGGTTAATGTGACTTACTTTAGGTTCAGCTTGGTATCTTGCACATACTCCAACAGCAAATGCAATGTCGTCTCTGGTCGTTAGGTATAGCAAGCTTCCTATCATGCTTCTATATAAACTTTGATCAACCTTTTCACCACTTGTGTCCTTGGACAACTTCAAATGCGTGGGAGCAGGAGTCCTTTTATGGCTGGCATTCTCCATTCCAAACTTTTTGACAATATTCCTTGCATATTTGCTTTGTGAAAGGAATGTTGAGTCTTCCATCTGTGTGACTTGCAGTCCAAGAAAGTAGGTCAACTCTCCCATAAGACTCATTTCAAACTCAGCTTGCATTTGATTGGCAAAGTGTTTTACCATTGAATCTGACATTCCACCAAATACTATGTCATCCACATAAATTTGAGCCACCATTATCTTTCCTCCTTCATTCTTGACAAAGAGAGTTTTATCCAAGCCTCCTTTTCTGTAGCCTTTGTCTGTAAGGAACTTGGTTAGCCTTTCATACCAGGCCCTAGGAGCTTGCTTTAGTCCATATAGGGCTTTCCTTAATTTGTAGACATGATTAGGGAAACTTGGATCCACAAACCCTTTAGGCTGTTCTACATATACTTCCTCATTTAAGTAGCCATTTAGGAAGGCACTTTTCACATCCATCTGAAATAGTTTGAATTTCAGAATGCAAGCAACCCTAGAAGAAGCTGATTGATTCGGTCTAGCCACCGTGCAAAAGTCTCATCAAAGTCAATCCCCTCAACCTGAGTGTAACCCTGAGCAACAAGTCTAGCTTTATTTCTGGTGACAGTCCCTTCTGCATCAGACTTGTTCTTGTAGATCCATTTTGTGCCAATGATGTTTGTTCCTTCTGGTCTAGGAACTAATTCCCATACTTCATGTTGCTTGAATTGGTTCAATTCATCTTGCATTGCTCCAATCCAGAATTCATCACTTAGAGCTTCTTTGACATTTTTTGGCTCTATCTTTGACACAAAGCAAGAGTTTGAGACAGTTTCTCTGGATCTTGTAACGACACCTTTGGTTGGGTCCCCAATGATGAGATCCTTTGGATGATATTTCTGAATTCTGATGGAAGGATCTTTGTTGACTTCCTCTAGTTCAGATTTTGGAGGAGAAGGATCAGGTACATCTTCCTTATCAGGTACTTGAGGTGATGTCTCAAACCATGTCTCAACATCATATGGGACATTGTGTTCCTGATGATGATCATCAACAATGACATTAATAGACTCCATCATAACCTGGGTTTTGGAGTTGAATACCCTATATGCTTTGCTGTTAGTGGAGTATCCCAGAAAAATGCCTTCATCACTCTTAGAATCCATTTTTCTCCTTTGATCACGATCTGGCAGAATATAGCATTTGCTGCCAAATACATGGAAATATTTCACAGTTGGTTTTCTTCCCTTCCATAGTTCATATAGGGTGGAGGAAGATCCCTTTCTTAGGGTGACCCTGTTGTGAACATAGCAAGCTGTATTCATAGCTTCAGCCCAAAAATGAATAGGAAGTTTCTTAGCATGAATCATTGCTCGCGATTCTGTATAGTCCTATTCTTTCTTTCCACCACCCCATTTTGTTGAGGTGTTATAGGAGAAGAAAACTCATGATTAATTCTCCCGAGCGAATTCATCAAATTTGTTTTCAAACTCCTTTCCATGATCACTTCTTATTCTGACAATACAACTTTCCTTCTCTCTTTGAAGTCTTTTGCATAACTCCTTAAAGACATCAAACACATCAGATTTTTCCTTGATGAAGTTTATCCAGGTAAATCTGGAGAAGTCATCCACAACAACATAGGCATATCTTTTTCCACCAAGGCTTTCAACCTGCATAGGCCCCATCAAATCCATGTAGCAGCTCTAGCACTGGAAGTGGTCGATGTCTAGACATTGGGTGTGACATTCGTTTGCTTTCCAACCTGACATTCACCACAGACTCTTCCTTCATCAATATGGAGTTTTGGTATCCCTCTGACAGCCTCCATAGTGATGATCTTTTTCATTCCTCTAAGATGAAGATGTCCAAGTTTTTGATGCCATAGCTTTACCTCCTTTTCATCCTTGTCTGTAGAGCACACAGAAGAGAGGTTGGTGTTCTCAGATTCCCACATGTAGTAGTTGTTCTTTGATCTGACTCCTCTCATAACTACTTCTTGTTTATCATTGATTACAAGACATTCAGACCTGGTGAAGTTGAATTTAAATCCCACATCACATAGCTGACTTATGCTTATGGGGTTAGCAACAAGCCTTTACCAAGAACACTCCATTTAGATTTGGAACCCAGAGCCCAAGTTTCCAACACCTTTGATTTCTCCTTTAGCTCCATCCCCAAAAGTAACAAAGTAGAGTGAGGTTTGACATTATTCAGAGGTTTTTATACCACCATATGCTTGGAACACCCATGTCAAAGTACCAATCTTCCTTGGCACACTCTAAGAGAGGTGTGTGCTATCAATGTTGCAGTCCTCTTCTTCCACTTTTGAGTGTAGGGTACTTTGATGTTCTTAGGCTTAACATAGGAGTCTGATTAGGGTACCCATGTAACCTATAGCGTAAGGGTTTTATGTGTCCAAACCTTCCACAATGGTGACATCTCCATCTTTGAAACTTCTTATTCATGTTTCTCTCGATCCCGATGTTGACCCCAATGTTGTGACATCTCGCTTTGACATTGGCCTATTAGGTCCGGTCTTCTTCCGTTATCGAAATTTCTTTGCATCTACATGCCCGAGCCGAACATTTCTGTTTTCTCACAGATCTGCTCGGCTTTGGTTTCCATGCCTCTTCTTTTCTTGTCACTAACAGGTTCCTTTTCACCACATATCCTAGACCACGCTTATTTCAAAGATTTTGCCCAAGTGAAGAATTTCTTCCAAATTATCCCATTTGTCAACATCTTGACAGACTTAGTCATATGATCAAGCTTGAATTCAACACTATAATCTCACCGTTGAGATGACTTATAGTGATTCTTCCTTCTTCTCGCCCGACTTCACATTTTCGCCTCCAACTTCTCAATCGCTTTTTCTGCTTTTCATTTTGTCGACATACTTCACCACTCGATACACTTCTTGTAAGTATCAAGTTCTTCAAAGGTCACTTCCTCATCACTAGAGTCATTATCGATTGCCACTTTCGTAAGATTCTGACAAGTTTGGTGATTCCTCTTCGAATCACTACTTGATTCACCATCGGACCAAGTAACATTCATTCCTCTCTTTGTTTCTTAAGAAAGGTAGGACATTCACTTTAATATGTCCAAATCCTTCACATCCATGACATTGGATTCTACCGCCTTGACTTCCTTTTTCCTCGACTTGGATCTTCTGGAGTCATAAGATCCGCTAATGTCGATGGAATGTCCTTGACATTTGACCTTGACTTTGGATCAACCCTCCGATCGCTTTGTTGAACTGTCTTCCAAGCATGGCTATAGCTTCGATATCTTCTCTTCATCTTCCACCTTGCATCCTCTTCGTTGGATACAAGTGCTATGCTCTTGTTTTTCTTGTCACAGCTTCATTGATTCCCATCTCAAAAGTCATAAGGGATCCAATAAGTTCTTCAACCTTCAAGGTGCTGATGTCTTGAGCCTCTATTGTAGTGACTTTCATTGCAAATCTCTTAGGCAAGGATCGAGAATCTTTCTCACCGCTTCTTCTCGACATCTTTTCACCAAGTGCTCCCGAGGCATTGGCAATTTCAAAATATTCATGTGAAATTCATGAATAGTCTCATTTTCCTTCATCTTCAAATTCTCAAATTTGGTAGTGAGCATCCAAGTCTTGACATCTTCACCTTGGATGTCCCTCATGAGTAGTTCGAGAGTGTCCCAAACATCCTTGGCCTCACATTGATGAACCATCAAGATATTTTCAATGCCATTGAATAGGGCATTCAATGCTTTAGAGTTCCCTAGAGCTAGCTCTTCTTCCTCTTTGCTCCATTCCTCCTCAAGTTTTAAGAAGTAGTCCCATCTTTCTCAAGCTTGGTGGGATGTTTCCATCCTTTGTCAGCTCTCCAAGCTTTAATGTCCACCGATCTTAAGAAGGCAACCACGAGGCTTCCAAGAATCATAATTAGACCCATCCGAATAGGTGGTCTTCCTCCAAATCCTCCTTCTTTATCCATTACGCCGTAAACTATCCCTAGATCTCACCTGAAATAACAGGTGGTGCCCGCCCGATGCCAATTGAAATTTCGGCAGCAGATACGTGATGTCACGAGAATGTTATGACACACTATCGACACTCATTAGCTTTACAAGAAATATAAATAACAATAAAGAACACAATAAGTTGTTTACCCAATTCAGGTCTAACTACACCTACATCCGGGGCTACCAAGCCGGGAGGAAATTCACTATTAGTAGAATTAATTCAGAATAAACCACCGTTTATCTTCTTCACTTAAACCTACCCAATGCAACTTCAACCTAAGTCCTACTTAGATCTGAGTACCTACTCACTCCCCCTCAATCACAGCAGTGATATCAACCTATTGACTAATTGAATTGTGAAGACACACTTCAATAAACTATCTTGATCTCGCTTCAAAGCTTTCAATCAAGAGACAAATACTCGTGTTTTAAAGATTTGAGTGATAAACTACCCTTACAAACAAATCCTAGTCCAATGCACTTATCAATTGATAGTTGCTTGGCTCACAAGAGAAACTAGAATTACAAATACCAACTGTTACTAATCCTAACAGTACACAAATAACAAGCTGCTATCTCTTCAATACATTCCAAGGGCGCATCACAGTTGTAAGGGTTGAATTCCTTTTATAGAAGCGATCCCGAAACTTCGCTTTTTATAAAGATAGCTAGGGTTCACTTAATTTAATCCTAAAACATGGTCTTTTCAACAACCAATTTAGGTTTAATTAAGATTAACCTAGCAGCCACGTGAGCATGCTTTCTAATAATGAAAAACAATATTTAGCTCAACAAACTTCTGAAAAATCTCGTGAACAAAATGATTTTGCGAGCGAATCACACCGAATGTCATAACATCCGTTATGACATCGACTATTTCTGCGAATTTCCACGACTTTAGCTTCCCTGAGTTGTCTTTTAACATCCTTAGCAGGTAGGATTTATCTTCAATCTCTGAATGTCATGACATCTATCATGACATTGCTAAAGCCTAGTTTTACCAAAATTGATGCCAACTTAAAACACTAACAGTAATCAAACACCGAAATGCGCTCGATAACCCCAAAATATGATAGATTTACAAATTTCGGGTTTAAGTCCTTCACACTTGATATGTGCATTGCTTCAGCTACCAAGGTGACACCACTATTTTGCGCAGTACTTTTTATCATCTTGTTCTTTGGTATAAAATGTGTATCCATTAATTGCGTATGCGCTATAAGAAAACACAACTAAACTTGGACCATATACTAAACATCTCAACCTTTATGTTACTGAAGCGGGATCTGAACGATACTTTGAATAAATGTGTTCCTTCAACCATGGTATAAAACTTTGATTGTGGTCTCGTAAAATCCAATTCTTATTTCTATTCGGATTTAAATCTCGAAGAAAACCCTTGTGCATTTCAACATACGGCTCAACCTCAATCTCATTGTGCAGAACATACAAATGGACTTGATCCCGTTCGACCCTTGATATTGTCACAACTTTATTTCCAATTAGCATCTTACCTTCTTTTTTTCAACAATATGAGATTTGGGGAGTCCAATTGATTGAACATTTGACAGATATTCAGTACAAAACTCAACCGCTTCTTCAATAATGTATCGTTCGGCAATACAACCCTCTGGTCGACTTCGGTTTTTCACATACCCTTTTAATATTTTCATATAACGTTCATCAGGGTACATCCATCTCATACAAGCTGGTCCGCACAAGTGTGTCTCTTTCACAAGATGAACGACAAATGAACCATTATGTCAAAAAACGAGGGAGGAAAATATATTTCAAGCTCACACAAAGTAACAATTATTTCTTTTTGCAATGTTGGTAAGATCTCAGGATCGATCACATTACTGCAAATTGACTTGAAGAAAAAACGCAATTTAGTTATTGCGCTTCTTACTTTTTTGGCAGAATAGAACGTATACCTATCGGTAGAAAATGTTCCATTATCACATGACAATCATGCGTCTTTAAACTCTTTAACTTGAGGTCTTTAATAGACACAAGTCTTCTAATATCTGATGAGTAGCCTTCTAGAACTTTAACTTCACTTAGGAACTTAAACAATATTTTTTTTCTCCTTTCTAGATAGAGTGTAAACAGAAGGTGGTAGATATGTCCGTCTTCCTTTCTTCACGGGTCCCAATTCAGTTCTTATTCCCATCTATACCATGTCCTCCCTTGCGTTAAGGCCATCCTTAGACTTCCCTTTTATATTGAGTAACGTACCAATAACACTGTCAAATACATTTTTTTCAATATGCATCAAATCAAGAAACTGTCTTACGTACAAAGATTTCCAATATGGCAATTAAAAAAAATCGACCTCTTCTTCCACCCACCTATGACAACTTTATGTGCAAAAGGCTTGCCAAACTGAATACTCACATCTTTCACCTTTTCAAAAAGTTGATCACCTGTCAATCCAGGCGGAGCTCTACGTTGTTCGGTATCTCCATTGAACGCTTTTCTCCATCCACGATATTGATGTTTAAAAGTTAAGTATCTATGATGACCGAGAAAGACATTCTTCTGACAAATTTTCTATCGCGTCGTATCGGTTCCATCTTCACATACAGTGTAACACCCCAAATTCTACCCGGAAAATATATCGAAAATCAGAGTAATTAAAATTTTCAACAAAACATGGGATGCCACATTTCAACATTAACAACACAAACAGATAAGATACATAACACTTTTTAATTCGGAAAATCTCATAACAACTTGCAATAACTTTCAAACAAAATACTTTTTATTACTACGCAGCGGAATTCATAGTTATACAACTGAATATATTATACTAATAACAACTTGAGTCAACAATATAAACAACATAGATCAAACGTCCCCCCGAGTGTTACGTATCAGAGCAAAGACACCGACTTGAACCAACAACAACTAATTCTTCCATTCTTGAATACCTGCACGTTACCAGTATAAAGGCAACGACGAAACAAATGAAGGGGTGAGATATCTAACAATCTAATAAATTGTATGATAAATAATATATGATAGAATTTAGATAACGTAAATCACCACTTCGCAACTTATTCTCACAACCAACAATTAAAACATAATCATCAACGTAATATAATGACAACAATTTCTCCACACAACAATATTTATCACAACATATTCGTCAATGTAACAACTTAACTCAACACAACTTAATAACAACAACTTAATAACAACGCCAACTTATAACAACAACAACTTATAGCAACAACAACTTAATAACAACAACAACTTAATAACAACTCATAACAACAGTACATCGACAATACACAAATAACGAATAATACCAACAATTTTAACACGCGACTCAATATGCGACTCAACTATGCAAATGCATGTGGTACCATTTGGAGCAGAACTCCCAACTTATACATATGCCAGTTTATCGAGGCATTAACAAGGCATAAGCCTTCAACGTGGTGCCATCAAGGCCAAGGCATAAGCCTTCAACTTTCAACGTGGTGCCAATCCAGGCCAACTTAATAATGCAATGTATCCCATGAGACCTCATCTTAAACAACAAATACACAACAATGCGACAACAACAACATCATACAACAACAAATTAAAATATGCATCAATGACATCAACTTAGATCAACACTGGTCATTCGACCTACAACTCAAACAGGTCAATAAATTGGGACGATTCAACTTAATCAACTTTGGCCATAAGCCTACAACTTCATCAACGTATCAACAACAATAATAGTTTGTCAACTGCAACTTCGCAATTTATCAACAAAATTAATACAAACAAACAACAACCAATTTCATCCCAACCTGCAACTTCGCAATTATTAACAATATCATCACAAGCTACAACAACAATTCAATGAAAACTACACAACACAATTTATCACATGCAAATTCACAATTTACAGCAAATATATAACACTCTAAATCAACCAAAATAAACTACAAACAAACCACATAATTATCCAGACTATTCTGACTATTTTCCGGTTAATTAATCTCCTGCTAAATTATTCAAATTTTTAAACCACCACAATCCCTACAACTCTAAAATAACTCTAAGGTGCTCAAAATTTCTCTCTTGTATATAAAATAATATTTATGAAAATAGTTGGTTAATGGTCTGACTCAAGTAATAGTAAAACAATTCTAAAAGGGCAAATACCTTTATCTTTTATTCTACGATTTATTCTACGACTTATTAGATTTAAACAACTCAAAAACAACTCTGACAACTCAAAACAATTACAGTATAACTCTTAATAACTCAAAAGAACTCTAACAACTCAATTGACAACTCAAACAACTCTATTAACTCTATTGACAACTCAAACAACTCTATTAAAAATTCTATTAAAGTTAAATTAAAATTAACTTAATTTAATTTAGTTAATTAACACAAAATAATTACATCTAATCTAATTCAAAACTCTTAAAAAAAAACTATTATATATTAGTAACTTGAAACATAATTCTTAATTTAATCATAAAAGTTATACTTAAAATTATGCTGGAAATATGAGAGGTGAGAAGTGACGCTACAGTACCACTGCTTATAATTTAAATCAATTTGATATAGTTTCATTGTTTTCACAAACATACAGTAGGTACTAATACATATAAATTACTATACGCTACAGGTCGCATATTGAAAAGTTAAGTAACACCAAATTATTTAATAACATTCATATATGTAGAATAATAATAAGATATTTAAGGTTTTCTAAGTAATCATGTGTTCTTTATTTTTTTTTTTGAATGAGGTGATATATATATATATATATATATATATATATATATATATATATATATATATATATATATATATATATATATATATATATATATATATATATATATATATAGATGAAAGAGTATCTCTACGGTACAGATCAATCTATTGTTCTGTCAAACACGGCCACTACAATATCAATATATATTAAAAATGGGTTCTCAATTTATTTTTCAATTGTATCAATATATCAATTTCAAACACAATTAATTATCACATGTCAATAATTTATCATCAAAACCTATTAATTTTAATCTATAAAAATTTGGAAGTTTCAAACTAAATATGTTTCTCACCAAACAGAACAACCAGCATAGCAAAGTCCCCATTACCCTTATTCTCACATACTACTCATCATACAATCCATTAGAAAATTAGAACCCCACCCTTACCTTAAATTGAAGATCGCTCTACGGAGTTCTGGTCGAATTTCGGTCTACAATTTTCTCGCACGTCAGTTTTTCTCCCAAGCCTATTCCTCTTTTTCTTCCTCTTTTCACGTATATTATTCTTTTCCCCTTTTCTTCTCCTTGTTTTCTAACAACCTCTCCAAAAACCTAATTTCTTATTATTTATAATAACTAATAATTATATTTATCTTATTGGACCTATTTCTCTACACATCTCTTTCTACTAATTTCAACCATCTAAGCCCAACAAATTATTCTAATTGTATTATTATTACTATTATCTATCGGCTAATCAACAATTAATCCAATTAACGCCTCTTATAATAATTCCGATAATTCCCAACTTCGACTAATTCCAATAAATAATTTCTTATATAATTTAATTAAATAATTAATTAAATTTCCGGGCGTTACATACAAGACACACTTTTTCACCTTTAATGCTATACCCGGATAGATATCTGTATGCTGGAAAATCGTTAATTGTTCCAAACAACATCGCCCTCAAGTTGAAAGTTTCTTTCCTATACCCATCATAAACCTCCACACCGTTCTCCCACAAAATCTTCAAATCTTCGATTAAAGGTTCCAAGTATACGTCCGTGTCATTTCCTGGTTGTTTAGGCCCAAAAATTAACATAGATAACATCATGTACTTACGCTTCATACATAGCCACGGAGGTAGTTATAAATCATAAGAATCACAGGCCATGTGCTATGAGATATACTTTGAATACCGTGTGGGTTCATTCCATCAGTAGACAATTTCAAGCGAAGGTTTCTTGCTTCTTTTCCAAATTCAGGATAATCATTATCAATTTTCATCCACTGTGGTGAATCTACCGGATGTCGAAATTTTCCATCAATAATTCTTTCATCTGCATGCCAAGTCAACTTTCTTGAATCGGTTTCACTATGATACATCTGTCTAAATCTCAGAATTATAGGAAAATACCATAAGACTTTTGCCGGAGACACCTTTTTCTTATATCGAGGGGCACCGCATCTAGGACACTCATTTAACGATGCATACTCGTTTCGAAACAAAACACAATCTTTTGGACATGCATGTATCTTATCATAACTCATGCTAATAGAGTACAACATCTTTTTGGCCTCATACGTTCGATTGGGAAGAACATTATCCTCTGGTAGCATATCTTTCATAAGGGCTAATAACTTTGTGAAACTTTTATCTGACCATCCATTGTCCGCCTTTAAGTTGTACAAATTTAATACTGTAGACAATCTTGTGAATTTTGTACAACCATTATACAACGGTTTCTCTGCATCGCTTACTAACCTCTCGAACATTTTTGGACAATCATTACGATCTTCTTCAAGCGCTTCTGCAATCTCTTCGACTCGATCATAATCGTATGTATCTGTGTAATTGTCGTTTGAAGCATAGGTCCTATTATCCCCCGATTCAACATTCCCGTTACTTTTCTCACCATGCATATTTCAACATGTATAACTTCTATCAATTCCATACGTATTAAATGTGATGACAACTGAACCGCGTCAACCCAGTTCCCATAACAGCAATACAAATAAGGACATGTCATTCGACTGGGGTCTTTGGCATGCGCAACAACAAACTTAACAAATTCTGATACCCTATTCTCGTACTCTTTCGACAATCGATTGGAATACATCCATGTCTTATCCATGGTTTTACTAATTAAGCTAAACAAAAACAACTAATTAGGGCACAAAATAGTATACTGCGTTTCTGTCAAAATGCAAAGTATACACGGAACGGATCCGTATCAAGAAAACGCAACATATTCACGCAATTTAAGATAAATTCATCACAATACCAGTAATTAGAGGAAGAAATTTACCTCGGATTTACCGAACTCAAAGAAACGCGGAGAATGAGCATCGTACGTCGAACTAGGTCAGGAAACGCTACTAATTCAAAGAAAAGAAAACTTCTATTATAAAAAATTTCATACAATAAAAACCGACTCAACCACTAATTACAGTTCATTCACAAGTAGAGAAGTAAGCAACTAATTTAAGTGGAAATGATCCATCATAGCAGTTCATTCAAAGCATAACTAATTACAGTGGTGAGAGAGAATAACTAATTACCTATAGAGAAATAAGAAACTTCTAGACCCACACAGTGTCTGATTCTTGTAAACGATCAGACTTTCACACTTCACAAGTAACCCTATATATATTAAATTCAATACGTTAGTTTGGGCGAGACACTCTCGTAATCTCGTTGGCATGCACCCATACTTATTTACATCATTTGAAATTAAACTAAAATGCACTAAAATATCAACTGAAATCCATTCAAATTAGCACTTATACTTTAATACTTTGCATTACATTAACATTTATGAACTTGCAGATGGACAAAGCAGCTTTACTAGGGAGTTTAATAGATCATGTCAAAGACCTAAAGAGAAAAGAAATGGATGTTAGCAGAGTCATCACAGTTCCAACTGAAATCGACGAAGTCTCAATAGACTACAACTATGTTATTGAAGACGAAACCAGCACTAACAAAGTGGACAAATTCAAGAAAAATATCATCATCAAGGCTTCCGTTTGCTGCGACGATTGACCTAAACTATTCTCTAAACTAATTCAAGTCCTCAAAGGGTTAAGACTTACAATAGTTAAAGCAAAGGAGACATAGCAAGTGTTGTTGGAAGAGATGGCGAAGTAGAACGGCGAGTCTTGAGACGAGACGAAGGTGGAACGACACGAATGGAGACGAGACGGAGGTGGGAAGGAGGAGTAGAACGCAATGGAGGTGGGAAGGAGGAGTAGAACGCAGGAACGCGAAAATAGTAGCGAGAGGAAGAAGATGAACAGAATGCGAGAGAATGAGAGAATGAAATCGTATTTAGGGTTATTAATATTAATTATAAAATTATTTATGAAAGCGCTTTTAAAAGCGCTTTCTAAAGGCTAGCTATAAGAACGCTTTTTCCTTAAAAAGCGCTTTCGTGTCATAGGCATATAGCAGCGCTTTTAAAAGCACTTTCTAAAGGCTAGATATAAGAGCGCTTCTGAAAAGCGCTTTCTAAGGTTAACCTTTAGCAGCGTTTTCTAAAAGCGCTTTCTAAGATGGGGTCTTTCTAAGATGGGGTCTTTCTAAGACCTTTAGCAGCGCTTTTTGAAAAGCGCTTTCTTAGGGTACCCTTTGAAAGCGTTTTTTTTATTAAACCTATGAAAGTGCTTTCTCTTAAAAGCGCTTTCGTTGAGGTGCTTCAAAAACTTATTTTTGGCATAGTGATAGTTGGACCCTGTGATTTATTTGACATGCTTGTGAGAAATTTGGTAATCTGGTTGTGAACCTTTACTGCAATGTTTGTTGTTGGGCTTGACAGTGCTTGATATGTCCTTTTTTGTGGCCTTTATATGTTATTGTGATTCTTGCCTGTTTTTGTAATGTTGGTGTAACACGGTGGGAGAACTGACTTGTTTATTTTGCGTTTTATCGCAAATGTTGCGGATAGCAAGAGTCACCACTGACTTTTCTTTTATCCAATAAAGGAAAGGTGAAAAGAATAGGAAAGACATTTTATCGATTATGAGTACGGGAGGTAATTATAAAAAGTGAAGGTATTAGCACCTTTTCCATCCGTAGTTATCTACGGGCTCTTAATTGCTTAGCTCACCTTTTGAAAAATTGTGTTATGTGTTTGTGTGGTTTGAAAATTATTTTTGAAAAGTATTTCGCTTTGACTTCGTAATGATTCTTGTATCAGTCCTCAAGAATGTATACGAAGTGTTCAGAAATATTTGTTTGGAAAATGCTTAACTTTGTAATGATTCTTGTTGGAATGTATAAAAAGTGTTTGTTTGAATATATTTTTGAAAATAAGTGTGAGGTGTCAAGAGTATTTTTTATTGGAGCCAACAATAGAGTCTTATTACCTACTCAGAATGGTCGTTTCTTGTTATTTTCCTTCTCCTTTAGGATAGTGCTATCCATACCGTTAGTTGGTAGGTAACCCTATCCATTGGATATGAAGGGACAATCGTAGGGTCATCGTATGGTCATTCAAGGCAACATGTAAGGATACCTTAGCAATTCGAAGGGACGATTATCACTTATTCGTAGGCAACAACCGAGGGACGAGATCATATATTCGTAGGCAACATCGAGAGTCATCAAAGGACTATGATCTTTGTGATGATCTAACTGTGGGACTTTGCTAATGGTACCCCTACGTTCGAGGGACATGACCATTGTTTATCCGAAAGGCAACAAGAGAGGATACCCTAAGGAGGGTGAAAGTGTGAAAATTATGTTAATTCAGATATGTTATCTAGATTGTTTAAAGTGATCTAACAGTTGATTTGAAGATCTTATCATATAATCCTATTAGCCATATATCTAAGTAGTGTATATATGTACAGAACATAAAGGTGCAGAAAGTAAAAGTGCGGAAAAGTAAAGTCCTAGGCTATTACAGGGCTTTGGGGCAGTTACATAATAGAGGGTGCAGAAATTAAAATGCGAGAATTTAAATCTACGCTATTACAAAAATATTCTTGCGACCTATACATTGATTTCTAGAATTTTAATGCGGAAAGTGATGAAATAAAAAAAAATGTTTTGAGGTTAGTAAAAATATTTAAGATTAGTAAACTTAATTATTAGCAATGAAAAATATTTTTTGTAAATTTCCTGGATTGATTTTATTTGATAAAATAAATTAAAAGTTAATCTTGAGGTTAATTGAATAATTAATTTAAATAAAGAGAAAAAACAAGGAATTTTTGGTGTCAAAAATTAAATAAGTAATTCTAAAACCTAATTCTAAAAAGAAAATTATTTTTGTGATTTTTGTTGTATTTTAGAAAATATTTAAAAAGAATTAAATGAATAAAAGAAAATTGAAAATAAAAAAGAAAAACAAGAAAAGGGTTAGTGAACAAGTGCTAAAATTATATATACAGACCTGGGGATCGAACCCACCCCAGGTCCTTATAGTCATGCACACGTCTCTCTTACCAACTGAGCTGTGATGTTTTGCTGTTAGTAAACAAAACAGATTTATTAAATAATAAAACAAAAATTCAAAATATTTGAATTTTGAAATAACGCGCCAGGGTGTCGTCTTCCTCGTTCTAAAACACACGCTTTTACCTATGGTTCTGATTCGTAGCTAAAGTCTATACCTACAATTTTGTCCATCACTAGATCCCTGCACAATCACAAAACTCAAAATACAAAATGTAAATTAGTTGTAAGATGATAGATTGATTGGATTTGATCCACTGAACACAATCATGCCCTCAGTTTCGTCCAATTTTGGCTATTTTAGGAAGCCCTAAATCGAAGCTTGGAACCCTAGCAATGGCGGATTCCTGTACCTGTACTCAAACTTGAATCAAACCATATAGAGAGAATCGAAAAAACATCAAGAACACAAATATATGATCAATTCATGTTATAAATGCATGTATATACGAAATCGAATTTGAAAATATGTAAGTGCAATCATGATGGTATTTTTACGTTTCAGGAAGTTTCGATTGCTTGTAAAGGTCTAGAATGAATCAGAGGACACCGAGGAAGCTATTAGACACCTTAGAATGGCTTGAATTGAAGCAATTCTCGATCTTCTTGTTGCTTGCAAGTCATAGAGTTTTTGAGTTTGTCTAGAATTCCTGGAGGCAAGAATTCGTCTCCTCAGTATTAGGGTTTAATGTGCATATATAGTAGATGGATTTAGGTTAACAATTCTAATCAAGAATTAATCCTTGAATGAAAAAATATTTGATTGAGATTTTGCACCAAATATTGCCTTGTTTGGATTCAATCATGTTCAATATGTTGCCAATCAATGATATTTCGAAATTGCCAGCTTTTATTGAGTATCTTGCATTCATCAATTTGATTTTTGGTATTTTATTTTAATTAAAATTGGATTTAAATGAATAAATTCTAAAATAAATAAAATAAAATAAATAGAGGCGCGCAAGTGGGCTTAGAAGTTATGGACTATCTTAGAAATAAGTCCAAACAATAAAAACTATGGCCCATTTGGAAAAAAAAAAATTGAATTTGCTTAGTATTTCCCTTCATGCACTTCTTCAAAAATGCCAAACTTGTACAAGTTGTATCTTGCTCAATTTTTAACATTTTGAAGTGTTAGAAAGCTCAAGATTTCCTCTAAACACTCCTTTTGGTTTCATCTTCATTGAATATTCCATGTTCATGTACACTTCTTTGAAAAATGACTTTTTGTTGACTTTTAGAAGGACCTATAATCTCTTGATCCATAACTCTCAAATGAAGCATTTTTGGCCAAAGCTTGTGAGACACAAAGTTGTAGAGAATTGAATTCTCTTTAAAATGAGCTTTGGTGGAAAAATTTCTGATAAAGTATGTGAAAGTTATGCCTGGTCAAAGTTCTATTGACTTTATTTTATCAAAAAACCCTAATTTAGAAACTTTGACTTTTGATCAAATCTTGAGTTTTCTTGATGAATCATGATCAACCCTTGATTTAAATGATGAATGTGACTTTAAAATCTTGATGTTGACCAAAAATGATGAAGTTTGACTGTATGTTGACCATAGTTGACTTTTTGTAAAATACAATTGATTTTCAATCATCTGAGCAATTGACTGAGCAAACTTGAGCTGTGAGACTTGAAACTTGGCATGGTGATGCTTTGAAACATATGAGGAGACATGATGATCACTTGAAGCATTAGAAACCATCTTTGACTTGAGAGAACCAAAACCCTAGCTGTGGGTTGATTGCTTAGGAGTGGGTTCATCTGGTCAACCCTTGAGAAATTCTTGAGTATGGAGATGTGTATTGACTTGAAAAATAGGAGGGCAAATTTTGGGGTATAACAGTTGGGGTGGAATCGTGATTTTTGTACTTGTACCTCTATTGTAATTTTGTCTTTTGTGAAATAACATGGTTTGTGATTTGCAATAGACTTCTTTTGGCCCATGATTAAACTGAAATTCTGATTATGTGTGAAACATAATGTATAAGGCCTTGGATGCTTATGAACATGATTTGAGAACCCTCCTATATTATGACTCCTACACAAAACCTAGTGATGATTTGAAAATCTTTTTGAAAAGTCCTCCGTTCATGTTTTATTATTTATGTGCTAATCCTTTCTTTTATTTGTTTCATGAGATGGAGTTGATGAGGAATGGATGAAGATGTAAAAGACAAAGTGGAAGGAGAGGTCGTGGCTAGGTTGTCGATAGCGTGCTATAGCAGTATAGCATAGCAGTTCAAGACCTTGGCGCTACGCTATTTGGAGAGTCGTAGCGGCGCTATAGCAGTGCAATAACGGTTTTGTAGCGCTTTACATACCGCTATTGTGAAGATGAGGGCAAATTGAAATTTTTAATTTTTTTAAGGGAAAATTTATACTTTTTCCTTTTATTATATGATATGACATTGATGCTTTAACTCATTATCATTTCTCTCTTCACTCAAATTCAACAAACGGTGGAACCTAAGTTACTGTTCTCTCTCATTGAAAATCTGTTTCTTCCACTTTATTCTCAACCTATAAATAAGCAACGAACTCAGCTTCACTGCAGTTCTTTCTCTCTTTGCAAATCTTCTTCTTCTACTTCTCAACCCAATAATTAGCAACCGCTAAAACTCAGCAAGCGGTTAACACAGTAAGAGTTACTAGACATAACTCCAAACTTTCTACTTAGTGTCTAACGAACATTGGGATTTTGTGATGGAAAAAGAAGAGTTTGAAGTTGAATCAAGTGACGAGAAAGATTATTTTAATGTGGTGGAACTTAGAAGTGAAAACAAGGCGGATGTGACGTAGTCTTTTTGTTTACGTCTGTGTATGTTTAGAATTTGGTTTAGTCATTTTGAGCATATTTATAATTTGATTTTGATGAGAACTTATATTGTGGTGTTGTTAGAATTTATGTATTTTGTTGTAGCTTATATTTTTAAGCATTATGTAGGTTGTTGGAACTTATTTTAAGTATTTACCTTGATTTTTAAAGCTCACAATAGCGTTCATCCCGCTATCGGCTATGTCGCTATAGCATTTTGGGGGTTCGGTGCTACACACTGCTATCTGAGATTAGCAACCTAGGGTCATGGCTAGCATGACTCGGAGGAATTGACAATTTGAAGGGATATTCAAAATAAAGGAAAATGTCTTTAGAAATCATAGGATTAGGCTTAAGAACAATGTTTTGTAATCTTAGGGCTTGGAATTTGTAAGCTTTTGTAAATTGAAAGATTTTGAGAAATTTAAATGGACTTGTAAATGATGAATGAAATAATGTAAAGTTGCTTGAAATTTGTGGATCAATTTTGATGAATAGTATTGAACATGAAAATGATGAATTAAATAGTGTGAAGTTGGACATCGAATGGATGTTGAATTTTGACTTGTAAAATACACTTCAATGAATATGTGGATGAACTTATAAATTTGAATGATCAATGTCTTTATCAAATACTTCTCCTCTTTCCATTTCAAAATTTTGAGTTCTTAATACCTTCTTTCTTTTAATTCCAACAATGCATAACCATGCCCAAATAACTTGGATGAAAGTGCCTTGAAACACCCAATTTCAAAAAAATTATAATTGCACTTGTAAGAGAAAGATGGATGATATATCTTAAATGCTCGAAGTATCCTTGTTCTTTCAAAATTTATTTTTGAAAATCCAATTATTTCTAACTACACTTCTTGAAAGCCTTAAGTAATTGTCACACCCCAAATCTCTCACTCACATTGTCTAAAGTCAATAAAAATAAATTTTATTCGAATCATTGTATTTGTGCACGTGTCAACATTTTTTTATTCGATTTAAGTCTTTATTCAAAATTTTCCTTTTCTACACAATAATATTTTATTTTTTTTTATTATTAAAAAATTTCAAATAAATTATTTTAGATAGTGTAAGTTAGTTTAATTTTTATTTTATTATGGAAAATATAAATTGTTTTTGGTTTATAATTTTTTATCAAATATCTTATAAAACATCTTAAAGAAGGACTTTTGTGTCATTTTGCTAAACCTAATTATGGGATAAGGTTTTATTTGATTGGTTATAAGAAGAGGCATCAATACACAGAGGGAGGAGGCCACAAGATCTAGAAAAAAATAACACGATCAGAAAAGTAAATCGAAAACCTTTCCATCGTATCATAATCATCGTGTTACCTTCTTTTCTCCTTGCTGCTACCCATCAACCCAAACTTCCATCTCCCTCCGCGAGCTCACCTCTCTCCGTTGCCGTCTCACTCACCTCCAACTGTCGGATCTTCCATGAATGGCCTTTCGTCCACTTTCGTAACCTCTCGCCTCTTACCTTCAACTCACCCGTATCTCAATCACAACTTTCCGCTACCCTCCTTCATAATACTCCCACCGTCTTTCTAACTTCCTCTCCGCCCAAACCATAACAGCGACCATCTGTCTCATCACCTCACCGAACAACTCTTCAACTCGTTTCACAATCCACACATCAACAACAAGAAGTAAGAAACAGTAAGAAGGAGGCCAAAACAAGATTACTTGAGAACATTCGAAGATCTCTAGTAAGTTCCAAAATATAGTTGTTTTGTATTTATGTTTTGTGGTACTTATCCGTTATTTTGTTGATATTTAGTTCAATAATCCCAATTTTGTTTGTAAATACATTTTACTGTATTTTTGATTCATTTTTGTATCGTTTGATTTGGTTCAACAATCCGGATGTGCGTTTTCACAATAAAAGTCCATTTTTGGGAAGTTTTGTTCAGGCCAGGCCACTGAGCGGGAATTGGAGCGCAAAAATGAGGCCTTGGCATTGTTCTGGCATAAAGATATTTTTTGAGGCCGCTGAGCGGGATTAAGGCAGTTTAATGTGTAAATACCTGAGGAGGTCGCTCAGCGATATTGTCTGGGTTTTGTTTTATAACTTCATTTTATTTCATTTTTAGGTTATGGTTTTGGGGTGGATTTTGATCCCCATTTCCATCAACCTTTATTTTTGATAGTATAGCTTAGGAAATAACATTAGGACTTGCTTATGGATGATTGGAGGTGGATTTCTCTTCGATTGGCGTTCACTTAGGGTATCTGATCTTAATGCCTCAGTATCAGGAGTGTCAGGCTAGACATAGTCGATACAAGTGATGTGGTTGAATTCTCAATTTGGGTTAGAAATAGCTTAGATTGTGAGAGGTATGTGATGACACGGACGAGTATCGTAGGATGAGTATAATTGGATGGTAGGTTTAAGTTTGTGATGGGTAGTGTGCATTCATTCCAGATAAGTTGTCTATCCTTTATAATTTTTGTTCATTTACTTTGTCTTTTGTTTACAACCAATTTATTCTCAAACTCATTAGCAATAGAATTGTCGAACGACGAATCAATAACCAATATTTGTGGACACGATACGATATAACCTATATATCACCCGGTATAAATAAATACTTTACTTTTACTTGCCGCTCTAATACCGCAGCAACAAAATAGCGTCATTGTCGGTGATTGGTTTTATTGATTTTGTATCGGAATAGTTCTTGAGTTTTTGAGTTTTGTAATTAATGTATATGTTGTATAGAATTTGTATATGAACTTGTACATTGTTACTTGTACATGTTGTGTTTACTTTTCATACTTGTGCATATTTGTGGTTTTCTTCATTTTGACGTATTGTTGTGATTTGTTCTGTATCGTAACGTTTGTTGTGTGAATGTTATGGCACTTTCTTTAGGTTTGCGCGGTGTGACAATACCATGACATGACGAGAGAAGTTTACTAGCTTGCACAATAAAAGCGTCAAGTTTACGATGTAAAACAAGCATGTTTGTTTATGTGTGTGGTGGCTTGTGTTTTAACAAGTTGAAATAGGACTTGTTCTTAATTTCAAATCTTCACTTTTCAACTTATTAATTCATTTTCACATAGTTTTCATATCGTTATTTATGTTTTGTTTGTTGTGTCAATTTGTTGTTTTCCACAAGTTTGTAGTGTTTTATCTTGTGGAAGTGTGTATGTTTTGTAAATAGTTTTTAGATGTGTAAATGAGATGTTGTAGGTGAAGTGGAGCTTGCATAGCATCTGCACCAGTTGCCCTATTTTTCTGCATCTAGTGTAGCGCTCTTAGCGCGCTCTGTGCCGCTTAGCGCGCTCTACAGTGCAGAGCCAATGAATTCTTTTTAAATTTCACTTGGCTTTACTCTTTCCCACTTCCACCAAGGCTTTTTGTATTGAATAAAATTAGTATTATTTTTCTAATTCTTTTGTTGTTGTTTAGACTCAAATTTTGGTCTGATAGCTTGAGGTTGCATTTTGTGATTTTCTGAGTTTGATGGTTTCAACTCACGGATGTATGGTAATGATAGTTTTCAAAGTTGGTACACGCTAGGTACTCATTTATCGCTTTCTATAACATAACATGTTTAGGAAATTTATCATTTGTATAATTACCATGTGATTCATTCTTTTTGCATTACTTGCTTTTGACTTGAACCACTTTAGTTCACCTTTTACCCATATATGTGAGGAAGATTTACATTGTTCATATATGTTGGAGGCCACAATTCTTGTTTTAGCTGAATTTTATTATGTTTAATCTTTTGTTTTTGTTGATTGTATGAATGCATGAAAAGGATCAAGGCATTTTGTTAGATTTTGAGCACAACTACCTTTGCCAAATTTTCAATTCACCTTGTGAGTGTGTGATCATTTGTTAACCCCTTTGAGCTTTTGTCATTATCCATGTTTATTTGAACTTGATGCTTGTCTATGAGTATTTAGTTCACCTTTTTTGTATGGATGTTGATTTCTTTGTTTCTTGAACCCTTAACTATATGTTGTTGTATGAATTTTTATCTTGCCTTAGAAAGTATGGAGTATTCACATAACGATGTTGGTTGAATTCAAGTTGGGGAGAGGAATGTTTGATCATTTATATTGTGGTTGGTATGAGGTTAAGAAAAAGAAAAAGAAAAGAAAGAAAGAAAAAAATATGAAAAAGAAAGATCAGAGAAAGAAATAAAAAAGAGAAAAAGCTTTGAAAAAGAAAAATAAAACGAGTATGAATAATGTTGTGTTAATAAGTGAGGTGTTTTGGTTTGAAAATTTGTGATGAAGAAGTTTGATTGGAATTGTATTGTTTGGAACTTTGTGAGTTGATCACTCCCTTAGGTTTAGGTAAGTTTTTGTTTCGATTAGCTTTAGGACTTATCACTTGTTTGTTAACCAAGCCACATTACAACCTTGAAAAGCCTTGTGATTCTTGCATTTGTATTTTTAATATTAGTTTTTGGATGAATGCATAATTTAGTCTATTGTTTGCAAGATAGTGGATGAGTGTCAAAAGTCCCTCACCTTTGTGGGTTCTTCATCTACTGATGAATTTTTGTTAGGTGTGATTCATGATTGAGCTTGTTTTGTTTTAGAATGTTTTGCGTGATTTTTGTACTTAGGATTTGTTTCGTTTATATGTTATAGTTGTAGTTTGGTGGTAAGTATGCATTTGCCGTGTACGTTTTTTATTGAGCCATATATTTGTTTTCCGTTTTAAAAACTTGTTGATTCTTGATTCTTGATTCTTTGATTATCATCTTTTGTTTCTTTAGGTTTACTTGACTTTGTTTGAGGACAAACAATGTGTCAAGTTGGGGAGAGTTGATAAGTGCCAAAATGTAGTTCTTTTGTATATATATTTTGTGGCACTTATCTGTTCTTTTGTTGATATTTAATTGAATAATCCCGACTTTGTTTGTAAATATGTTTTACTGTGTTTTTGATTCATTTATGTATCATTTGAAATGTTTTATGTATTTTTGTAGGTATTTGTTGCACATTTGGAGCATCGAGGAATAAAGTGTCAAAAACATGGCTCTGGATGCGCGTTTTCGCAATAAAAGTCTATTTTTGGGAAGTTTTGTTCAGAACCAGGTCGCTGAGCGGGATTTGGAGCGCAAAAATGAGACCTTGGCATTGTCCCAGCATAAAGATATTTTTTGAGGACGCTGAGCGGGATTAAGGCGGATTAATGTGTAAATATCTGAGGAGGCCGCTCAGCGCGGTTGTCTGAGTTTTTTTTTATAACTTCATTTTCTTTCATTTTTAGGTTATGGTTTTGGGGTGGATTTTGATCCCCGTTTCCATCAACCTTTATTTTTGATAGTATAGCTTAGAAAATAACATTAGGACTTGCTTATGGATGATTGGAGGTGGATTGCTCTTCGATTGACGTTGACAAACCAGTTTAGATCTGTGGTTTATCTCTTTTCATCTCTTTGTATTTCTGTTTTATTGGATTTGTATGTATAGTTACTCTTTACTCATGTATATTTGTCGCCCTTGGAGTTGTATAAAGTTTGCTTTACGAATCTGTGTTGGTGATTGTCTTAGGTTTTTACGTTGTGTTAGGGATTTGAGCTTTGCTAGACGTAGACTGCTTAGATTCGTACCTAGGATGATTATCTGTTAGTTTCTGAATGCTAGAAATAGGTTTAGAGTTGACATTCACTTAGGTTATCTGATCTTAATGCCCTTGTATCAAGAGTGTCGGGCTAGACACAGTCGATGCGAGTGATGTGGTTGAATTCTCAATTTGGGTTAAAAATAACTTAGATTATGAGAGGTATGTGATGACATGGACGAGTATCGTAGGATGAGTATAACTGGACGTTAGGTTTAAGTTTGTGACGGGTAGTGTGCATTCGTTCCAGATAAGCTGTCTATCCTTTATAGTTTTTGTTCATTTACTTTTTGTCTTTTCTTTACAACCAATTTATTTCCAAACTCATTAACAATAGAATTGTTAAACGGAAAATCAATAACCAATCTCTGTGGACACGATACGATATAACCCATATATCACCCGGTAAAAATGAATACTTTACTTTTGCTTGCCGCTCTAATACCGCAGTAACAATCTCTGGGAGGAATTCCGACTCGGTACTCTTCTTTCCTATTTTTCCATAGCTTTGTGATTAATTGTTTGATTGAATGATAGAGTTATTTTTGTGAACTATGGAATAGAGTATGGTCTTTGCTTTATTTCAGAATTTTGCTGGTATTTCCGCATAAGTAGTAAAGGAAATAAACACGGAAGTTGGGCTGTTTTCTCTGTGTTGATTAATTGTGGTTTGAATTTAATTGAGTGAATGAATCTTGAACTTTTGTTTATGATGATATTGGTTTTTAGTAATATTAGTGAAATATTTTGTTGTTGATATTGTGGTAGAATCCAAGGATGAGATAATGTTTATTTTTGTCTATGGAGTTTTGAATGAGGACTTTATAATGAACACATTGTTTGTTTGATTTAAAATTTGATTATGGCGTTATGAATGTTAAGTTGGAGTGAGGTTTATGATGTCGATATCACACTTGTTTGGCTTTAATTCGAAGGTCTTTGATTGATGTTTTTTTGGGTTTATTTGAGTTATTTTTGAATAAGCGAGTTTAGTTATGGCGTTTAACATGTTCAAGTTGAATTTCTTAGGCATATTTGTTGATGTATAGCTGCTGCCCGGATTCTATTGATCTTAATTTGTTTTGAAATCAACTTTCTATGTTTCGATTTTGGGTTAAATTATAGCATGAATTTCTAACTTTTTTGTTTCATTTGTAAATCGACAAGCATGATAATTGTTTGATAATTTGATGTTCATTCATGTTACATTCATGCAAATTTCATTCGATTTTATAATCTTGATTACTAACCATGTTCTAATTTGTTGCAATTTCATTTTATTTTATTTTTATCCCACACTAATGCTACTAACAAGTTTGTTATTTGTGAAGACATCCAAGGATTTTTCAAAGTATTCACTTTCAATTAGCACATCTACACTTGCTCATTAGCATTTTAATATTGAATTACTATTTCGATTTAATATTTAGTAATGTATTTATAAATATACAAAATACTTAGTATTTGTATTCTTATGTTTAGTAATGTAAATATATAACTATATAATACTTTTATTTTTTATACTTTATTCAATTCATTTGTAAACAAATTCAAATTATATTGTAATGATCTTCATTGTGTTGCAATTTCGAACTTTGAATTCGATTCGACTTTCAAATGCGTATGAACACAAATATATTGTTTGTCTTATTAGAGTTGATTCCTACATGAATCTATTCTAAATTTAATTGAATAAAGTGCAATGGTCAATAATCGATACTTGAGCTTTGTAAGCTTTTTCGCATTGTTGATTTTGTTTGTATCTCATGTGATGTAGGGATTTCTATCTGACTTTCATCCGATACGTTGAGCATAGCCGATTCTTTATGCTCCTAACGGACATATTGGGCCTACATGATGCAATTTCTTCGTTCATAGATTATTTATCTTCTTTCCCTTTATTTGGGTCAAATGGACTTCTTATCTACACCCCCACATTTAACTTCAAAACAGATCATCTTTAAACCCTTACCTCTTTTCAATTATTCTTTTTTTTTTTTAATTATTTTTTATTTTACATACGCAAATAAACTTTGTTTTGTATTAAATAATTATTAGTCTAAGATAATTTTATTCGATATTATTGATTAAACTTTTAATTATTTTCATCAAAATAAAATTATTATTCTAATAATTATTTACAGGATTTGGATGTGTATTGTGTGCTTAATATTTACTCGTCTCTCGTATGCCTGTATCGATTATTCACAAATTATACACTCCACACACTTGACATATTTAATTATCTTCTTTGCTTTTGGTTCTTATACCAAACTTCTTAAAGGGTTCAATAGTTGAGGATGGGCATGTCCATTCTCACAAGGTTAATCGGAGCCCTAGTTTGCATCGATTAATCATAACCCGAATAGATATTGGTCCATATACCAATTATCCATGCACGAGGGTTTCATGGTTGAGGATAGGAGCACCTATTCTCACGAGATTAATCAAGTCCACATACTTGGTTAATCATAACCCGATTTAACTTATCTTGGTCCATATACCAAACATCAAAACACTTTCATAATCAAAATTTACAAACCTCGACCCAACATCGAGTGACTTTTCAAAAAACCTTTTTCACAATAAACTTTGAGTATTTAAATCATTGGTTGCTAGACTAATTGTTTAAAGACTTGTGCAAAAATGAACTTCGAGTATTTAAATCTTTGTCGCTAGACAATTGTTTAAAGACTCAAATTTAATAAGCATGAACTTTACTTCACTTCACCTTTTTTTAATAAGAAAACTTTTTGGGATGATAGACGACTCGTTGAGCCTCGGTGCTCATCTGGTTTCTAGTATTTGAATCATAGGATGCTAGTCCTATTGTTCGGTACTTTTCACCCACCTAAAATTAATTCAACTCACTCAACTTCTTTTTCCGCTCATATGCGATCATCAAAAACTTTTCTTCAAAAATCAACACAACCAACAAAAACATTTTTAAGATGAACTACAGAACTCTGACTTTCCCATTACACGAGGGAGTACGTAGGCACAAGATGCGATGTCTTTGGCGAGTACAGAAACCCAAAAATAAAAACCCTTTTTTTCTTCCTTTCTTATAAGATCGCAATTATCACTTTAAACACACATAAACACACACGAACTAAACGGTTCCCATCGAGTACGATGGATGTGAGGGGTGCTAATACCTTCCCATTGCATAACCGACTCCCGAATCCATTCTTTTGGTATCGTAGACCGTCTTATCCTTCTTTGTGAGTTTTATCTATATTTTCCCGTTCCTTTGGAACAAATAAAATTAGGTGGCGACTTCATTGTTTTAAAATAACCGATTTTTAAAAAACCAGTTATCGCAGTAATATTGATAAATTAAACCAAATGGACTTCAAAGCACTAACGCCTCCAAACTCAAACCTCACTTTTCAAAGAAACCTTAACATCCATCCTTAAAATATATGATATATTTCAATTGAAGTGAAGCAATTGTCTTGACCACAATATGAATCCCACAACCTCATCTCTTGCATCACGCCTTGAATTTAATCCATCACAATAACAATGCTTCAACTCTTGAAGATGATACTTGGACCATGAAAACACGCCCTTGATGAAATGAACTTAACAAACTCAATTATGTCGAGACATTAACCGAATCCCTTGAGATGTATTTTGATGAAAAGAATGATATTGAGATATCAAGATGACCAAAACCTGATTCAGAATAAATCTCAAATGGATTTCTTGATGAAACCCTGAGAAGTTGCCTGGGGACTTTTGAAAAAAGATTGAAGATGAAAACCTTGTAGCTTGAAGAGACGAAAATCCTAATAAATACTAATTCCATAATGAAATTCTGGTATCATATATGAGATGTCGAAGGTAATGTCACGAAACTTATAACTGCTTTGAACACAGCTAAATAGGAACAAAGTAAAACAATGCAGAAAATAATAAAAACAGAGAGTTGTTAACCCAGTTCGGTTCTAACCAACCTACGTTTGAGTGCTTCCAAGCCAAGGATGAAGTTCACTATCAACAGTATTAATTCAAAGCTCAAACTTCCATGTTTACACCTCTTCACTTAATCAAACTACCCAATGACCCTTCTATCTGAGATACCACACTTAGATATAAGAACCTCTGCTCACTCCCTCAGTATCACAACCTGTGACACTAAACACAACTAAAATTGAAGACACTCTTCAAAGACACACAATCACACTTGCTTCAAAGCTTATGGTGATTGAAAACTTACAACTCAAAAGCCGTCCTTCTCAAGTAGAAATACTCGAGAGGCTCACAATAAATAATTAACAACCAAAACAATGAACAACCAACAATTAAACTAAACTTTCTAAAAATGGAACGACCAACTGCAAAACAGAGTTTGCAGCCTTTAAGTAGAGTAACAACAACTAGGGTTTCTTTACTCACAAGTCTCCAGCGCCTCATGTCTTCTCTCCATGAAAGCAGGACATTAAATCTCCAAGAATGTTGCTGAAGGCGTTTCTCAAGCTTCCTTAGTTGAAGCATACAAATAACAAACAAACTGACTTCTTAAAAATTATGCACTTCTATCAGTTTCACATGTCAGGACATCTGATGTGACATCTACTACTTTAGTAAAATTCAAGGTATTTCTAAGCAGAATGTTTTACCAAAATTTCTTCCAATCAATAGAACCAACAAACTCCCTCTTTGGCAAAGTTTTGCTAAAACATTATTTGGGGTGCAGGCCATACAATTAAAACATCACCATAATAAACATAGGCATTCAAGCGCATACATCAGAGCAGCACAGTAAAGCATCATCATAATCAAAATAGAGATAGCAGCGGATAATTAACACAGATGTTCAAACATCAGTTAGAACATTCAAAGATGCAACATTTTACTCCCCCTGCACACAACACACGCAGATGCACAATTGACAAATAAAAATTTTGCTCCCCCTGCACAACAGCTTCTCTTCTTGTGGAAACACATAGTATCTTCATAGATACGCAATCAATAATTAACACTTCTGATAACACAAAACACAATTAACACTTCAGCTTCTTCTCAACATAAGAAGCACACAGAGAACAATGAACACAGTAGCAGCTCCTCCTTAGCATAGTCATCACATCAGTTGCTCACACATGTGGAATCACACAAGTAAATCACCAAGAAAAAACACACAATCTCTCATAACTGCAACAATTCACAGCTTCTCCCCCTCAACTTAATGTCTAATTACTCATACTCTCCCCCTTTTTAGCCATAATTTGGCCAAACCAAAAAAGATTTCATGGAGGATAACAGAAATAAATACTAGATTCAACTAAGTTACTTAATATCTAAGGTTAAGTACCACCCAAAATAAAACATATGTCATGCACTTAAGTTCCAAAATTACATAAAAGAGGGATAAACAAAAACTAGATGGAAACACAATCAACATCTTCATCCCAATCAGTGTTCTGTAGAACCTGCAGACCTTCCAGTTTCTCCACTTTCTTCTTCTCCTGATCCAGCTCCGGAAGAGCTTTGAGTTGCTGTGCTATTTGCTTCTTCTTTTGGTGCCTCTTCAGCAGCACTTGCAGCAACATTCTTCTTCAGAGCTAGGATGATCTCTTCAAGTTTCTGCTTCCTTGTTGTGCTAATTTGTATGACCTCATCCAATTCTCTGCAAGTTGCAGTAAGTTCAGCAATTACATCCCCTTTATTTTTTGTTTTTAGTTCAACAGCAGTAGATGTTGAGACAATGTCTGCGACATGTACTCCAGCAAATAACTTCTGATGCAGGGACAAAGGGGTAGCTCTTTTACATTCAGCGTCCAAGGTTGTAGACAAAACTCCAGGATGTTGATGTAGTATTATTCCACTAATGAGAGTAGGTAAACCTATAGGAAGCTTTGTGGCACAAGTGTCAGAATGCTTAAGGGTCTGGTCATAAATATAAGTACCATAGTCAAATAGTATCTTCATGTCAACTGCATAGATGAATTTTCCTAGTTCCACTGAGATAGTTGATATGTGGTTTATTGGCACCCAGTTTGTTGCACCTATTCTATGCAGAATTGCATACTTCACACTCAATTTTCCAACAGACAGCTTCTCCTTCATATGCTAGGTCTTGACTTGATTAGCAGTTATGGTTCTGCATATCTGGTCATCAGTGACTTTCAGCTCACCTTCTTCCTTCTCACTCCTCCCTATATATTGTTTGATCATGGAAGGTGAGTAATTTACACACTTTCCTCTGAAAAACACTTTCTAAAATTCTTGGCTTTTCTTGTCATCACAATCTTCAGGAATGTTAACTATGAATTCCTTGACTAGGGTTTCATAGAACTTTGACAACTTGGTCACTGTTTTTATCAGTCCTACTTCATAGATCAATTTCATAACTTCCTTGCAAGCTAAGACATCTTTTGCTAACTCCCTTTCTAAAGCCAGTCTCCTCTGATATATATATATATATTTACATCTAGAAGCAAACTTGATGGTATGGAATGAGATGTTGTCAGTAGGAGCATCATGGACATTGTAATTGGTTCTCTGAACTATTGACTTCTTCGTTGGTGAGATGTCTGGGACATCTGTCTCGACTTCATAATCAGATTCAAATTTTGATCTTATCTTCCTCTTGCTGGCTGATGGAGTAGCTTTGCTCCACCCTTTTGGAGGACCGTACATAACCTTCTTCTTGACAGGTTTGGATGGGGTGCTGGAAGCAACAACTTTTCCTTTTCTTATTTTCAGTCTTTTTGCAATTCAAGGGTTAACATTAATAATCATCTCATTGTCAGATAAGGTGTCTACATCTATAATAACATCATTTACATATTTCTCAGTCCTCTTATCAGTTGAATCAACCTGTTTTTCTTGAGGAATTTTCTTCAGGGGTGATGTTCCAACATCAGTCGTGACTTCATCAAGAAAAGTTTCTTTTCAAGATTCTCTTAAGGAGTCTCCTCTTCCCTCATGGATGATTCAGTGTTCTCTTTTGGAGCACCTTCACCGGGCATTTGGGCAAGAGTGATTGTGATCCCTTCAACAGGTAAACTCACACTTAGGGTATCAACAACTAACCATCTTATTACCCTGTCTACATCAGCATCATTTTGAATATCATCATCAGTGGGTTCAGATACATTACCTCCAACTGAGATATGAGTTTTCCTTGGTTGTCTTGCATGACGGGTGCTAAGCTTTGTAGGTCTTGCATCCGAACAAGGAATCATGGAAAGTGGAATGATGTTTAGGGCTTATTCTGTTGGAATACTTTCGTCTTTGTTGCTTGATCCTGGTGCAGTGTATTGAGACATCTTGATGATGAAGTGTGAATGATTGATTTTATGAAGATTGAGGGTGGAGATTTTGGAGTATGTAGGAGTAGTATAGCGTGTGGTGAAACTGTGAGATATGTGAACTTGGGTTAGCCCTTTTATATGTTGCGCCTTATGTTGTAATATCGTTGAGTGATCTTTTGATAAATTTTGCCACTTAATGATGTTCCCACACACTTTTAATTGCTATAATTTCTTTAGCAAACAGACCCCTTGTTCTCTTCTTGAGCACTCATATACATTCCATGCTCTTGAATAACCATTGACTAGCTTTAGTACAGAGAATTTTTGAACTAGATTCATGGTTCTTTTCTTTGTAGACTGATTATTAAATTTGGCATATTTGACTAATGTCAAAACATTCATTGGGACATTATGATTAGCTGACTCCAAACTTGTATTATCCTTCAGGAAATTCTTGTCTACAGATTTTTTGTCTTTCACATTTGTTTCTAGAGGGGGCCCATAAATAGCAGTTGTCTTTGTTTCTTCTACCCTTCATAGTAACTTCACCATTCTTGTTTGTAATGATACATTCAGCTCTTGTGAAGTTCACATTAAATCCTTGATCACATAGTTGACTTATGTTAATCAGGTTGGAAGTTAGCCCTTTGACAAGTAATACACCTTAAATGTTAGGAAACTTAGCACTGTGTGTCTTTCCTGTTCCTTTGATTTTACCCTTCATTCCATCTCCAAAATTGACATAACCAGTTGGGTGATCTTGAAAATTTACCAATAGATTTTGGTTTCCTGTCATATGCCTTGAGCATCCATTATCAAAATACCAGGCTCCTGTGGTCTTTACTGTGGGTGACGTGTGAGATAAGAAACATGAGACATTTGTTTTAGAAATCCACTATTTCTTTGGGCCAGCTTAAGCCACATGTGATTGATGTGTAGAGTTTGGGTAACCATACAACTTGAAACAAAATAGTTTTATGTGACCATATCTTCCACAGTAATGGCATCTCCAGTGTTGATGTCTTATGTTATGTTGTCTGTAATTATTCCTTCTGTGATGTTGAAACATCTGATTCGACATCTTAGGTTTAGCCTGATTTTGAGTAGATTCTGTAGAAGACTCCCTTGTACCATTGTACCCTAGTCCACTCATGTCTCCTACAACTCTTCTAGCTTGAAGTATCTTTTCCAGTGTCTCAGATCCACTATTTAGCATCTTGGCAGATTTGGTCATTTGATCAAGATCACTTTTTATCACATTTGCTTCACCTTCAAGCTTCTTAATGATTTTCAGATGCTTCTTCTTTATGTCTTGCATTTGTAGTATGAGCTTCTTCTGCTTCTCATTCTCCTAGAAAACTTCAACACTTTTGATGCATAGTTCTTTGTATGTAGCAGTCCTCAAAAGTAAGTTCTTCATCACTAGAATCTCCATTAAAAATATATGTCCTAGTCAAGGATGTTACATGTTTGGCTGATTCATCTTGTATCTCCTCTTCAGAGTCTTCATCTGACCACAATACATTCAAACCTTTTTCTTGTCTTTTGAGATAGGTTGGACAGTCCCATTTGATGTGACCAAATCCTCCATATTCATAGCATCTTAGTTCTCTTCCTTGAGAATATTTTTCCTCAGTTTCTGCTTTCTTCCCAGAGTTACATGTTCTCGATGTCCGTTGTCGACATTGGTTGTCTTTGACAAAGGTTCAGATCATATTCCTCACTCTTCTTTTCAGTGTTGGTCTTGAATGTTATGCTTTTGGGCTTCTTCTCAGACCTCTCATTAATACTCAGCTCAAATGTTTGGAGTGAACCCGCAAGTTCATCCACTTTCATGTTGTTGATATCCTGAGCTTCTTCATTAGTTGTTACTTTCATATCAAATCTCTTAGGTAGAGATCTGAGCATCTTCTTTACCAGCTTCTCTTCTGGAATCTTCTCACCCGAGGCACTGCAAGCACCAGCAATTTTAAGAACATTCATATTAAATTCTTGAATGCTTTCCTCTTCCTTCATTCTCAGGTTCTCAAACTTAGATGTGAGCAGATGCAGTTTTGACATTTTAACCTTGAAGGTCCCTTCATGAGTAGTCTTGAGTATTTCCCAAGCATCCTTGGCCACTTCACCTGTATTGATTAATCTGAAGATGTTTCTGTTAACTCCACCGAATATAGCATTCAATGAATTTGAATTTACAAGAGCTAGTTCATCATCTTCCTTTGACCAATTTTCTTCAGGTTTCAGCTCACCAATAGGTTGATTATCAGCTCCAATAATCACAGGATGTGTCCATCCTTTCAGAAGAGCCTTCCAAGCCATACTGTCCAAGGACTTTGTATATGCTGCCAAACAGGGCTTCCACATATCATATTTAGATCCATCCAGGATGGGTGGTCTATTTAAATATATTGCCTCCTTGTCCATATTACCAGAAAGTATCTTCCCTAGATCTCACCCAGAGACAGAGCAGGATGCCTGCACTAATACCAATTGAAATTCTGGTATCAAATATGAGATGTCGAAGGTAATGTCATGGCACTTATATCTTCTTTGAACACAGCTAAACAGAACAAAGTAAAAAAATGCAAAAAACAATAAAAACACAGAGAGTTGTTAACCCAGTTCGGTTCTAACCAACCTACGTCTGGGGGATTCCAAGCCAGGGATGAAGTTCACTATCAACAGTATTAATTCGGAGCTAAAAATTCTCTGTTTACACCTTCTCAATTAATCAAACTACCCAATGACCCTTCTACCTAAGATACCACACCTAGATATGAGAACCTTCGCTCACTCCCTCAGTATCACAACCTGTGACACTAAACACAACTAAAACTGAAGACACTCTTCAAAGGCACACAATCACACTTGCTTCAAAGCTTATGGTGATTGAGAACTTACAACTCAAAAGTCGTTCTTCTCAAGTAGAAATACTCGAGAGGCTCACAATAAACAATTAAAAACCAAAACAATGAACAACCAACAATTAAAACTAAACTCTCTAAAACTGGAACGGCTAACTGTAAAACAGGGTTTGCAGCCTTTAAATAGAGTAACAGCAACTAGGGTTGCTTTACTCACAAGTCTTCAGCGCCTCCTGTCTTCTCTCCATAAAGCAGGACATTAAATCTCCAAGAATATTGCTGAAGGCGTTTCTCAAGATTCCTTAGTCGAAGCATACAAATAAAAAACAAACTGACTTCCTAAAAATTATGCACTTCTGTCAGTTTCACATGTCAAGACATCTACTGTGACATCTGCTACTTCAGTAAACTTCAAAGTATTTCTGAGAAGAATGTTTTACCAAAATTTCTTCCAATCAATAGAATCAAAACATATTTCACAGCCTAACGAAGAATCAAAAGAATCAATCTCTTATCTGACATGTACACTGTAAAACACAGTGAAACCCTAATTTTGTACAATCACTAAACTTTGAACCTTAACCACGTTATGAGGAGATGCTCATGAAGTTGAGACTTCAAATTTCCTGCCCATGAACATGTCATATACTCAGATAGTCAAAACCCTAGCTCAAGGATAAAAAGATTGGAGAATGTTGGTTCACCTCAAAACCCTTGCCAATTTAAATTCTCTAATGAAACAACTAATCAACATGAGATGTAATGAGGCAAAAACATCCCTGATAGTCGAATGATCAAAATTTCGAGAACATGAAACCCTCCTTGAACTGATTGACGAAGCAATCAACCTCTAAGATTGAAGAGGAACTTGTGAACCAAAAGATACATTAATCTCGTAAAATGCATGAATATGTATGATGAAACATAAGCCATGATAACTAAAGTGAAGAGGGAAAATTTTGGGTTGCAACAGGGGCCACCAAGTTTGTAATCTTGATGATAATGCAATGATGCGAATGAGATGGATACTTAGGGGTAAAAATAGGGTATAACAGTTACACCAAACTAATTAAAAGTTGGTTTCCTTATAACCATATTGTATGAATAAAGAGCATCAATAACCAAATACATACCTTAATTTCTTTGGCTTCCTCTAGATTTCAGAAGGTGATATTTAGTGTGATGTAGCCTTTCACTTGTACCTACACCCAAGAGAACCAAACTCGCAAGCCATTAAAGGGTTTTAGGTTTTCTGGGTCGATGCATAAACTTTCAAATGCATCCCGTTAAAGATATTTATAGAACTTCCTTGGGGTGTGAGAACTCTTTTGATCTCACATTCATTACACCAAAGGGTAATGAGCATAGGGTCGTTGTTATAAGGGTGGACATCAGTTGTGTTCCTCTCAGAAGAGGTGATTATGGATTTTAGAGTATACGTATCGCCTTTGTCTTCAACATTAGGGAGGTCTTCTATATTCATAATTTGGCAGGCGTACCTTCTATGGAAGTATCTAGTCTACCCACCTTTCACTAGTGGTGTGAACCTTTTGTGTTAGGAATACACCCATTGACGTCTCACGCCTTTTTTTCATTGTTTCTTACCTTACATTTAATGTACATTCTACCCTAGCGACCACCTTCTCTAACAAAAGTGTTGGTTGTTGGGTGAGAAACTCGTTTAAGTTTCCTGCATTTATTCCATTTCAGAACGCCCCCACAAACATTTCTTGGTTTTGGGGGATGACCCTGATGGTGGTTTCATTGAACTGGGAAAGATAGTTTATCAACGAATCTGATGCAACTTGTCATATATTGAATAGGTTGGTGGCAGACATCTTCCTGTGACGGCTGGCGACGAACTAATGCAAAAGGCTCTTTACGATCTCATGATAGGTGGCATGAAACCTCGGGGAAGGTCCGTGTAAAATCTCAAGGAGGCAACTTTGAAGGTGTTTAATACTAATTTGAATTTCAGGGAGTCGTGTGCTCTAATGATGGGTATCTTCTATTTATAGAGGCGACATGCTTGTAAGAATCACTATGTCCATCAATTTGGCCAACGAGGGAGGCTTGAATCCTTTAGAGACACGAGCATCCCATGTTTTTTATGAGAGTGATTAGGGATCCAAAACTTTCATCCCTTATGGGAGATTGGTCTCTTGTTGGCGCTATCAAATACTGAGGATATTATCCTCTAGGGTTTGATTTTAACTGCGTAGTTCGTCGATGGCATGCCACATCTCTGCCAGGGTATTGGTATAATTTCTACCACTAGTATCCTTCGGTATATGGGATGGAGATCTCCTTTTAACCATGGTTGGGGATGGCTAGGTATAGGAGTGGAGGGTAGCAATGAGTATTATGATTATAATGAAGAATGTGGGCCCATGTTTGTTTTATCGGATCCCCATTATGAGAACCATTGTATGGGTCAAAAAGTATAAGTGTTTGTGGTATCCTTACAATGGTATAATATAATCAGAGTCCTTAGAGGGTTTATAATAGTTTAGGATGGTCAGGGCTTGTCTGCGGCAACAAGAGGCATTGTATGGTAGTTTTACAACATTTACGGTGGTTTTAGAAGGCCAACTCACGTAGGGTGAGTGGTTATGTATGTAAGCATTGTAATTAGGGTATGAATGATCTCATCTTCTCCCGTTAGGGAAGAATTATTTATAGAGGCCCTTGGTCCTAAGACTTAGGAAACTCTAAGAGGTGGTAATTTCCCCCTCTTGACCGAGGGAGGTTGTTAACTACATATTTTTCTGGGAAGTTGTGACATGACTTAGTCTGGATAGAGGTTTGAGGGATAGTGGCATTGTTCATGTGTCTTATTATGAGGGTGATCCCCACACTTCACAAAGGTAGATATCATGTGTCACCTCATATGACGAGAACCCTTGCATTGCCCTTATTTTGAGACTCACAAATATAATACTACACTTTAACAAAAGAATTAGCTAGTGAGAAAGTCTATAATACATCGAAGAAGATCGGACTAAATCATGAGTTGCTCATTATGATAATCCGACCTAGTAGATAGGATATCCCAAGAAATAGGTTCAATGTGTAACAATAAGTTATAAGTAATATGAGATGACCATGCTAGTATAAATAAGAAAAACATGAATCTTTAAGCGATAAGAGGATTAGGTATTAAATACTACTAATGAGATCTATACTCTAAATGAATGATTGTCTAGCTACAAGAGTACTCTTAATAGACACATTTATGTAATTTCAGAGCATACACTGATTCTTATGAAATTTCAAGGTAGAATTCCTAGAGCCTTCACTTAACTGGGATAGACAGAGACATTAAAGCACATGGCTTATTAGAATACACCTTAAGAAAATGTTTGTGTGATTTTGATGTTTCTAAACATTTGTGTCACTCTTGTTGAATCAAAATCCTATTTTTTTTTAGCAAAGGTTTAAGTTGTAGACACCTCTGTTTATGCACAATCTTAAAAATATTTGACATTACTTCTAAAACACTTTTTTAAATTCGAGTGAAGATTTATTGGAATATGTCAATATTCCTATATAGAGATGAATTTGAAAAAATTCCTTAGGCCCCACATTGTTAGTAACATAAGTGTATTTGTGTGTCAATTATAAAACTCCTTAGTCCCACGTTGGTGAGATTAGATACCTTGACTAATTTACTTCATTATATAAGGAATTACACGTTTCATTTCAAAACACACCAAAATTTATTTTGAGTTTTTCCTTCATCACTCTCATTACTCTACGTTTTTCGAAGTCTCAAAGCGCGAACTTCTCTCGGTTTCCTTATACTCGTTGATTTTTCTGAGCATTTTCTTAAATTCTCTTTAAATAATTATTTAAATTTTTTATCATTTGAGAAATTATTAGGACTGTTCTTTATATCATATACTACAAGTGATTTTTATATTTATTCAACCGGTCTTTATACCAACAGAGGGTGTATTTGTAGACTGATTATTTATTTTATAGATAGTAATTATATAATATAGAACTAAATTATTTTATCCTAAAGACGTCGTGATTGATGGACTGTTTCGTAAAATTTTAAGTAGTCCACAATTTTAGTAGCAATTTTCAAAAATCGTGAGTTAACATGCTTCCATAGATTAATATTATAGGAAGATAGCTACGATAGCTACTTTAATTAATCAAATCCATACGATGACATTACATCTTATCCAAAAAAATGTTATTTATATAACAAGGAAAGTTCACAGTCCTACCGGTTGCATTCAAAATAAAACTTGAAGAAATAATCAAGCATTGAAATTGTTTGATTTTAATCTATTGTGACAATTTTTGTAACCTTTAATAAGGACATAAATTTAGTGAGTACATATCATATTTACCTTTTGTTTTGTATTTGTACTCATGTCTCCGTTATTGGATTGTATGTTCATATCATGTATGCTCCTCAAAATTTGAGGTCTATTGAATATTCAAGTCTTACATAAAATGTTCCTTTTGTTATAAATTTTTCACCTGTCCCACTGGAATGAATCCTAACCCTAATGAAGCTAATAAAGACTCACCAACTGATAAAACAAACGTACCATTCTTGTCATAGTATCAAGACTTGATAGCAATGGTAAGGTAAAGCTTGTGTAGCCTTATATGGAACAACATTTCTGAAAAATTTGTTACACATAATAATGGAACATATCCATCCTCGCCTTATTCTTGTTGTACATTAGTCAAAACAGGACTATGGTCAAAGATTAAAAATAAATAAAGTGCACAATATACTCACCCAACTACTGTCTCTTTCGTATTCATGATATAAATTTGTACAAAGAAAATAACTAAAGAATTTTTTTACCAATCTCTCCTTACTCATTTTGTTATTTGTAAAAAAGAAAGAAAGTTAGGTGATGTATTGTTTGTGAAATGATCTATGAATAACTGCTTCTGAGTGAAAGCAATTTTCATTGGCTAGTTTTTTGTATCTCACTATAAAAAACACAAGTTCTGCACAACTAGGGCTTGGACGTGAGAGAGAGAGAGATTGAGAGTCAGAAAAGCACTTAAATTACATCGTCATTGCATTCACTACAAGCTGCAAAATTTCACCAACCTTGGTCAGTATATGGCAGTGGCATTGACCATAAGATTGGGTCCCTACAACCAAACACTGCACAGAGAGAGAGAGAGAGAGAGAGAGAGAGAGAGAGAGAGAGAGAGAGAGAGAGAGAGAGAGAGAGAGAGAGAGAGAGAGAGAGAGAGAGAGAGAGAGAGAGAGAGAGAGAGAGAGAGAGAGAGAGAGAGAGAGAGAGAGCGCCCAGCAAACATACAAAAATATTTATAGGTTTTTATGTATGATTGTTGTCATATATGGTTGATAAATTGATAGTGTAACATGTACAAACAAAAGAATCTCAACTCACCAGTAGAATCATTTCCTTCCTATTTCACCTCACGCAACCAATTAGTACTAGTGGAAATACAATTCAATACAACAAGAATAAGGTGAGGATGGATATGTTCCAAGAATAAGAGTAATAACTTAACACCATAGGATAAGAACAATTAAATTTTATGGTCATTAGGACATAGTCAACAAAATTAGCTAAGAAACATAAATCAGGATGTGAAATGTAAGGCCCCACGCATTCCGAAGAAGAGAGAACACTCACACATTATCGACATAAAAAGATGAATAAAGCAACATTTTTGTAGGTCATGATTTGTTAAGAAACATGAGATCCATGAAAGTAAAGAGAAAATAGAGAAAAATAACTTGTATTGATTAAGATGAAATTGAAACAATGTGTAAAATTTTCTAAAATGAGCAACTAACTAACACCTAACCTATATTTATCTATCTCTCTAATGCCCTCCCGCACGTTGGAAGGTGTTCAAAATTCCAACTTGAAATGAGCACTACAAAATTACATCAAATTGATAAAAAATAGAAGATAAAATGAAAAAATACCATCTAGTTATAATAAATGATCAAATTTTTAGTAGTTTACATTACTACCAAAAAAAGCTTTTAACAACGGTTGGATTAGGTATATAATCACGCATGTTCAGATGTTGTTACGTAGCATGTTATTGTATATGTGTTACTTTTAATCACGGTCTAACGACTATTATAGTAAATTGAATAACATGCGCGCTATAACAACGATTAAGAGTGATAACCATTGTGATATTGTTTATGAATAAATTTTAAAACCATTATTAAAACCAGAATCAACAATACATCATTTATAAACTGATATCAAAATCATTATTACGTCAAAATATACATAAGAGTGAACCTCGAATAATAGAAAATAAAATTTAAAAAGACAAGGAGATGTAATCGTTCAATAGCTCGAGGTAGGCAAAAATCTTCCCAATTTCTTAGAGAAGAGAAGGTGTTTAGAATTACATAACCGATACTGAGCACCCTAACTTGACATGTGTGAAATTTTTCCAACTTCCAAAAAGAGATAAAGAATCAGAAGAAACAATATAAAAGCGGAATAACACAAAACCAACTTCATCCAAAGGAGTCAAATGAGTTATCCTGTTTAAGCTACCAACAATGCTGAGAATCAAGATGTTGATGTTGTAGAGGGTGATGTGGTGCAAAACCATCCTCATAATCAAGATGAGGAAAGTGTTGAAGAAACTTTAAATGTTATCCTAAGTGAGTTTTTAAGTTAGAGTTAGTGGAAAGATAAATAGTTCTTATGGTGGAAGGGCCAAGAGTTTAGTGGTCTATTAAAAGAACTTAGTTGCATTTAAATTCCTAGAAAATATTGGAGCTATATAAAGACTTTATTGTATCTTTCATTTGCAAGAAGTAAGAGACCTATATATATATATATATATATATATATATATATATATATATATATATATATAAGTGCAGTAAGTAAGACTTCCACCAGTAGAAATATGGTGTAAAAGTGTCATTTTTTCACAAATTTGGATCAGAACTTAAGGCAAATGCGATGAGTCAAATGTCACTGCCACGACTAACGAAGTCAAATTACGAAAACTGGAGTATCCAAACGAAAGCTCTTCTTCGATCTCTAGATGTGTGGGAGGTGAGCAAAGATGGGTTTGAAGAACCAACAGACATTGCGGCTTATACGACAGCTCAAAACAAGGCGTTGAAAGAGACGCGATCGAAGGATAAGACGGAACTGTACATCTTGTTCCGAGCTGTTGATGAATCAGGCTTTGAAAAGATTACAGGTGCAACGACTTCGAAACAAGCATGTGACACGTTAGAAAAAGGATACAAAGGAGCTGAGCAAATCAAGCAAGTTCGTCTTCAAACTCTTCGAGGAGAATTGGAGAGAATGAAGAGGAAGGAGTCAGAAACTGTATCAGACTACATCACGCGTTTGCAAATAGTGTTGAACCAACTCAATCGAAATGAAGAAACGATGATTGATGCTCGTATTGTCAAAAAGATTATGAGATCTTTAATTGATAACTTGGAGAATATTGTGTGTGCGATAGAAGATTCAAAGGACCTTGCAACGCTTATAGTTGAAGAACTAGCTGGTTCTCTCGAGGCACACGAACATCGTAAGATCAAAAAGAAGGAGGGGACACTCGACGAAGAAGTTCAAATCAAGGAGTCCACCAAAGACGAAAAGGTACTCTTTTCCCAAAACTTTAGAGGAAGAGGAAGTGGTCGTGGAGGTCGTGACAGTGGTTGAGACAACAACTTTGAGAGAGGACAGTCGAGCCAGCAAAATTGGCGTGGCAAAGGATGTGGTCAAAGAGGTGGTTGGTCGAACTACTCCAACATCGAATGTTACATGTGTAACAAACATGGTCATTATCGAAAGATTGAAACTCCTACAAATTCTACAACTGTGGTAAAGTGAGACACCTTTCAAAAGATTGTCGACTCGAAATAAAGGTAGAAGAAACAACCAATCTAGTTTTGGAAGCCGAAGCGAATGAAGGCTTTCTACTGATGTCTTAAGAAGAAGTGGACGCAAAAAATGACACTATGTGGTATCTCGAATCAGGGGAAAGTAATCATATGTATGGTCACAAACACCTATTTAAAGAAATGCAAAATATTGAAGTTGGTCATTTATCTTTCGGAGATGCATCGAAAGTGAAGGTCGAAGGAAAATGTACGATTTGTTAGTTGCTGAGGGATGACTTGACTGGATCAATACAAGATGTTTATTATGTACCAGATCTCAAGACCAATATTCAGAGTTTGGGGTAACTCACAGAAAAAGGTTATTCGATATTCATGAAAGATCAGATATTTCACTTGAAGGACAAGTTAGGGCATCTAGTTGCTCAAGTCGAAATGGGAAAAAATTGAATGTACAAATTGAACTTGAAAAGTGTTCGAGAAACATGTTTGCAAGTTAATGTCAAAGATAATGCATCACTGTGGCATCTGCGTTTTGGTCATCTACATCATGTTGGTCTAAAAAGGTTAGCAAATAAGAACATGGTGCACGGGCTACCAGACATGGACTATGAAGGAAAGTTTTGTGAAGAATGTGTGCTTAGCAAACAAAGAAGAACCTCATTTAAAAATAATGCAGAATATCAAGCTAAACAAATACTCGAATTGATTCATATTGGAATTTGTGGACCAATCACTCCTGAATCCTTCAACAGAAAAAGGTACTTTATTTCCTTTATCGATGATTTCTCACGAAAAACCTCGGTTTACTTCTTGAAAGAGAAATCTGAAGCATTTGAGGTGTTCAAAAGGTTCAAAGTGATGGTGGAAAAGGCAACTGACAGACACATCAAATTCGTTCGATCTGACAGAGGTGGTGAGTTTACTTTGATAGCTTTTTTGAATTATTATGAAGAGCATGGCATAAGGATATTTCTAACTGCACCATATTCATCTCAGCAAAATGGTGTGGTTGTGATAACACTAAAACACATTGCGTTTTTTACTCGGATTGCACATGATAAACTTTAGTATTATTATCTTTTTTCCACTTTATGTTTGCTTTTTCTTTCATTTTCAGATGCCCAGCTATTTCGGAGCCTTCTTGCGCAAAACGAAGCAAATCGGTCAAGAAATCAAGTTTTTCAGCCATTTGTACACGTGGCGGACAACATGGCGGCCGCCACAGAGGACGCCATGACGTGACAAGGACTCAACCACCATCAACTTCCTTTAGCCCACAATCTTCTCACCTTTTCACTTGTGGAGGGCTCCACCTTTGTTATGGTTTTCCCGCCCAAAAGGAACTTGAAGGGCGTCTCCGTAATTTTGTCGTTTTCTGTTTTTCTATAAATAAGAGTTTTCAGTTTAGTTTCTTATCATCCAAGCTTAGTTACAAACTTAAGCCATATACTGTCAGTATTGTAAATAGATAAACTCCTCACATCAAAGGGTTATTGCACTATTGATCGAGTTTGTAATCGAGTTTGGAGCACTTTGGTAGAAGTTAATCCTGCCGCCATTTTCATTCTAGATTGATTTACTTCCAGTTGTACCAGATGTAAAGCCTCTGTTTGGAGCAAGTTTCTATTTATAAAGTCTTGTATTTACTTTATTTATTTCAGCACTCCCTCTTTACTTACTTTACTTCCCTTGTCTTGCATTTTATTTACCTGTTTTATTTATCTGCACTGTTTATTCGCCTTTTAAGCCCTCTTGACTTTATTTACTTTAACATGATCCATTTTAACATGTCAATTTACATTTCCATGTCTAGCTAATCTTTAAAGGTTAGAATGTAAGGATCATGGTTAAAGTAATGTTCCATATAATGTATCTATAGGAATGCTTGAGGACTATTTTGGTTTTTTTCACAAGTTTTTCTGTACTTAATTTTTGTTGGGTAAGATCGAAAGTCGACTAACTTTTAGTAAAACTTGGTTAGTCTTAATTGTTCAAAGAAAGCGAAAGAGATTTGTCTAGTTAAGTAGGAGTTTTTAGCTATAGAGAAAACGATTTTTAAAACTATTTTCGGACGGGTTTATGGGTTTAAAGTCTGGTTCACATGAACCTCTTTTAATTAAAATACTTTTTCAAATCAAAATACTTTTCAACTGAGTCAAGAAACTATATTTCTTAAAAATAGGTTCACTACTTTAACGCAATGCGTGTCTTTTTATAAGTGACAATAAAAGGGATAGATTAAAGAATCAACTCGGTTCTAAATACGCGAAAGCGACAGTTCCTGTTAAATTAGTTCTCTTTTATTAGTAGAAAACATTTCCCTACAAGTAGTTTTGCTAAGAAGCATTCAGAACATTATCAGACCATGTGAATTACATTCAAGCCTGTTGTTTTTATCTGAATTTATTTTCATACTTTATTTTTCTCTGCACACTCCCAAACATCTGAATTTGATCTTCCTTAGATAAACATCGTGACAATAGACTACGATAGATTGAAACTTGGCCTCTGTGGATTCGATAATCTCTTATATTACTCTAACGCGATTCGTATACTTGCGAAACACCGCATCAAGTTTTGGCACCGTGTCGGGGACCAATTTTGCCAAATTTCATATCCTTTTGTTGCACCGTCTAGACTAAGGCTTTATTAACCGGTAAATGCGAAGAACTCGTAGTACCGGAAGTTAAGTATATCCAATAGTAGAACCCGAATGTTATGCTTATGCACGCCTTTTGCTCCAACGAATTAGGAGAACTATGGCCGAAGAACGTGACCGAAGACCACTCAAGGATTTCTCCCAACCATCCAACAAGGAACCCAGTTCTAGTATAGTGAACCAAACCATACCCTCTAATAACTTTGAACTAAAACCTTCACTACAACAGATAGTACAACAAAACCAATTCGCAGGTCTTGCAACAGAGAACCCAAACCAATATTTAAAAGTTTTTATCCAAATAGACAACACTTTCAAAACCAATGGTGATATGCCCTAGGCCATACGCTTATGATTATTTCCTTTCTCCCTCAGAGACAAAGCACGCTCCTGGTTAGACTCACTTCCAGCCAACTCAATAACAACTTGGGAATACCTTAGAAGAGTATTCCTTGCTAGATACTTTCCTCCAAGTAAGATCGCGGTCCTTAGAAACCAGATCACCAGATTTACCCAAAATCAAGGCGAATCTCTTTTCGAAGCTTGGGAGAGATACATAGAACTTTTGAGAGCTTGTCCACATCATGGCCTAGAGCAATGGTTAATCATGCATACCTTCTACAATGGACTCCATTACAACACAAAAATGACCATAGACGCCGCTGCTGGTGGCGCACTAATGAACAAACCTTACCGTGAAGCTTGTGCTCTCATCGAAGATGAAATTCCTGGCAGCAGATACGTGATGTCACAGAGAATGTTATGACATAGTATCTGACACTCTGTTAACAATTCACACGGTTAATTGAAACAGCAGTAAAGAACACAAACAATTGTTTACCCAGTTCAGTGAGTAACTACACCTACATCTGGGGGCTACCAAGCCAGGGAGGAAATTCACTATTAGTAGTATTAATTCAGGAATAAACCAACCAGTTTATCTCCTTCACTTAAAGCCTACCCAATGCAACTTCAATCTAAGTCCTACTTAGACCTGAGTTCCTACTCACTCCCCCTCAATCACAGCAGTGATATAAACCTATTGTTTAATAGAATTGTGAAGACACTCTTCAATAAACATTCTTGATTTGCTTCAAAGCTTTAATCAAGAGACACAACACTCGTGCTTCAAAGCTTTGAGTGATAAACAACCCTTACAACCAAATCCTAGTCCAAGGCACTTATCAAATGATAATTGCTTGGCTCACAAGAGTAACTAGAATACATAAATAAACAACCTGCTAGATCTTCAATACAGTCCAAAAAACACAGCAGCAGAATAAGGGTTCTTTTACTATTATAGAAGTAGTCTTGTTACTTCAGTTTTGGGCTTCCATAATTATAGCTAGAGTTCACTTAATATAACCTAAAGACTTGGTCTTTTTAACAAACCAATTTAGGGTTAACTAAGATTAACCACAGAGCCACGTGAGCATGTGATCCAATTACATTAATTCATAACAAACAGCTCAACAGAAATCCTGAAAACTCTCAGGAAAAAGAATCTGCAGAACAGCAAATGTCACACAGAATGTCATAACATTGTTTATGACATCAATCATTCTTCTGCAGATTTCCAAAGAAAGCCTAACTCCCAACTGAGTTGTACTTGAATTAATCTTCTTCTGCAGAATTTATCTTCAACTCTGAATGTCATGACATCAGTCAAGACATTGACATATACTAGTTTTACCAAAAATTAAGGCCAACATAAAAACACTTACAAACTCCCCCTTTGGCAAATTTTTGGCTAAAACAAACTACACTATCAGAGCACTCATGCAGCAGAAAACAATTAACCAGTCTAAGCTAACTAAGCTAAAAAACCAGAATTAACAAAGATAAATTCTACCCATAATTGCCCAACAATTGCCCATAAATTCTTCTCCCCCTTTTTAGCCACAAAGGGGCCAAAGGTGCCAGTACATAATCCCAAAGCTCATTATATAAAGAAAGTAGCAGAGTTAAGAATTACAACCCGTAATGAAATCCATAAATCCAAAACAAACAGGATTAAAACAAGCAAAATCAACAACAAAACAACAAACATAACCACAAGCAACAGCAGCACAGAGATCACAAATCAAGTACTTTTTCTCTGAAGAAGCACTGTGGTATGTAGCATCTTCCGAATCGCTATCAAGACTAGTCTCTTGATCTCGCAGATCCTCATTCAAATATGCAACAGTATCCTCAGCTAGCTCTTCATCCTCAACCTCAGTGTCTTTTTCCTTCTCCAAGGTAGAGATCAGCTCCTCTAGAGTTTGCTTCCTTGCTTCCAGTTCCCTGCAAGTCTCCTTGAGCACAGCAATGACACCAGCTTTCTGAGAGTTAGCCTTGACATTTGATGTCTCAGCAGATGTCATGACAATGTCTGGGACATGTTTCCCTTGAAACAATTTGTAGTGGAAACCAAGAGAAGGAGCTCTTTTACAAACAGAATCTCTGTCTACCAGGATGTCAGGGTATTGGTCAGTTATAATACCACACAAGAGGGAGGGAAAGGTTATTGGACCTTTGATAGCATAACTGTCAGCATGTTTTAAAGTTTGCTCAAAGATGTAGGTGCCATAATCAAACTTTGCTTTTGTTCCAACAGCAAAAATAAATCTTCCTAGGCCAATGGAGATGGTGGACTTGTGATTTGTGGGAACCCAGTTGGCTGCACCTATCTTGTGCAGAATTGCAAACTTGACACTCAGTTTGCTAGCAGTTAACTTTCCCTTCAATGGCCATTGTTTCACTTGCTTTGCAGTGATGGTTTGACAGACTTGGTTATCTGTTTCTTCAATCTCAGGTTGAGCATTATCAGATCTTCCCAAGTATTTGTTGATTACACTTGGGGAAAACTTCACTTTTCTTCCTCTTACAAACACAGTTTTAAAATCTGCTGACCTTCCATCAGCACAGCCACTAGTCAGATTAACAATAAACTCCTTCACCAAAATATCATAACAATTTATAAATTTGACCACGTTATCACCCCTTCCTTGATCAGTCCATAACATCCTTGCATTCAAGGGCACCTAATCAACTCCTTTCTAATGAAATTCTTTAGAGAGACATACTTCCACCTGCTAGCACTCTCTGGATGGTGGAAAGAGATGTTATCAATAGCCACTTCAGGAACTTTGGGAAGTTTGCCAAGAGAGGGTTTCTTTCTAAGTGGAATGCCTGTGACATTCTCTTCAACATTAAAATCTGAATCCTCATCAGATTCTGAGGGTTCAGGGACCTTTCTTTTCTTGATGATTGGAGTTCTCTTGGGCCTTAAGATGCTTCCAACAGACTTCATCCTACCCTTTCCTTGGGAGGGTCCAGCCTTTTTGTCTTTTTCAACCTTTTCTCCAGCCTTGCTTTCAGCCCTGGGAGTCTCATGAGCAACCTTCTCCTTGGAAGGACTTGGAGTAGCATTCTGTTTCCCTTTTCTACTCATCATCCTCTTAGTTATGCTAGGGTTAACTCTAGCAATAAGGTCATTATCAGATAATTCTTCATCAAGATCAATGACAGAAGGCTCAACATTTTGTTCAGAGGTTTTCTCTAGAGATTTTTCCAGGTTGTCAGCAACAGGTTTATCAGGAGATTCTTCAAGAATTTCATCAGAAGAATTCTCTGGAGACTTCTCCATGTTTTCATCAGCAGGTTTTACAGGACACTTAACAGTGGTGTCAACAACAAATTTCTCAGGGGATTTATCAGAAGGGTCATTAACAGGGTTCTCAGGGGATTTCCTAACATTGTCATCAGATGTCTTGACATTCTATGTGACATCTGGATCAGTTGTTAAATTAGGGCTAGCAGATTCTTGATTCAAAGGAACAGAAACCCCACGAACAGAGTGATTCTCATTCAGAATCCTAGTAACTATTCTAGTTATGGCTTGATGAACATATCTAAAACCCTCCCTATTAGCTATCTCAGGAGGAACAGAGGAAGATGGTTCAGTAGTCTTACCAGATGGAGAGGCTTGAGACCTTCTTGCATGTCTGGTATGAAGTTTCTTAACCCTCCCAGGATCAGTTGCCATGGCACGTAGAGGAGTAACCTCCAAAACCTCAGTCTGCATTGGTTCTCTATTTGCCCTAAATCTAGAATCAGTGGGAGAGGGAGAACCAGCTTCCTTTGATGATGAAGATGATGATGACATGCTTTGTTGAGACATTTTGAGAGAATGCAAAAATGATTGACAGGAAGGTTGAGAGTTTCTGTTGAGGGAATGGAATATGATGCATTCAAATGGAAAAACAAGGATATATATATATGACCCTTCCTCTTCTTAAATTTTTGAAAAGAGAGAGGGAAATAATTAATTAGCCCAATTACAATTAAGTTCAATAAAATGTCTCTTTCTTCCCTTGTAGTAAGCAATATTAATTGCTACAACTCTTCATATTAACAAATACCCAACTTGCCCCTTAAATTCTCAAACTGACTAGCATCAAGAGCTTTAGTGAAGATGTCAGCCAGTTGAAGTTCAGTGGCTACATGCTCCAATTTAATCACATTATCTTCCACAAGATCTCTGATGAAGTGGTGTCTAATGTAAATATGCTTAGTCCTGCTGTGCTGAATAGGATTCTTAGAAATATTAATAGCACTCAGGTTGTCATAGTACAATGTTATGACATCCTGTGTGACATTATACTCAGTCAGCATCTGCTTCATCCAGACCATTTGAGAACAACTGCTACCAACTGCTATGTATTCCTTGATGAGATAAAGACACACAGTTTTGCTTCTTGCTGAACAAAGAAACAAGATTGTTTCCCAAAAAGAAGCATCCTCCAGAAGTGCTTTTTCTATCATCAGCACTACCAACCCAATCAGCATCACAATATCCAGACAGAATTGGTTCACATCCATGAGAATACAGCATACCATAATTGTATGTTCCACTTACATACTTCAGAATTCTTTTCACCTGGTTGATGTGACTTACTTTAGGTTCACTGGTACCTTGCACACACTCAACAAAGGCAATGTCGTCGCTGGTTAAATACATGACTTTCTATCTTTCTTCTATACAAGCTTTGATCTACATTTGTCCCACTTGTGTTTTTGGACAACTTTAGATGAGTAGGTGCAGGAGTCCTTTTATGGTGGCATTTTCCATCCCAAATTTCTTGACAATATTCTTTGCATATTTGCTTTGAGAGAGGAAGGTTGAGTCCTCCATCATGTGACTTGTATTCCAAGAAAGTAAGTCAATTCTCCCATGAGACTTATTTCAAACTCACTTGCATTTGGTTGGCAAAATGTCTCACCATTTTATCGACATTCCTCAAACACTATGTCATCAACATAAATTTGAGCCACCATTATCTTTCCTCCTTCATCCTTGACAAAGAGAGTTTTATCCAAACCTCTTTCCCGTATCCTTTATCGGTGAGGAATTTTGTCAACCTTTCATACCAAGCTCTAGGAGCTTGTTTAAGACCATATAGAGCTTTCCTCAATTTGTAAACATGATCGGAAAGTTAGGATCCACAAATCCTTTAGGCTGTTCCACATATACTTCCTCATTTAAGTATCCATTTAGGAAGGCACTTTTCACATCCATCGAAACGACTTGAATTTCGAATGCAAGCAACTCTAGTAGCAATCGATTGATTCCACTGCCACAGAGCAAAATTCTCATCAAAATCAACTCCTTCAACTTGAGTGTATCCTTGAGCAACAAGTCTTGCCTTATTCTGGTGACAACCCCTTCGCATCGACTTATTCTTCTAGATCCACTTTGTGCCAATGATGTTTGTTCCTTCGGTCTAGGAACTAACTCCCATACTTCATGCTGCTTGAATTGGTTCAATTCATCTTGCATTGCTCCAATCCAATATTCATCAATCAAAGCCTCCTTAACATTCTTTGGTTCAATCTTAGACACAAAACAAGAGTTTGAGATGATTTCTCTAGATCTTGTAATGACTCCACTGTTAGGATCTCCTATGATGAGTTCCTTTGGATGATCTTTCTGAATTCTGATGGAAGGATCTTTATTGGCTTCCTCTGGTTCAGCCTTTGGTGAAGTAGAGATAGGCACATCATCCTTATTAGACACTTGAGGTGATGTCTCAAAGAATGTCTCAACATCATATGGGACATTTGTTTCCTCATGGTGATCATCAACTATGACATTTATGGATTCCATCATAACTTTGGTCCTGGAATTGAATACCCTATATACTCTGCTGTTTGTAGAGTATCCCAGAAAAATTCCTTCATCACTTTTAGAGTCCATCTTTCTCCTTTGTTCACGATCTGTCAGAATATAGCATTTTCTTCCAAACACATGGAAATACTTCACAGTAGGTTTTCTTCCTTTCCATATTTCATACAGGGTGGAGGATGTTCCCTTTCTCAAGGTGACCCTGTTGTGGACATAACAGGCTGTATTCATAGCTTCAGTCCAAAAATGAATAGGAAGCTTCTTAGCATGTATCATTGCTCTGGCAAATTCCTGTATAGTTCTGTTCTTTCTTTCCACAACTCCATTTTGTTGAGGAGTTATAGGTGAAGAGAACTCATGATTGATTCCTTCTGAGGAACAGAACTCATCAAACTTGCTATTCTCAAATTCCTTTCCATGATCACTTCTGATTCTGGCAATGCATCCTTCTTTTTCTCTTTGAAGTCTCTTGCATAATTCTTTAAAAATGTCAAAAACATCAGATTTTTCCCTGATGAAGTTTATCCAGGTAAATATGGAAAAATCATCCACAACAACATAAGCATATCTTTTCCCACCAAGACTTTCAACCTGCATAGGGCCCATCAGATCCATGTGCAAAAGTTCTAGCACCTTAGAGGTGGTCAGATGTCTTGACATTGGGTGTGACATTCTGGTTTGCTTTCCAACATGACACTCACCACAAACTCTCCCTTCATCAATGTGAAGTTTTGGAATCCCTCTAACAGCCTCCATGGATATGATCTTTTTCATCCCTCTAAGATGTAAATGACCAAGTTTTTGGTGCCACAGTTTCACTTCCTTTTCTTCTTTGCTTGTAGTGCACACAGAAGAATAGTTAGTGTCCTCAGGCTCCCATAGGTAACAGTTGTCCTTTAATCTGACTCCTCTCATAACAACTTCTTGTTTTTCATTGATTACAAGACATTCAGACTTGGTGAAGTTGACCTTGAATCCCATATCACATAGTTGACTGATGCTTATGAGATTGGCAGTCAAACCATTTACCAGCAACACTCCATTTAGGTTTGGAACTCCAGAGCAGTCCAAGTTTCCAACACCTTTGATTTCTCCTTTAGCTCCATCTCCAAAAGTAACAAAACTAGTTGTATGAGGTTTGACATCATTTAGAAGGTTCTTGATTCCAGTCATATGCTTAGAGCATCCACTGTCAAAGTACCAGTCTTCTTTGGCAGAAACTCTAAGGGAGGTGTGAGCTATCAAGGCTACAGTCTTCTTCTTCCACTGTTGAGTATATGGTACCTTGTTGGTCTTAGGTTTGACATAAGGGATCTGATTAGGATATCCATATAGCCTGTAGCAAAATGGCTTTATGTGACCAAACCTTCCACAATAATGACATCTCCATCTTTGAAACTTTTTCTTCATGTTTCTCTGATCTTGATGTTGAGCCCTATGTTGTGACATCTGCTTTGACATAGGTTTATCAGGTTTGTTCTTCTTCTTGTTATCGAAATTTCTTTGCAGCCACATATCTAAACGGACACATTTCCTGCCCTATGTTGTGACATCGCTTTGACATTGGTTTGCGGGCCTGTTCTTCTTCTTGTCACCAGCAGGTTTCTTTGCAGCCATATCCCGGACCATGCATATTTCCGCACTTTGTCCAATCGAAGGATCTCCTCCAACTTATCGATTGTGTCGAGAGACTTAGTCATCGATCAAGTTTAGAATTCAACACTATAACTTCACTATTGAGATGACTTATAGTAGCAGTGTCTGCATTCTTTTCAGCCTCCAACTTCACATTCTCAGCTTCCAACTTCACAATTAGCTTTTCTATTTCTCATTTTGCTGACACCCTTCAGCACTTCTGATACACAACTTCTTGTAAGTGTCAGCAAGTTCTTCAAATGTCACTTCCTCATCACTGGAATCATTATCAGAGTTACAAACTCCAGAGAGAGCAGTAACTAGTTTGGCAGATTCTTCTTCAGAGTCACTTCCTGAGTCACCATCAGACCAAGTGACAGCCATTCCTTTCTTCTGTTTCTTTAGAAAGGTAGGACATTCAGCTCGAATGTTCCCATATCCTTCACACCCATGGCACTGGATTCCTCTACTTTGACTTCCCTTTTCTTCAGACTTGGATCTTCTGTTGGAGTCATAAGTTCTGCTAATGTCAGATGGGATGTTCTTGACATTGGACCTTGACTTTGGGTCAATTCTCTTGATGAGTTTGTTGAACTGCCTTCCAAGCATAGCTATTGCTTCTGAGATCTTCTCTTCATCATCTTCCTTGCTTTCATCTTCAGTATTGGATACAAGGGCTATGCTCTTGTTTCTCTTGTCAACATTGTCACTGATTCCCATCGTAAATGTCTGAAGTGATCCAATAAGTTCATCCACCTTCAAGTTGCAGATATCTTAAGCTTCCTCTATAGCAGTCACCTTCATTGCAAACCTCTTAGGCAAGGATCTGAGAATCTTTCTCACTAGCTTTTCTTCTGACATCTTCTCTCCCAATGCTCCTGAGGTGTTGGCAATCTCCAAGATGTTCATGTGGAACTCATGAATGGTTACATCTTCCTTCATTTTCAGATTCTCAAATTTGGTAGTGAGCATCTGAAGTCTTGACATTTTCACCTTGGATGTACCCTCATGAGTGGTTTTGAGAGTGTCCCAAACATCCTTGGCCAGATCACACTGATGTACAAGTCTGAAAATATTTCTGTCAATTCCATTGAACAAGGCATTAAATGCTTTAGAGTTGCCCAGTGCTAGCTCTTCTTCTTATTTGCCCCATTCTTCCTCAAGTTTCAGGCTAGTAGTCCCATCTTTCTCAAGCTTGGTGGGATGTTTCCATCCTCTGTCAGCAGCTCTCCAAGCCTTGTTATCCGTTGACTTTAAAAATGCAACCATACGAGGTTTCCAGTAATCATAGTTAGATCCATCCAGAATAGGTGGTCTACTCCCAAATCCTCCTTCCTTGTCCATAACGCTAGAAAATAATATCCCTAGATCTCACCCAAAAATAACAGGCAGGGTGCCTGCTCTGATACCAATTGAAATTCCTGGCAGCAGATATGTGATGTCACAGAGAATGTTATGACAGATTCGACACTCGTTAATAATTCACACGATTAATTGAAAGCAGAAAGAACACAAACAATTGTTTACCAGTTCGGTGTAACTACACCTACATCGGGGCTACCAAGCCGGGAGGAAATTCACTATTAGTAGTATTAATTCAGGAATAAACCAACCAGTTTATCTCCTTCACTTAAAGCCTACCCAATGCAACTTCAATCTAAGTCCTACTTAGACCTGAGTTCCTACTCACTCCTCCTCAATCACAGCAGTGATATAAACTTATTGTTTAATAGAATTGTGAAGACACTCTTCAATAAACATTCTTGATTTGCTTCAAAGCTTTAATCAAGAGACACAACACTCGTGCTTCAAAGCTTTGAGTGATAAACAACCCTTACAACCAAATCCTAGTCTAAGGCACTTATCAAATGATAATTGCTTGGCTCACAAGAGTAACTAGAATACACAAATAAACAACCTGCTAGATCTTCAATACAGTCCAAAAAACGCAGCAGCAGAATAAGGGTTCTTTTACTATTATAGAAGCAGTCCTGTTACTTCAGTTTTGGGCTTCCATAATTATAGCTAGGGTTCACTTAATATAACCTAAAGACTTGGTCTTTTTAACAAACCAATTTAGGGTTAACTAAGATTAACCACAGAGCCACGTGAGCATGTGATCCAATTACATTAATTCATAACAAACAGCTCAATAGAAATCCTGAAAACTCTCAGGAAAAAGAATCTGCAGAACAGAAAATGTCACACAGAATGTCATAACATTGTTTATGACATCAGTCATTCTTCTGCAGATTTCCAGCAAAGCAGCTAACTCCCAATTTGAGCTGTACTTGAATTAATCTTCTTCTGCAGAATTTATCTTCAACTCTGAATGTCATGACATCAGTCAAGACATTGACATATACTAGTTTTACCAAAAATTAAGGCCAACATAAAAACACTTCCAGAAGACATGGCCCAAAACCATTACCAATGGGGAGCAGAACGAGCCCAAGTGGAGAAGGTGGAGAAAAAGGAGACCCAAGGAGGAGTGCATGAGGTAAGTTATCTAGACATAATGCAAGCTAAAATAGACGCTCTAGCATTAAAGGTTGAGAAGATATCTACAAATGCACCAACTACTACTCTTGTCCACCCGGAATGTGAAATTTGTGGAACCAAAGGACATCAAGGGGCAGAGTGCAATATGTTGAATGAACCCAACACTGATCAGGTCAACTATGCCCAAGGAAACCTGTTTTCAAACACTTACAATCCTGGATGGAAGAACCACCCGAATGTTTCTTATAGAAATAATAACCCAATCCAAAACTTTTCACCCCATAGACCTCAAGGTTTCCAAGCTAATAAGCCAAACCAACCTATGCAAGTTGTGCCCCCAAACCAAACCTTGACAAAATCATGGAAGGATTTATTTCTACCCAGACACAGCAAAACAAGGAGTTCCTGAACCAGAATGTTCATGTAAACTAACTAATCACGCAATTAGGAACAAAGGTTAATTAGATAATTACTCACAATAAGATGCTTGAAACCCAGATCTCACAGGTAGCCCAAAAACCAAGCACCTCTGACTACACATGGAGGATAATTTCTTGGACAACCTCAGCCTAACCCCTAAGGACAAGCTAACGCCATTACCTTGCAAAGTGGGACTACTTATGATGAACTTTTTAACCCAGCATCAAACGAATCTGTGACTTCTAAGAAAGACGTTACGCCTACAGACCATGTAGAAAAACCAATAGAACCAGAGAAAGAAGATGGTCAAGACGTGAAAGCTAAAGATAAAACTTATACACCACCCCCACCATATAAACCACCAATTCCATACCCACAAAGACTTAAACAAACCATAATTTATAACCAGTACCAAAAATTCATAAAAGTAATAGAGAAACTTCATGTAGAGATTCCTTTTACCGAGGCCATCACCCAAACACCATCTTACCCAAAATTCCTTTAAGACGTCTTAACCAACAAACGTAGGCTTGACGATCCAACACCATTAGAATGCAATTTCATTTTCGAAAATAAACTCACTAAGAAAGAAAAGGACCCTGGAAACTTCTCCATTCCTTGAATTTTAGGAAATCATGTTATTGAAAAGGCATTTCTGGATCTAGGAGCCAACGTAAGTTTGATGCCTTTGGTAGTCTGTAAGAGATTAAATCTTGGAGAATTGCATGCTACTAAGATGTCCCTTCAATTAACCGAAAGATCTGTAAAATACCCAATAGGAATTCTAGAGAACAACCAAGACAAAATCGGCCAACTCTATATCCCGACAGATTTCGTGGTCATGGATATTAAGGAAGACGACGAAATTTCAATCCTCCTGGGTAGATCCTTCTTATCAACAGCCGGGGAAACAGTAGATGTTAAGAGAGGAAAGTTGACTTTCGAGGTAGGTGATGAAAAGATAGAATTCATTCTCTCGAAGTTCCTGATGGAACCAGTTCTAGGAGACACATGTTATGCTATCGAAATAATCGATGAATGCATAAGGGAACTAGCTCAAGAAGAATATCCAACAATCAAATTACCATCTACCCCTATCATGGAGGATGATGGATTTAAAAAAATGGAACCCTACATTGGTGACAACTTACACGAATGTTTAGCTCTTAGCCTAGATCCTATACCCAAGAAACCACCTCTAGAGCTTAAGGAGTTACCATAAAATCTAAGATATGAATTCCTTGATGAAGAAATGCATCATCCAATGATAGTCAGTGCATCTTTGAACTACAATGAAACAAATCAACTCTTAGATATCTTGCGTAAATATCCCTCAGCCTTAGGATACAATATCTCTAACCTTAAAGGAATAAGCCTTTCCCTATGTACACATCAGATTTTCCTGAAGAATATTCAAAACCTTCCAGAGAACACCAAAGAAGAATAAATCCTATAACGAGTGATGTCGTCAAGAAAGAAGTCCTTAAACTTCTAGAAGTCGGTATAATCTATCAGATTTTAGATAGTAAGTGGGTAATCCATGTACATGTGGTGCCTAAAAAGGGAGGTATCACACTTGTACAAAATGATAAAGGAGAACATGTAGCCAAACGAGTAGAAGGAGGTTGGTGCATGTGCATAGACTATAGAAAATTAAATAACGCAACTAGGAAGGATCATTTCCCGTTACTGTTCATAGATCAAATGCTTGAGCGTCTATAGATGGATATTCAGGATTTTTCCAAATTCCTATCCATCCTGAAGACCAAGAAAAGACGACCTTCACATGCCCTTACAGAACATTTGCCTATAGACGAATGTCTTTCGGACTCTGTAATGCTCTAACTACTTTTCAGCGCTGCATGATGTGCATCTTCACAAATTACCTTGATGGGATCATGGAAGTGTTCATGGATGATTTCTCGGTATGATGGCTAGATTTTAAAAATTGTCTCATTAACCTTGAGAAAATCCTGCAAAGATGTGTAGAAGTAAACCTTGTTTTAAATTGGGAGAAGTGTCATTTCATGGTCAATGAAGGAATAATGTTAAGGAACATCGTCTCAGAAAGGGGAATTGAAGTTGATAAGGACAAGATAGAAGTCATAGAAAACCTAAACCCCCATAAGACCATCAGAGAAGTTCGAAGCTTCCTTGAACACGACGGTTTCTATCGACGCTTTATCAAAGACTTCTCAAAAATAACCAAACCATTAACAGGACTTTTGATGAAAGACGCTGAGTTTATTTTTTATGAACAATGTACTGAAGCCTTCAACCTTCTAAAACAAGCTTTGATTTCAGCACCCATTATACAACCATCTGATTGGACCCAACCTTTTTAAATCATGTGCGATGCCAGCGACTATGTTATTGGAGCAATTCTAGGGCAAAGAAAAGATAAGAAAATCAATGTTACTTATTATACCAGTAGAATACCGCTCAACATAACTATGCAACAACTGAAAAGGAACTCTTAGTCGTAGTCTTCGCAATCGACAAATTTAGATCTTATCTGGTTGGAGCCAGGATTATAATTTATATGGATCACGTAGCTATCATATATTTGTTAAGTAAGAAATACGCCAAACCTATCAAGAATTCAATACCTAAAACCTGACCTAATACCTATTAATGACGATTTTTCCTATGATAAACTTATAGAAAAATTATACACTATTGTAATACGGTGAACTGACTTCGTAGGATTCTTGTATCCAAATGTGCGGATAGCAAGAGTCGCCACCGACTTTTATTTTTATCCAATTAAGGGAAGGTAAAAGTAACAGAAAAAGACCTTCGTTAGATTCTGAGTTCGGGAGAATGGTTATGAAAAGGGAAGGTATTAGCACCCCTTTCCATCCGTAGTTATCTACGGGCTCTTAGTTGCTCTAGATCACTTTTTAAAATTGCTTTCTGTGTGTTTGACAAAGATGTTTTGAAAAAAGGGCATTTCGCTTTGACTTTGTAATGACTCGTGTAGGAGTGTATACAAAGTGTTCGGAAATGTTTTTGTTTTTGAAAAGAATTTGAACTTTGAAAAAAGTGTGTGGTGTGAAAAGCATTTGATAGAGCAAGCAACTAAAAGGCTTATTTACCCACTTAGAATTGGTCGTTTTGTTGTACTTCTACATTCCTTTAGAATAGCGCTAGCCATACCATTAGTTAGTAGGTAGCTCCATTCGTTGGATGTAAGCGGGACATTCGAAGGGACATCGGATGGTCATAGAAGGCAACTTGTAGGAAGTATCCTAGCACATTCGAAGGGACTATCATCATTTTTCGTAGGCGACAATCGAGGGTCAAGATCATGTATTCGGAGGCGACATCGTGGGTCTTATGATCTTTGTATCGAAGGGACTATGATGATTTGTTTGGAAGGCAACGGTGCTAGAATACCTCTACGTTCGAGGGACTTGACCATTTGAATTCGTAAAGGCAACGAGAGAGAATTACCCTAAGGGGTGCATGTGTGAAAGAAGTGTGTTGATTTCAGAATATGTTATCTTGAAAATTAATGGGCTATGTTCAATTTTAGTCTTGCCATACACGCCTAATTACTAGCAATTTATAGGGTGCGGAAAGTAAAATGCGGAATGTAAAGTGCGGAAATGTAAATCCTACGCTATTACATGGCTTTGGGGCAGATACATAATTTAAAATTGCGGAAAATAAAACCCTAATTTAAACTATTACATCCCATAGACAGTTACATTATTTGGAAAAATAAAACAGTAAAAGAAATTGTCTGAATCGGATCAACCTGCATAAGAAGAAGAAATCGGAAAATGCAATATGAATCGAACAAGAGAAAGATGTTAGGAAAAATGCAAATTTTAATATGAGAAAATTATTACATGCTGGAAATAATATAAATAAACTAAAATAATTTTTTGGGATTTTTTAGATGCAATTTGGTAATTTAAAATGAATTAAAAGTAATTAAAATGCAAAATTATGAATAAAAATAAATATGCATGCAAAAGTATATTTTTTAATTTTATAAATTAAATAAAGGTTTTCTGAAAATAAATGCAAAAAAGAATAAATATTTGATGAGTTTTTTAATGCATAAATAAAAATATGAAGTTAATTAAAATAACATGCAAATATTAAAATAAATTGGAAAATAGAAAAAATATGAAAAGTTTGAAGTTTTGAGAAAAGAAAACAAGAACCGGTCTCAAGGAGGTTCGAACTGGAGACCATGGAGAGCATCTGGCCACAGGAAACGCCTTAACCACTAGGCCACGTTGCATCTGGTGTTCTGAAGTTGAAAATCAATGACATATATGTGTAAACGTGTCACTGATTATTTTGAAATTAAAACACAGTCAGCGCGCGGGCCCCATTAGGAAAGGAAAGAGCGAATCGGAATGAGCCATTATGCCACGCACGCGGTCAATCGGAGTCAACCGGTCCAAGCCAGTCAGCGACGCCGGAGCCCTAGCTCCGGTCGTCTTCTCCGGCAACGACGATCCTCAAACCTGCGAAATACGAAAATTACAAGCAAAAAGAAGACCTAGTCCACCTATTTCGACCCTTCTGGATTCAATGGCGGTGTCGGTTTTGGCTGAATCGGCTTGTACAAGCCGGTTCGAAGCTTTCCAGTTTGGAAACCCTAAGCATGGCATCTCACGTTTTGAACGTTCAAACTCCATAGCGATTGCCCAGATCGGTTCCTTGGCATCTCATAAGCACATTAGAAGCATTAAAATCAATTGAAACACGCAGATATTAAAAATGCAAAATCAAGAAATATTTGAATATGTATGAATGTACAGGGCTCGATTCAGCTTGCTTTAATCCATGGCAAGAGTGTGTACTTACTCAAACTTACCTCCTGAAGACAATGGAGTGGTTTTTGAGGGCTGAAAACGGCTGGAGTTTGAAATTCGATTTTCTCCAATTCTTGAAAATATTTTGGCAAAATAAGGGTTTGGCTTGAGCTAGGGTTTCGTGTGGCTGCTTGTACCCAATGCTGAGCATTTATAGAGGAAGTTTGGATGGCAAAAGAGTGGAAAAAAGATTGCTCCATCAATGTGCAAATATTTTCTTTGAAAATAAAATCAAATATTGAAGAAAATATGATTTTCTCATCAATGCCATGGCTTGCACGAATTTGGTAAGTGTATTGGGCTTTCTTGGATATTAAGAAAGATATAAATCCAACTTAATTGAAAAATAACCTAATTTTCATATTTTATATAATTTATTTTTGAATTAAATGTTATAAAATTCAAATATAAATCACAAAAATAGAAAATTACCAATGCCAAGCATTTATGGGTCAAGAATATTGTCATGAACAAGTTTGGATCAAAAGATTATAGGCCCATTTGGAAAATTTTGCATTTGACCAAAATGTCCTTTTGTGCAATTGTCCAAAATTGCCCAACTTCGAATAGTGTATCTTTCTCAATTTTCCACATTTTGAGTGTTCTTGGACTTTTGGAAAGCTCTAAGAGTCCTCTAAACAATGTCTTTGGTTTCATCTCAATTGGAGTTACCATGCTCAATATATCTTCAAATCAAAAGTTGACTTTTGTTGACTTTGAAAATGACACTGTAATGTTTTGAGCTATACCTCTCAAATGAAGCATTTTTGGACATTCTTGTGAGACATGAAGTTGTAGAGAATTGAATTTCCTTCAAAACAAGAGGTGGTGGAAAAATTACGAGAAAGTATGAGAAAGTTATGATCGATCAAAGTTCGATTGACTTTTCACCTAGAAACCCTAATTTAGAAAGTTTGACTTTTGAGCAAATCTTGAGTTTTCTTGATGAATCATGATCAACCCTTGATAAAATGATGAATGTAACTTCAAAATGAGGATGTTGACCAAAAATTATGAAGTTTGATGTATGTTGACCACGTTGACTTTTTGTCCAATCTGTTGATTTTCAACCACGAGCAATGCTGAGGAAACTTGACTTGTGAGGCTTGAAACTTGACATGGAGAATCTTTGAAGCATATGAGGAGGCATGAAGGCCATTGGAGATGTTGGAAGTTCATCTTGACTTGAGAGATACCAAACCCTAGTTTGGGTTGATTGTCTAGGAGAGTTTGTCGATCAACTCTTGAGGAATCCTTGAGCATAGATGTATGAAATCTTTTGAGAAGATGGAGGGCAAATTTTGGGGTATGACAGCTGCCCTGTTCAATCTTCTTGTCTGGAGGGTTAGATTGACACACTTGTCTTCGTGACTGGAGGTAGAAGATGATTGAACACTCAATACCGAAAATTTGCACTCGTTGTTGGTGGATGATGCGGGAATGGGCTACAGATGCCATTTGGATACTTATTTGGAGGATGAGCCGTCGCTAGACTCGAGAATGTTGATAGGATAATTGACGGAGATGGGCTTAAGATGCCATGAAAGCTCGAGGGGAGTGAGCCATCGCTAGGCTCTGTAGTCGTTCTGGAAGGAGCATGGAGATGGGCTTAAGATGCCATCCGGAGGTAGTCATACGTTAGACTTCGTGTTCATTTTGAATGAAGTTCTTGGTTTGTATTGATTTTAACCATATATGCATTCGAAAGTGAAGCTTGTTGATTAGTAGTCGGAGATGGGCTTAAGATGCCATCAAGGCAACGAGTCGTCGCTAGACTCTGTAGTTCTTTGTTGACAATCGGAATCGAATAAATCTTTGTGTTGATTACTACGAGGAGATTGTAGTTGGCAAAAATGTGGATAGCTTCCCTGTTGTGCATCGGGTGTTGATCCATTGCCTGTTATCGGAGGATAACCAGAGGTGGTCTTCGGATAGTTTTCCGTCGATTCGGGGCTTAATCTGGACCATCGTCGGAGGACAACCGGCGGTCTTTCGGATAGTTTTCCGTCGGTTCGGGCTTAATCTGGACTGTTTGCGTCAAGTGACATTACATTTTGGAGAAAACAAGAGAAACTTTGATAGAATTTTCGTTAGTTTTATGCAAAGTATGATGCATGACAGTGTATATGAATGACATATGCATGAATTATGACTTTATGAGTAATGTATGAATGATAGATGTTGTGGTATTTCAAAACATATCCATCTTGAAGAAGATGCGGATGTTCTGTTTGAAGATTTCTGACTTCCGCTTGGGGATTTGAGTAGGTGGAAGTCCCTGCTTTGGAAGGAGAAAAAAGATATCCTGGATTCCTCCGATGTACTATCTGACCAAGTCTTGGGCCTAGATATTATTGAGGAAGGTAGAGATTTGAGAAGCTCGTTGTTGGAAATCTCATATATAGACCCTACTGAGGGGAATCTGGGAGGCGATCCGTTGGGGACCTTGTATGTAGATCTTGCCGAAGAAACTTAGGGGGCGCTCTACTGGGGATTCTGAGTGTAGATCACGCCAGAGAGCAATTGATAGTTGCCGGGAGACCGGGCTGGAAGAGTCAGGAACTCGTTGTAATCTCTGGCTGGGGGATGAAGATGTAGGTTCCTCCGATGCAATATCTGACCAAGTCTTGGGTGGATCTGCCTTGGGGAAAGGGGACTGAGAGATACCCGCTGGGGATAAATACCTTGACTGGGGGTGAGGTGTTACTGCTTGGAGACTGATGTAACTTTACTTAGTTGAGTGGAATCGTTGCTCGTGGATTCCCTTTTGCTCTGCTGGGGAAGTTGTGTTACCTTTGCAGGGATCATGCTCTGTGGGGAATGCTTTGGTGACTTTCGTCGTCGTCCCAATTCCTGGAGCCTGTAGTAAGTACTTTTGTATGTTCACTTTTCGTATGTTTGTGATTAGATTCTTATTGTCAAATGCATATAATCATTCAAAGCAAACGTTGGACTTATTGCAAATAACAACAACAGAAATTGTAAAGAGAAAGAAGCTTGCGTTTATTTGAAAGGTGGCGTATGGCCAAGTAGTTTTGTACACAAGAAAGGTAAAAAGCTATGCGGAAACAATCTCGTTAGGTTCCAACTATGCTAGTACTCATATATTTCGACTATCTCATCTCCTTCATCGAGAAAGTGAGTGGTGATCTTCGCCATTTGAACCTTGCATCCGATAGTAGTGAAGCGGATGATCTGGAAGAGACATAGTCGTCGCTTAAATCCTAACTTTTGCCTAGACCGCCCTTTCGGGTTTCGGTCTGGGATACCCTTTTTGCCCAAGCCGCCTTTTCGGGTTTTCGACTTGCGGTGTACATGTTTTGTATATATCCTTAACTTTTGCCGAACCCTTTTGGTTCGCAGGATGCCCTTATTTTTGCCTAGGCGTCGACCTAGCGGGTCTCTTTATCGTAGTATTTTTGACTATGTCTGCGTTCACGGTGTGGGAAGTCTTCACCATCCATGGTGCTAAGTATCATAGCTCACCGAAAATACTGTCTTGACTACAAACGGTCCCTCGTAGGTGGGAGTCCATTTGCCCTTGGGATCACCTTGTGGGAGAATGATGCGCTTGACTACTAGGTCACCAACTTGGTAGACTCGGTGCTTGACCTTCTTGTTAAATGCTCTGATCATTCGTTTCGATAAATCGTCCGTGGCGGATGGGCGTCGTTTCTCATCAATCAAGTTGATCTGGTCAAGCCGTGTCTGAACCCAATCATCTTCACCTAATTCTGCCTCCTGGAGGACTCTGGTTGAGGGTATCTGAACCTCGATGGGTAAGACGGCTTCCATACCGTATACAAGAGAAGGGGTTGCCCTGTTGATGTTTCTGTGGTGCGATAACCATGAAGAGCAAATGGTAACATTTCATGCCAATCTTTGTAAGTCCTTTGTCATCTTACATATAATCTTCTTAATGTTCTTATTGGCGGCTTCCTGCGCCATTCATCTTAGGCCGATAAGGAGAAGAGTTGTGATGCTTGATCTTGAGCTGCGTGCGAGTTCGGTGATCATCTTATTGTTGAGATTGGAACCGTTATCGTGATAATCCTTTCGGAGTGCCATATCGACGGATAAGATTATGCTTGACGAATCGAGCCACAATATTCTTGGTAATGATGCATACGGCTTCTACCCACTTGGTGAAATCGATTGCCACAGGATGAACCGATGTCCGTTGGGCGGTGGGCTTAATTTCTCCAATCATGTCAATGCCCCACATTGCAAAGGCCAAGGAGAAGTTAAAACATTGATCTTGGAGGTACGTGCACTTTGTCGGCATAATCGGCATTTGTGACAAGATCGGCGTAGCGGTGACAATCGACTTCCATGGTGGACCAATAGTAACTTTGTTCTCAAAATCTTCTTAGCCATGGTGTGTCCTTTGGAGTGGGTACCAAATTAAGCCTTCGTGTAACTCTTCCATGATACGCATTCTTTGTTTTACGGTCTACAGTAGATAAGCACAAGTCGTGGTTGCGCTTGTATAAGATGTCGTTCTTTGAGAAAGAATTTGGAAGCAAATCTTCTCATGAACTTCTTATCATTGACGGATGCCCTGCGGGATATTCACGAGTCTCAAGATACCTCTTCACGTCATAGTACCAAGGTTTCTCGTGCGTATCAAGCTCATAACAATGTTGGTTCTTCAAACTTCTCAATGATGATCCGGGGAGCCTCGTTGTCCCATCGACCTTGAACATAGGCGACATAGTAGCTAATGCGTGCAGTGATTCTCTTCTCGTGGAATGTGATCAAAAGTAATCTCTTGAGTAGGGATCAAACTCGAACATGCTCTCGATCGGAATGAGATTCGGATGCTTGTATCCCATTCGCCTTAATCGGTGATCACTAAAGTGAGTCTCCATATACTTGCAAGAACTTGATTCTTAAGTCAATAGCGACTTTAAGACCCATGATGCACGCTTCGTGCTCGGCCATGTTGTTAGTGCAACTGAAACATAATCTGGCGGTGGCGTGTGTCCGCTGCGAGGATGTAATGATGGCGCCAATGCCATTGCCAAGTGCGTTTGAGGCTCCATCAAAGACCATGGTCCATCGGGATCCTTGTTCGAGTCCTTAAATGGGCACGGTTCTTCATAATCGTAACTAGTAAAACATCTTCGTGCGGAAATTGAGCGCATAGCGATAGTCATCTACGGCTTGATGAGCCAAATGATCGGCTACTACACTTCCTTTGATCGCTTTAGAAGTGTCTTGGATGTCGTATTCGGTCAAGATCATTTGCCATCTTGCTATTCTTCGGAGAGCTGGTTTCTCAAATATGTATTTTATCGGATCCATCTTGGAAATCAACAAGGTAGTGTGAGTCAACATATCTTGTCTTAGTCGGTGAGCAGCCCAAGCCAAAGCGTTGCAAGTTTTCTCGTGTGAGTATCTTGTTTCACGATCGGTGAAATTTTGCTAAGGTAGTATATTGCATGCTCTTTTCGACCAGACTCGTCATGTTGCCCCAACACACACCCCATTGAGTTCTCTAACACATCAAGTACATGATAAGAGGTCTTCCTTGTGGCGACATCGGGATGGGAGGATTCTGTAGGTACTCCTTGATTTTGTCAAAAGCGATCTGGAAATGTAATTCAAACGGCCCAAGAAACCTCTGACTTCTTTCTCGGTGCGGGGCGCTGGCATCTCTTGAATAGCTTTAACCTTCGCAGGGTCAACCTCAATACCTCTTCTACTGACTACAAACCCTAGGAGTTTTCCGGATCTGACTCCAAAGGTGCACTTGTTAGGATTAAGTCTCAGTCTGTACTTCTTCAATCAGTCAAATAGTTTTTGCAAATGATCAAGATGTTCCTCTTCAGTCTATGACCGAGCTATCATGTCGTCGACGTAGACCTCTATCTCGTGATGAATCATGTCATGAAACAAGGTCACCATAGCACGCTGATAAGTGGCACCCGCGTTCTTTAGTCCGACGGCATAACCTTGTGAAAGTGCCCCAGTATGAAAGTAGTCTTCTCCATGTCTTGAGAGCCATTTTGATCGATTATAGGAGAAACCATCCATAAAGGAGAAAACCTTATCTTTGGCGGTGTTGTCAACGGAACATCAATATGAGGAAGTGGGAAATCGTCTTTCGGACTCGCTTTGTTCGGATCTCGTAATCCACACACATTCGTACTTTGCCATCCTTCTTAGACGGGTACCACATTTGCAACCCGGGATAAGAGGTGACTAAGAAACCAGTTGAGCGCTTCATGACTTGGTTTTGATTTTCTCGACATCTCGGGACGGTCTGACGAACCTACATTTCTTTGGGAGAAAACCTTCTTTTGTCGGCAATCGGTGTACCACAATATCAATGTCAAACACAGCATGTCTTCGTATGACCAAGCAAAAACCTCAATGTAGTCTCGTAGCATGAACCAACCTTTCTTTAACACTTTGTTCAAGACCGCTCCTATCTTAATCTCTTTTACATCTTCGTCGGTACCCAAATTCACAACCTCAACTTTCTTCGTGTGGTGTATAACTCGCTCTTCTTCTTGTGATCAGCAAGTTCTCCGGCACTTCACAATCTTCCTCACTTTCGTCTTGGCTTGGTAGATCGGATTATCAAAGTCATATTTAGCAATAGCATAGTGTTATTAACGAGATTGAGTGATTACGTGTATCACGTGGGTGTGTGTAAGAAACACATAGCTTTTGAAGGGTGATAAAGTAAAGAAATAAAACAAACAATTGAATGGAAAAGTCCCAATTTATTGAATGAAAATATGCAAACAACAGATAATAACCCTCATGAAGCGAGCCATGGCCCGGGCAAGGCACAGGCTTTCAAAGCTTATTGTTCAAAACATAAAGAAATACGAAAAGCAAAACAAAACAAAGCAATTACTCACGGCTAAAGGAGATTGGTATGACGTCTTGATCTTCCAATTCTTGAGCCCTTTATCAGTTAGGAAGATCCACTTGCGATGTCGAAGTCGTTGTCGTTGTCTTCTATAGCATGGATTCCACTCTGGCGGATGCGGAAAGGAAGTTGGCCGGCACGTTCGCGGCGTATCATCTTCTGACCCTTGATGGTGAAACCTAAACCAATCTTGTCAAATTTGAAAGGAAGATTGGGGAGCTGACCCCAAATAGTACTACCTTCTTCAACAGCAGCTTGAGCATCTTTCAGCGAGGCCATCCTAGGCGGAACTTGTGTAACTTTAGGAGTGGTGGGAGAGTCAACAGGCATGACTCTGGGTATTGTTTCAAAAGCTTGACAGGGAGTCTCGAAGAATTCACCCTCCATCTCGAGGTATCGGAATGATTGTAGATGACTGACCATATACTCTTCTTCACCACATACTGTGACAACTTTCCCTTTCACCGGGTACTTCAGTTTCTGGTGCAAGGTAGAAATAACGCTTGCCCATGTATCAAGGCGTCCGAGTAGACAAGAGTAAGCGGACGGATGTCCATGACAAAGAAGGTGGAGTCAAACGTCGGGAATCGACTTTAACGAGCAGTGAGCTCTCAAGTACCGTTCGCTTAGAACCATCAAAAGCTCTCACGATTATGTCCCGGGTCTCGAACCAACCTTCGACATCAAGCCGATCAAAAGCGTCTTGGTAGGATATTGAGGCGGAACCGGTATCCACCAAAACATGAGATAACGTAGTGCCCTTGCATTCGACGAGATGTGCAAGGCTTTGTTGTGTTCTTTCGGCGAGTCATATCGTTAGAAGCCTAGGCGTTGTTGGCAGCCGGCTAGCAATACAAACTTGAATTGATCGGTGGTAGTGTCTTGCGGCACATGAGCATTCTTGAAACTTCACCAAGGCATTAGCATGAGCCTCGAGCACAAGAGCAAAGCGAGCATGGAAATCTTGGACGAGTCATCTAACTGTTCCACAACATTGTAATCACTCTTCTTGATGATCTTCAAAATTTCCTCCATTTCTTGTTTGGAGGTGTCTTGATAACTTCCTTTGGTACTTATGGTTGAGCGGGATGAGCCATGATTCTTTCCTCTAGCGGGGATATTGGTGGAGTAGGCGGAATGAGTCGTGTGTCTTTGGAGGAGAGATCTGGAGAGAATACCCTTCCGGTTCGTCACCTTCTTGGATCCGGTGATGTTGTCGATGTCGGAATAGTAGCTTCAATGTAAGATCTTCAATGGTCGAGGGTCTTGCTTGACACCATGATAGTAAACATCGACTCCATAATTCAAGGGATAGCCTTGTCGGAGGAATATGGCAGTGCAGGAGAAGTAATGATGAGGTGCCACTCTAGGCACGGGATCGCAGAGGAAATCCTTATTGTGTTAACATCGGCATAGTCTTAGGAAATCGTCACCCTATCCGTCGCCTTAACATCTTCAATAGGAATCTTGTAACTATCGGGAGCGGTGTACTTCACCATGTAATCATATTTTCCACTTGGCTGCCCAAGGTATCCCACAGATGGTACATTTTCGTTCGCATTGTCGATCTTCAACTTAGATATTTCATCACACGCACGCACGGTGGTTTCGGGAATAGTATCTCACGGTTATCCATCATGCCCGAACGCGTCTTCTCAACCAAGCACAACCATCGGTAGCGGATGGGCACCAACACAGTTCTCTGGGCATCCTAGATTGACACCGCTTGCAGATTCTTCTTAGATCATCGGAGGAATGGTCAAGTCATCTATGTTGAAAACATAAGTATCGTCACCAACATTGGAACCCTTGTCATGATTAGGCATAGCGCGTTGATCACATTGAGTCTCAGCGGAGGATCAAATTCAATGCTTAGCTTCAATCATATCTTGAATCTTGTTCTTGAGCCCAACAATCATCGTACTATGTTGGGCTATTGGAATGGTAAGCACACTTAGCATTAGGATTGTACTTGAGAGGAGGTATTGACATTCGAGGAGGATCCCTCAAAGTAATCAACTCGCTTTCAACATGTGTTGCAAGGCTTGCGACAAAGGCATGTTGATCTTTGTAAGCCTTCGTGGCGCGTTCGACTACGCGCGTTGTCTCGTGAGGTTGTCTTGATGTAGGATTGGAGATCTGGCCCCACCAGTTGTAGCGGTCGGTCTTGGCTCGGCTTTTCGACCATACACGATTAGCTTCTTTCTTAGCACCAAAAGATCTCTTCGACATTTGAAGATGTCTCTACTTGAATCTTTCCACTCTTGATACCGACTTAATACGCTCGCTTTGTCGAGAATCATTTCGGTGAATCCGGTGAAGAGTTTCAATCGAGATGATTAAAGAATGGGCCATTAGTGTCCCCATGAACATATCAACCAACTCCCTATTGGACAAGGGTGGTGAACTACGCCTACTAAATCTCTCCACTACGAGCATACTCCTTGAACTTCTCGTCACGACCCATAGACATGCTTTGTAGTTGCATGCGAGTGGGTGTCAATTCAACATTGTACTCATCATGCATGAAAGCATCACCAAATCACTCCAAGTACGGATACGGTCATTCTGGTGATAGTACCATTCCAGCGGGTTCGGACAAACTCTCTTGAAAATAGTGCATCCTGACTTTACATCATCGGTGTGAGGATTGATCTTACGGACATAGGATTTCAAATGCGACTTTGGGCAAGACATGCCATCATACTTGGCAAAGTAGGAACTTTGAATTTAGGAGGAATCACAACACCAGGAACAAGACTCAGATCATCAAAGTTCAGACCGGCCATCTTCAAGTTTTCAACAGCATTCAGACGATCCTCAAGTTGCTTGTACTTGTCATCTTCGTTAGAGTATTGGCCATCATCATAGTTCTTCCCAAGCTCGGTGTGCCTTCATCACCCTTGTTACTTTCCTCAGTATGGACACTTCCTTCAGAGAGCTCAATACGGCTGACCACCTTAGGACCACCTTTGTAGCGCCTGCCCATGTTGAGGAGACCAACAACCTTCTTCTTCTTGTTGATGAGCTTCTTCAAATCTTCTTGGCCTTGGACCAAACGGTGAACATCTGCTGGCCAGGCATTACGAGCTTGGAGATCTTTGTGATCATTCGCCATTTCTCCTAAAATAAATAGCGAGCAAATGAGAAAACCAATCTCCAATGTACCTGTGATGCAATGTTATGATATGCTATGCGATGTTTATGCAAATGCAATGCAATGTTTTCAAGGACCTAAGAGATTTAAATTTGTTAAACAAGCAATGAACAAACATTTATTAGTACTCTTTTTATTATTCTTTTTCTTTTTAAGTACAAGAGATAATTCGAAACAATAAAAGAAAACATAAACATCCTAAAGCTCTAAGTCTCCCATGGGCGCTTCCTCTTGGTGCCGATGTAGGCATTGATGCTTCGCTCCTCATGGAGTAGCTTTGTCAACTCTAACACTTTCTTCTCGCTTGCGTAACACTGAGCTTCAAAGGTATCCCTTTCTTCTTTTAGTTGAATCCAGGATCTCTTCAAGTCTTCAAAATCAGTAGGCATGTCAGGATGGAGAACAGCATAGGGTACGTCACCTATAGCAACAGGTTCCATAATTCTTGGTAACAGCGTGAATGGCATCATGAGGTTTTGAGCTCGAGCTCGCACCCATTTGAGGTAAGGTTCCCAAGGAATGGAGTTCGGGTGCCCCAAAATCTTGGTATCAGTCTTCTTTACCATGCCCCAAGCATGTATAAACCTTCGCCGGTAATTCTGGAGATCGTGATCGTAGTTGAACACAATATCTTGGAGAAGCATATCATGAGGACCATCTTTTCGAGCAAAACCAAACTGACGTAGAGCTAGAGAAGGGTTGTAAGTAATACCTCCCCTTATACCAAGTAGGGGTACATTAGGGAATTCTCCACAACGCTCGATGAAGGTGAAGTCCTTTTGAGAGAAAAGGCTCCAACGGATATCTGAATGACAGAGTGACATCAACCTTCGTAGGATTTTTGTATCCAAATGTGCGGATAGCAAGAGTCGCCACCGACTTTTATTTTTATCCAATTAAGGGAAGGTAAAAATGAGAAAAAGACCTTCGTTAGATTCGAGTTCGGAGAATGGTTATGAAAAGGAAAGGTAGCACCCTTTCCATCCGTAGTTATCTACGGGCTCTTAGTTGCTCTAGATCACTTTTAAAATTGCTTTCATGTGTTTGACAAAGATGTTTTGAAAAAAGGGCATTTCGCTTTGACTTTGTAATGACTCGTGTAGGAGTGTATACAAAGTGTTCGGAAATGTTTTGGTTTTTGAAAAGAATTTGAACTTTGAAAAAAGTGTGTGGTGTGAAAAGCATTTGATAGAGCAAGCAACTAAAAGGCTTATTTACCCACTTTCGAATTGGTCGTTTTGTTGTACTTCTACATTCCTTTAGAATAGCGCTAGCCATACCATTAGTTAGTAGGTAGCTCCATTCGTTGGATGTAAGCGGGACATTCGAAGGGACATCGGATGGTCATAGAAGGCAACTTGTAGGAAGTATCCTAGCACATTCGAAGGACTATCATCATTTTCGTGGCGACAATCGAGGTCAAGATCATGTATTCGGAGGCGACATCGTGGGTCTTATGATCTTTGTATCGAAGGGACTATGATGATTTGTTTGGAAGGCAACGGTGCTAGAATACCTCTACGTTCGAGGGACTTGACCATTTGAATTCGTAAAGGCAACGAGAGAGAATTACCCTAAGGGGTGCATGTGTGAAAGAAGTGTGTTGATTTGAATATGTTATCTTGAAAATTAATGGGCTATGTTCAATTTTAGTCTTGCCATACACGCCTAATTACTAGCAATTTATAGGGTGCGGAAAGTAAAATGCGGAATGTAAAGTGCGGAAATGTAAATCCTACGCTATTACATGGCTTTGGGGCAGATACATAATTTAAAATTACGGAAAATAAAACCTAATTTAAACTATTACATCCCATAGACAGTTACATTATTTGGAAAAATAAAACAGTAAAAGAAATTGTCTGAATCGGATCAACCTGCATAAGAAGAAGAAATCGGAAAATGCAATATGAATCGAACAAGAGAAAGATGTTAGGAAAAATGCAAATTTTAATATGAGAAAATTATTACATGCTGGAAATAATATAAATAAACTAAAATAATTTTTTGGGATTTTTTAGATGCAATTTGGTAATTTAAAATGAATTAAAAGTAATTAAAATGCAAAATTATGAATAAAAATAAATATGCATGCAAAAGTATATTTTTTAATTTTATAAATTAAATAAAGGTTTTCTGAAAATAAATGCAAAAAATAATAAATATTTGATGAGTTTTTTAATGCATAAATAAAAATATGAAGTTAATTAAAATAACATGCAAATATTAAAATAAATTGGAAAATAGAAAAAATATGAAAAGTTTGAAGTTTTGAGAAAAGAAAACAAGAACCGGTCTCAAGGAGGTTCGAACTGGAGACCATGGAGAGCATCTGGCCACAGGAAACGCCTTAACCACTAGGCCACGTTGCATCTGGTGTTCTGAAGTTGAAAATCAATGACATATATGTGTAAACGTGTCACTGATTATTTTGAAATTAAAACACAGTCAGCGCGCGGGCCCCATTAGGAAAGGAAAGAGCGAATCGGAATGAGCCATTATGCCACGCACGCGGTCAATCGGAGTCAACCGGTCCAAGCCAGTCAGCGACGCCGGAGCCCTAGCTCCGGTCGTCTTCTCCGGCAACGACGATCCTCAAACCTGCGAAATACGAAAATTACAAGCAAAAAGAAGACCTAGTCCACCTATTTCGACCCTTCTGGATTCAATGGCGGTGTCGGTTTTGGCTGAATCGGCTTGTACAAGCCGGTTCGAAGCTTTCCAGTTTGGAAACCCTAAGCATGGCATCTCACGTTTTGAACGTTCAAACTCCATAGCGATTGCCCAGATCGGTTCCTTGGCATCTCATAAGCACATTAGAAGCATTAAAATCAATTGAAACACGCAGATATTAAAAATGCAAAATCAAGAAATATTTGAATATGTATGAATGTACAGGGCTCGATTCAGCTTGCTTTAATCCATGGCAAGAGTGTGTACTTACTCAAACTTACCTCCTGAAGACAATGGAGTGGTTTTTGAGGGCTGAAAACGGCTGGAGTTTGAAATTCGATTTTCTCCAATTCTTGAAAATATTTTGGCAAAATAAGGGTTTGGCTTGAGCTAGGGTTTCGTGTGGCTGCTTGTACCCAATGCTGAGCATTTATAGAGGAAGTTTGGATGGCAAAAGAGTGGAAAAAAGATTGCTCCATCAATGTGCAAATATTTTCTTTGAAAATAAAATCAAATATTGAAGAAAATATGATTTTCTCATCAATGCCATGGCTTGCACGAATTTGGTAAGTGTATTGGGCTTTCTTGGATATTAAGAAAGATATAAATCCAACTTAATTGAAAAATAACCTAATTTTCATATTTTATATAATTTATTTTTGAATTAAATGTTATAAAATTCAAATATAAATCACAAAAATAGAAAATTACCAATGCCAAGAATTTATGGGTCAAGAATATTGTCATGAACAAGTTTGGATCAAAAGATTATAGGCCCATTTGGAAAATTTTGCATTTTGACCAAAATGTCCTTTTGTGCAATTGTCCAAAATTGCCCAACTTCTGAATAGTGTATCTTGCTCAATTTTCCACATTTTTGAGTGTCCTTGGACTTTTTGGAAATCTCTAAGAGTCCTCTAAACAATGTCTTTGGTTTCATCTCAATTGGAGTTACCATGCTCAATATATCTTCAAATCAAAAAGTTGACTTTTTGTTGACTTTGAAAATGACCTGTAATGTTTTGAGCTATACCTCTCAAATGAAGCATTTTTTGGACATTCTTGTGAGACATGAAGTTGTAGAGAATTGAATTTCCTTCAAAACAAGAGGTGGTGGAAAAATTTAGAAAGTATGAGAAAGTTATGATCGATCAAAGTTCGATTGACTTTTCACCTAGAAACCCTAATTTAGAAAGTTTGACTTTTGAGCAAATCTTGAGTTTTCTTGATGAATCATGATCAACCCTTGATCAAATGATGAATGTAACTTCAAAATGAGGATGTTGACCAAAAATTATGAAGTTTGATGTATGTTGACCACAGTTGACTTTTGTCCAATCTGTTGATTTTCAACCACCTGAGCAATTGCCTGAGGAAACTTGACTTGTGAGGCTTGAAACTTGACATGGAGAATCTTTGAAGCATATGAGGAGGCATGAAGACCATTGGAGATGTTGGAAGTTCATCTTGACTTGAGAGATACCAAACCCTAGTTTGGGTTGATTGTCTAGGAGAGAGTTTGTCTGATCAACTCTTGAGGAATCCTTGAGCATAGATGTATGAAATCTTTTGAGAAGATGGAGGGCAAATTTTGGGGTATGACAACTATGAATGATAAAGACCAAACTCTATCTGCAGATAATAACCTCGGAAACATCTCGGCATTGAATAATGTACCTTGGTACGCTGACATAGTTAATTATCTGGTTGGCGATATTATACCCCCTGATCTTACATACCAACAGAAAAAGAAGTTATTCAATTATGTGAAACATTTCTATTGGGGTGAACCACTTCTTTTCAAAAGAGGGATGGATAACATTTTTCGTCGTTGTGTTCCAGAAGAAGAAGTGGGGAATATTATAGAACAATGTCACGTTGCACCTTATGGTGGGCATGCAATTACATCTAACACATGTGTGTCATACCCCAATTTTTTACCTAAGATACCACCTTATATCATTCACATATGCATCATTGCATCACTAACAGTTTCAGAACAGGATAGATCATGCATGTGCTCCTAAAGTCAAATTAGGGTTTTATCAAAATTTCATCTGTTCAAGATATGATCAATCAGGGTTTGAGTCTCCACTCACCTCAATTGATCTATCTTAATCAATCATCAACATTTTATCTTCAAATTCCCAACTTTTTCTCATGATCTACCTTGTATCGACCAATTAGGGTTTTGATCGAAGATAGTGAATCATTGACTTTCTGCTCAATGAATGAACTATTTGCTTGGAGATTGATCTTAACATCATCAATGCAACATCTTGACCTAATTTCTTGGTTCAAAACATTACAAAATTCATGTTTCGCGACATCAAATGCTTCCTTCAAACTCAGGAGTACCCACTCGGGGCATCGCACAAAGATAAGAAAACTCTAAGGAGGCTTTCTGGAAATATCTTCCTGAATGGGGATGTGCTATACAAAAGAAACTTCGACATGGTCTTGCTCAGATGCGTGGATAGACACGAAGCAGATATGATAATTTACGAAGTGCATGAAGGGTCCTTTGAACCCATTCAAATGGGCATGCAATGTCCAGAAAAATCTTACGAGCAGGTTACTATTGGATAACAATGGAATCTGATTGTTGTAAACACGTTAAGAGATGTCACAAGTGCCAGATTTACGCATATAAGATCCATGTGCCACCGACTCTACTCAACGTTCTCTCCTCTCCGTGGCCTTTCTCCATGTGGGGTATCGACATGATTGGGATGATTGAATCGAAAGCGTCAAACGGTCATCGCTTCATTTTAGTGGCTATTGATTACTTCACCAAATGGGTCGAAGCATCATCTTACGCCAACGTTACAAGACAAGTGGTTGTGAGGTTCATCAAGAACAACCTCATTTGTCGATATGGAGTTCCAAGTAAGATCATTACAGACAATGGATCGAACTTGAACAACAAAATGATGAAAGAACTGTGTGAGGAATTCAAGATTGAGCATCATAACTCATCTCCTTACCGACCAAAGATGAACGGCGCCGTGGAAGCCGCCAACAAGAACATCAAAAAGATCGTCCAAAAGATGGTCATCACTTACAAAGACTAGCATGAAATGCTGCCATTTGCTTTACATGGGTATCGTACTTCGACAAGGGCAACCCCTTTTTATTTAGTATATGGCATGGAAGCAGTGCTCCCGGTAGAAGTTGAAATTCCATCAACGAGAGTTCTCATGGAAGCTAAGTTATCTGAGGCTGAATGGTGTCAAAGAAGATACGACCAGTTGAACTTAATTGAAGAAAAGTGTCTGACCGCTCTGTGTCATGGACAATTATATCAAAGAAGGATGAAGAAAGCCTTCGACAAAAAGGTTCGACCTCGTGAATTCCAAGAAGGCGACCTCGTGCTTAAAAAGATTTTGTCTTTTCAACCAGATTCTAGGGGGAAATGGACTCCTAATTACGAAGGCCCATACATCGTCAAAAGAAGCTTTTCTGGCGGTGCTATGACTCTCACGACCATGGATGGTGATGAACTTCCGCACCCTGTAAATGTTGATGCAGTCAAGAAATACTTTGTCTAAAAAGACAAAAGAACAGCTCGGTAAGTCGAAAACTCGAAAAGGGCGACTTAGGCAAAAATGAGCGTCTCGGTGGACTGAAAACCTGAAAAGACGGTCCAGGAAAAAATTAGAGACAATAAACAGAAATTTATCCTAGTAGATTGAAAACCTGAAAAGGCAATCTAGGCAAAAATTAAGGATCAAAATGACAAAGTAACTACATCAGTCCGTACTTCGTCAATCTGAAGAATCTTCCATCAACAGATCTTCAATCAAATCTTCTAAAGCAACAAGCACAGTTGGAATTCAAAGTTGTTAGGAATAATAGTGGTTACTGCTTTCAATGTAGCCTTTTCCCAATAAATTACCATTTCCAAATTTTGTAAATAGTCCATGGAATCACGCCTTTGGTTGATTACCATTCTATCAATAAAATATGAGCCTTGTGCCCATTTGTTTGAAATTCTTGATTTATTCTGTTTTGCAAAATAACACTTTTTCTTATGAAAATCACTTTTGAAACTAAAAAAAAAAAAGTTTTAAATGAATTTTTACTTCAAAGTTTTTGAAATAAAAGCGAAATTTTCCTTTGAACTGTGAACACATAAAAAATTTCAACAGTTTTCTCCATGAGTGTTTCGACCTCTGAAAGATAAACAACTGCTGAGAAGTTTTCTTTTCCCCGAAAGAGATCATCAAAGGACGGTATTCTTATCCGAAAAATAATCCCCAACAAGGTTTCCAGTAAAATGCCTTTTCCAGAAAAGTTTAAAGCATGCAACTCAGATTCATCATCAGTAACGTCTACACCATTGCTGCAGATTGCGCTGAGTATTTATTTGAACTGTGATGTAGTCCTTTCATATGAAATTCATCATTCATACATAATTGCATCATTAATGCATTCTTGCATTTCTCAATGTTTGCTTCAATATCACTTGTTTAGGTTGCATTTATTCCCAAAAACAAGTGCGGGTGTGTCATCTCTCCAGTAGATTATCCCCAAGCAGAAAAAAAATACGTTTTTTTTCGTTCCCCAATCGAGATCATTCCTCATTGGGTACAAAGTCTTGATTGACCGTTTCTTTCCAGTTCATTCCTGGATAGAACCTCGTCTCTAACCAATTCAGGTCTAGATTTCACAAAAAAATCTACCTGCAAACAATAAGCGATAGCCTCGTCATCCGATCCGCTTATTTCCTTTTCATCTTGAAACTTATCATAAAACGATTGTTCTTCTTAAACAAGTCCAATCGTGAAAGTTCAAGAAATCCCCGCAGTTGTCTTTCTGTCTAAGAAAAACATGTATCTTTAACAATCAAAATTCCCGCATCTTCTCAACAAAAAAAAAAAATCCCCGGCAAGGTTGTAACTATGAAAATAGAAACTCACTTGAGATCTGTTTCCATCATTGTCTGTTATTCACCAGGCTCAATACTCAGTAAAATTCTCAAGAATTACCTTTTTTATAGTTATCACTTTGCTAATAATCAGTAATATCTTCAGAACTCATTACCATAAACTATCACTAGTCTGATAATTGGTAACGTCATCTTTAATTACCTTGAACATTGTCACAAGGCTGACAGAAGGTAATCTCCTAGTTTCCCAAAGCGAAACAGATATTCACTTGCTTTGAGAATCTATTTTCCCAATGAAACATATGCTTGTTTCCCAAAAAACAGGATTCTCCTTTCTTAGATAGATTAAGGCATCCTCACAATTTTTCCCCAGCATGTCATTCTTTGATACCTCCTGGGTAAACTTTCTGCAATCATTTTGCATCATTCGCATTTTTTGGTATCTTAGGTCCAAAATCTGCGTATTCTGATATTTAAGTCTCTTCACACCTATCGAGACGAAGATTTTCATCTTCATATCTCAGGTTAAAGAAACTTAAATAGGGGCATCTGTCATACCCCAATTTTTGACCTAAGATACCACCTTATATCATTCACATATGCATTATTGCATCACTAACAGTTTCAGAACAGGATAGATCATGCATGTGCTCCTAAAGTCAAATTAGGGTTTTATCAAAATTTCATCTGTTCAAGATATGATCAATCAGGGTTTGAGTCTCCACTCACCTTAATTGATCTATCTTAATCAATCATCAACATTTTATCTTCAAATTCCCAACTTTTTCTCATGATCTACCTTGAATCGACCAATTAGGGTTTTGATCGAAGATAGTGAATCATTGACTTTCTGCTCAATGAATGACCTATTTGCTTGGATATTGATCTTAACATCATCAATGCAACATCTTGACCTAATTTCTTGGTTCAAAACATTACAAAATCCATGTTTCTTCATCAGACAAATTCTGAATCATCTGATAAAAATTCAACTGTTCAAAAAAGTCAAACTTTGACTTTTGGTCAACTTTTCAAATCTAAATTTTTCAATCATAAAATCATTTCAAATTATCTATCATGATCATAAAAATCAAGAAATGTGAAAAAGTCAACAAAAAGTCGATGTTGAAATTTTCCAACACTTTTCAAGTGTTAAAAACATGGTTTTTCCTTACTTTCATGGCCATTTTCACCTAGATCCATTTTGATTCAAGAAAAACTCAAAACATGAAAGTTGTAGATCATGTTACAAGCTTTCCAAAATATCCAAGAACTTGCAAAAACACTTTGTGTAGCTAGGGTTTTGATCTTGAAACATAGAGCTCCATAGCCATAAATCTTCGAGTTACTCATCAAAATTACAAGTTATTTTGCAACTTTCTTCCTTCTAGAAGCCTTGTCACCAAATGAGATAGGATTTAAGGGATAAAAATATGATGGCAATGATTAGGAAAGGATAAAAACACTTGAGTTTTGTAACCATGGTAAAGAAAGATTTCATTTGCATTTAATGAAGAATATTCCTTTCTTACACCTAAGCTTCCAAGTTGCAAACTCTTCAAACTTATCTTGCCTTGCCATTCAAGTTCCTTGGCCTATAAGGAGTTCATACTTCATTCAAAATCATACCAAAACAATTCCAAACTTGTTTTCTCACATCTTTCTTATTTTGCAAGTTTCTAAGTTTCAAAGAGGTTAGAATTCCAAATTGCAAATCCTGCAAGTTCTAACCAAAGGTGTCATTCAAACATCTTCTAAACATCATTTAGAAGTTGTTTGAAACTTCAAATCATCATAGAATAAGCCAAGAGTCAGTTTTCTCTAGAAAACTCCATTTGTGCAAGTTTTGAGCCAAAACTTCCAAACTCCAAATTCACTTGTGCTTGTTCTAATCTTTCACTTCAAACACACTCTATACAACATATAGAGACTGTCCAAACACTTAAACCAGTTCTGGAACAACTCCATCATCATCCTCCATTTCAAAACCAGCAGCCTGCAACTTGACTCAAGTAGGAGGAATCAGAGAGCTTCAAGGCAAGGTAAGTGTTGGAATACACTTAGTGATACCCAAGGAAGCTCACGGGATCATTATACAGCTTCTGGAATCACTCTAACAAGGGATTCGATTTCTGCTCATAGAGGTAAGTAACTTCAACTTTGAACTCTGTGATTTCTGAATTCCAACTCAAATATTGCTTGGCCATCTTGTTTCTACACATATGAGGATCATAAACCCTCAATCAATTGCTTGAATTGTTGCACAAACACGATTTCACAATCAATTTTCAAAACTAGGGTTCATCTATTTTCATTCAAAATCAGTCACCCTACACTTAAAATAAATGGAATTAATTTCCACCATCATGTTCCTGGTGAAAATCCGAGCAAGTTTGATGTTTGAATCGTGCAATTTCATTGAGAAATGAAGAATCCATGGATCAAAGAAGGATGGAGGAAGAAGATGAGTTGCGCACGTTTTCGACCTTCCTGGAAATTTAAAATCACTTTTCTAATATATATTTATGGTTAGAGTTAAGTTAATGGATGTATTACCGCCCGGTGTTGCCAGCGCTCTTAAGTCTCTTGCCTCACCTCAAGGCCCAGGGTTCGAATCCCCAGGACCTTTTTAATAAAGGCCCGTCCTTGAAGCATCAGTTCGATGTTGACTCCTTCATAAGCGCCGACGCTCATTCCTTCAGAAGCACTTCTGATGCTCACCCCTTCAGAAGCATCAAGCTTCTAACTCCTTCAGAAGCATCAAGCTTCTAACTCCTTCAGAAGCATCAAGCTTCTAACTCCTTCGAATCATCAAGCTTGACCCCGAAGCATCAAGCTTTGACTCCTTGAAGCATCAAGCTCGACTCCTTGAACCTCAACTTAACTCCTTCAAAACGACCGACTCCTTTAGAACCTCAACTTCTGACTCCCTTCAAAACGTCAGCTTCTGACCCTTTTCTTCAAAACTTCATTTTTACTCATTTTCAAATATTTTTCAAAACTTCTTTAAAACAAGGTGATTAAATGACAAGTCAAGAACATGACTCAGTGGTAAAACTTTTCACTTCTAAGCCAAGGATCCTAGGTTCAAACCTCCTTAGGACCAAAACCTTATTTTTATCACTAATTTTCTTAAGTTTTTAACAAACTTCAACCTTTTCAAAAACCAATCAAAACTTCTCATATTGAGATGATTTTTTGCACACTTGTCGTTTAATATACCTATTTTATGATTATGTCAAAAAAAATCCAAAAATATTTTCCTTTAGATTATATTTTTAATTAGGTTAAAAATGTGACGTTTTAAGTATTTTTAATACTTTTCAAAAATGTTTTCTTTCAATTTTCAAACCTAATCTTTTCAAAACTTCTTGTGAATATCCTTCACTTTTCAAAATCATTTTCAAAACCTTTTCAAAACCTTTCAATAAACTTACACACCTTTTTCCATGATCAATTCGATTTGAAGATAAACGAACCAGGTTTTCCTTGAATTTCTTTCAAATTGATCATGGGCCTCTCATGTGTAAGTCTCAACCCTCCTATGTACATATTTATTTCCTTGTACATATCCACTCTTTCGTGTACATATTCATTTCCTTGTACACATTCAATCATCATTGTAAATACTCAAGCATAACAAACTTTGTTCGTTTGTTTTCATCCGCTTGTTTATACGATTCCATTGGTAGAGGAGCATTATTCTGGTGAAACGCTCTTAAACCAATGGGCCTCCCTTAAGGTGTAAGTCCCAAACCCTTTGCATATATTCAAGTTACACTTGCTTTAATTGCTTGTTTTATACACTTGTTTATATATTTCCTTCATAAACTCTTGTGAATACACATCACACACTTGTTCATATAACTGTTCAGTTATAACATAACAACTAATCTAACAACTAGGTTCCTTTTAGCCTCCTCTTTGGCTTTGTACAAGATAAATCATTTACTGAGTTAGCCTCCTCTTACGCTTCATATAAGACAACTCAGCCATTGAGTTTAGCCTCCGCTTAGGCTTCATATAAGACAACTCCCCTGCTGAGTTAGCCTCCTCTTGGGCTTCATTCAAAAGAACTCCCTCGTTGAGTTTAGCCTTCTCTTGGGCATCAAACAAGAAAGAGACCTGGAAATCTCCTAACAGCCTCCTATTGGGCTTCCAATACAAAGAATCACTCGCGCTAGGATAGAACACTGAGAGTATGATTTCCCGGTGAAATCACTCTTGAATCCTAAGAGGATGGTTTCTCGGTGAAACCACTCTTAAAACCAAAGCCAGCCATACCTTATAGCTTCCTCTTGATCTTCATACAAGGACCCTCGATGACCCTCGGAATGCCTCCTCTTGGGCTCACAATGCAAGGACCCTCGATGACCCTCGGAATGCCTCCTCTTGGGCTTACAATACAAGGACCCACGGGCTTCTTAAAAGCATCCCCCTAATCAATAATCAATTTCTCCTAGAGATTTAGACATTTATCATTTCTATGGAAGAAGTATCTCATCTATAACATCACATACAAATCAAACACTTTTCAAACACTCTTTTTCAAACAAAACATGTTTTAATTGTAAGTGGTAACGCTTGTACACTCAAGCAAAAAACCAAAACTTACAATTAAAGATTCAATCATCTTTCAAACATCTTTCTTAACTCGTAAGTGGTAACGCTTGTACACTCAAGCAAAACACCTAATACTTACGATGAAAGATTCAATCAATCAACCCTTCAAAAATGTATGTGATGAAATAGATTAGATACATTTTTTATTAAGATGACATTTGTATTTGTCTCTTAATAACACCCTTTGCTTCCACTAGCATAAGTGGGGACTACGATTGCTCTGACTTTCTCAACCTCCCTTTGAGAATACGTAGGCACAAGGTCTCATCCTTGGCGAGCATACTTCTTTCTCCCTCAAACCAAACAAACCATAGCTCCCTTAGATCCGAGCTACATATGCTCTAATTCCCACTAGGAGATATGTATGCAGAGGATCCCAATAATCTTTGCGAGCACAATAATAACAAAACTTAGGACCCCACTTAAACTACCTTTCTTAAAACCCAAAGGGGAAACTTTCCCAATAATAGAATACCAAATTAAAACACATAAACATATCAAAAATATTCATATATATATATATATATATATAAATAAGGCTATAGATAACTATGTATATATAGGGTGTCTCATCTTTCCCTTTATATGACAAACCCCCTTACTCAGATCTCCCCCCAATGCGTTGCATCTAGTTCACGCTAGTCGCACCGCATATCTTTATTTATTTAGGGTATTGCAAATTTCCCCTTTTTCTTCTCATTTTTCTTGTTTTGGAAATAATAAAGCTTGATGCTCGCGGCATCTTTTTTAAAAATAAATCAAAAGAGTAAATCGTTTTGAGCTAGAGATTCGAATTCCGATTCGATTCCCTCGTTCGTCACTTTTTACCGCGAACAATGCGCTAAGATTTTCTAAGTCAGTCTCTATTAGCCAACACTATGGTGATATGTTCATGCTTATATTTCCAGGTGTGGTACATATCTCACCTCGAATTGCATAAAACTTCTAAATTGCAAAAGCATCAAAGGTATCAAAATTTATATCATGTGCAGCCAGATGATCTTGAACCAGCTGAAAATGCTCTTCTTGAGCAGCCTGAAAATCAGACCTCCAATGCATTTCTTCCTCATAGCCCTCATTTTGCTTCACCTACATGTTTTGAAACATAGTAATTAAAGCAGGCTTATTTCTAGCAATCCCAAAATGATTACCATGTGAACCATAACCATGGTTTTGAGAACCTCTATCAAACTCTTTATAGCCATCACCTTGTTGTGTCCAAGAATTTTGTGGCCATTGTCCCCATACTTGATTTTTCTCATGGTATTTGTTTTTTGTATAATTTTCCCATGTTTTATCTTCCTCATAGTTTGCATCAGGCATATTCACACCATCTTGATTATTGCCACCAATTTGTTGCTCATCAATCACAAGAGCATCAACATTTTCTTCAAACTCGGTTAGATTATCAAAATCATAGATATTTTTGGTAGATTCCTTCAGAAGGTAGTAGTACACATTTCGGTTTTTATCGCAGAAGCATCTCATATTTGCCAAGGTGTTTTGGGTGAACTCCTAGTTCGATCTTGGTGAGATGTATAGCAGATTTGGAACCTCAAGGTTGAAGTATTTGAGGATCTTGGCAATCATATAAACGTAACAAAAAAGAGGTTCCTTTATTACACTCTTTTATGGAGAACATACGAGTAACAAAGTAGTGTGCCTATTTTATCTTAATCTTGTGAAGAAGAATGTAAACGAGGTGAACTTCAATTTGATCCAACCTTGAATTCCCACCATTCCTTGGAAGTAGAACATACCTTTAGTTCTGCATCATCACTAGTAGTAGTAATATCAAACAATGACTTACATAATGCATAGTAAAACAATAGTTCTTACCTATCATTATGAATTTAAACTCACTTCTTTGAATTTTTTGCAACCCGACGTAGAAAACATGAATAAGGTTCTCGTTGTAGTCTTGTGAAATTTGTCGAAAGTAGTTAATCTTTTGATGCTCAACATGACTAACCATTTGACAAATAATTAGTTCTTCAACTATAGAGTCTTTGTACACGTGTTGTTTCACACAAAGCCTATGTTATCACTTTTCTTCAAATAACTCGAAATCATCATCATTAACTAAGGAGAAAGCGGTTTTCGGAACATTTGAGGAAGATCCGCCATTTCCCTACCTTTGACGTTGCTTTTGTTCTTTGCTACTCTTGGTGGTATGGTTGAAATTCCAAATAAATTTTGCACAAAATTTCTTTGATGAAATGTTTGAATGAATTTGTTTCCTATTTTAGGTAAATATGACAACCCACAAACCCTAAATATGATACTAAGATGCAACAAGACACAACAATGATAAAAAAATGCAACAGATGAATGCAAATTTGTGACTTGTAGGACTTGGGTGATATTTGAAAGAAGTGAGAGAAAGTGTTTATGGAAGAGGAATTTTTTTAGAGGAGGTTTAATGATTTTTTGGTAAAGAGAGTTTAATGATTTATGGAGGAGGAATTCATGGGGTATGGTGGAGAATTCAAAGTGAGAAGTGAATTAAAGCACACTTTAATTTAAAGAGCTTTTGTGATAGATGTGTGAATGAAACAATCAGATATGAGAGACTCATTTTAGCACACGTATCGACTAGTTTAGGTCCTCAGTCGGCTTATTTGGCTCATGTGTCGACATATACTTAATTTAAATTGAAAAGGTTCAAAATTTTGAATTAATGAGTCGACACATTATACCCTTGAGTCGACACATACTGAATCAAAACTCAAGATTTTGGAATTTTGAATTGATGAGTCGACACATTTGACATATGTGTGAACTCATAATGAACCAAAATTCAAAATTTTGAACTCTTTAAAATATGAGTCGACTTATACGCATCATGTGTCGACACATGAATCGCAAATAATGAAAAATCGCGATCTTGGGTAGATTTTAGTTGACACAATAACTTATGCAGGAATCTTATGAGAAACATATGTAATTGAACATATTTCATGATTTGACACTAATGGACATGCATACACATATATGCAAATATTAAATAAGCACCATATAATGCATGTGAGGGTAGTATGATGAGGTCACTATAATCATATGAATTGAAATATATTATAGTCATTAATTGAGATTTTTGGAAATGAACACTTATAACACATATCAAAAAACCAAGTACATCACATACCTTAGAAAAATAATCAGGTGAAAGAAACAACTTACTCACAAAGGAAAAATTGAAATGATATAACCTCATTGTACGAAGAACAGGGGATGCACTTAGCATTTCACAAGGAAATCTCGATCGAAAGTTAAAATAAATGCAAAACAATGGCACAAAAGCTTTTGACATCAATGCAAAATGATGCAAATGTTGATTCAAATTGACTTTTGGTCAATCTAAATGCACTAATGACCGACTAATGATGCAAATGTGATGAATCAATTATCTTGGGGTGAAATTGGGGTATGACAGCACATGTAACTCATTTTTAAAGCATGTAGCCTCTATAATATATGTGTCGACACACTGATCTATACAGGTCGGTACATGCTTCAAATGTGTCTATACATGACATTTAAAGGTCGACGTATGCATTAAAACAACATAAAATTTGCATTTTTTTCATAAACCTTTTGCATCCTTTAAGGCTTATACTTGCACACACGCATATATACCTCATACATGCATCCTTCAAAAATTTATGAAACCATAAGCTTACAAATATTGGTCTTCATCTTCATCTTTCATGTTCTATGCATACACACAAACAAATTACACGTAATCATTTTTTACTTGGGTGCCATCTAGAATCAGAGTTGATAACGTCCAATTTAGGTTGTTGAATTGAAAATTGGGTTAAGAATATTTAGGGGTGTTCGTCCATGAAAAACGGTGTGGATTTTCCACCAAGATCAAAGTGTTGATTTAGGAGTTTTGACAAGATTCCGCCATTCAGATTCGATCAAGTGAAAGCTTTAAAGAACGGGGGTTCTTGCAAATGAGTAGCATGAGACGGTGAATTGATTGGTAATATTGGGTGACAATAATTCACAATTTGGATTCAACATAGTGAAAGCTTTGGAGAATGGTGGTTTCTTGAAAAGGAGTAGCGCGAGACTGTGGATCAAATTTGTATTGTTGGATGATTGATCAAGCTCAGATCAAGGAAAGATAAAGTGTTAGGATTAACATCAAACATAGGATTTGTAGAGTTGGATTTCTACATTTCACTTGTAAATGATTTCTTCCAAAGTAACATTGATTATCTCATTCATAATGGAATTGGGGGGCAGATGTAGTCATAGAGAAGATGGTTTGTGAATGTCTAATCAAATCATTGTGTCCTCTCTCTCTTTCGATTTATGACTCCACTTTACATTTAATCACAAATTGTTAAACTTATTGATTGTACAATTGATATGTATAAAAAAAAATTGTTGGTTATCAAGCTTGAAATTTCTTTGTTGATTAGACTACAATTCTTATAATTGTAGCTGAGTTTCATATCAACAAAGTCAAAAGTAAAATCTGAAATATCAAGTTGCATAACAAGTGTTTAAAAATTTGTCTCATTATGTTTTGCTAATTTGATTTCATTGGAATTATGTTTTGATTGTGTTAATATTCAAACATGTTGATTGTGAAAATATATTGTCTCAATTGATTATCATTATCATTCCATATCACATTGGTTTAACATATCGAGCATTTCAATAATGGTTCAAATTAAACGATAGTTGATCAGGGTGGTTTTTCGCTTGTCAAAGTTTTTAAAAACTAATTTTCCTAAAACTTGGGATTTATTCAAACCCCCCCCCCCTTCTAGATAAGTTACCATTGTTTAGCAGCCACATGAATCCCCTTAACATTATCTTCAGAGAAAAATAGCATCAAAGAGGAATCCATATAGATAGTCCCTCATCCTCGGATCCCATAGAGTCTTTTCAAATCGAATTGTTAGTTATAAATATGATCTCAAGACCCAAACGATCGTAGACAAAGAGGAGAGGATTTAAACTAAGGAGATACTCCTGTTTTTACTACAGGAGAAGTATTGCTCTCAGAATTAATAGTTAAGCTAATATGACCACCACTCATATTGATTGAAGTAAAGGAAATGTGAGAGGTATTAAAATATTGAGGTAAAGAAGATACTGGTAAAGCGGAAGATGATAAGCAAATCGAGAGTAATGGTGGAAAATGGAGGCTTTGAGCAAGGAAGCAACTACTCTAGTAAATAGTATTGGGAGGAAGAGAGCAAGACACTTGCAAATAGAAACTTCTTCACAAAGATTGCGAAAGTTTTCATCGGAAATGAGAAGTTACCAAATCAAGGGCTAGGTTCTTCCTTAAAATCTTAAACAAACTCAAGTGCACTATAAGCAACATCATGTATTAACTAGTCACCTCAAGCCATGTGTCCGAAAGGAGTCGAAACGTTTTAATGATAGAAAGACACTTAATGTGTCTGTCTCCCACTACTTTTGACGCCCACTTCTTACCTAAAGTGAACAACATCCTTAGTGGTTGGTCATGACTGATAAGACATCCCCGACCAATAATTACACGACAAATCTTAGGGCAACAATTCTAGGTAGACCAAAGGCCTAAAAGTCAAGGTCTAATCCATACCAAATGACTCAAGATATAAAGTCATTACACAAAAAGGTCAAGGTATACTTCTAATCTCCACACTTTACTACATTCATCTTGAATTTTGAACTGACTTGGACATTAGAGTGCTAACTTTGCACACTCACCTTCATACCGTCGTATCCAAGATCAATACCATCGATTCAATATTCCTCACCGACAACATACACCTAATTCTTATTATGAAACGGAACAATTTTATTTTATATTTTAAATACTTTTAAGCATATTTATTACATAAAAAGCTTGAAAATAATATATATTAAAAATAAATATATTTTATAGGGTAAACTAATAAAATATAATTTATATAAATATCCATCCAACAAGCATTTAGAAAAAAATAGAAACATTATAAAAAAAATAGTTATGTTTTTCCTGCAAAATGAATCTATATAATTTTATCAAACCTAGGTAGTAGTTAGAATATTGTCCTAACACACAAAAATGAACTTCTGTTTTGTTTATTTGTCTGGCAGGAAAAACCAACACATAAACATTGACCAGTCAAAGACGAATTTTGAGTTCCCTGTGTAGAAAATTCTCAAATAATACACATGACACCAACCATTGAATCCACATTAGTACTACTATTTCATATCTACCCTTCTCAAAATTTAAATAAACTTTAATTGTAAAAAATGATTTTACATATTTGATTTTCTTATGATATTCAAAGTTAGGAGATTCACGAATTTTTTACTAAAATGTCATCCTATAAAATCTTAAATACCAAAATACCACAGTTTGAAAAAAATTTCCCAAAACACCACGCGAACGGGACCCACAGATTTGAGCCTTCAAGGGAGGGACGAACCAATGATAAATATGTGGCATTTTGGAGAAAAAAATTCAAGCGGTGGCATTTTGATATTTAAGATTTCATAGTGTGACATTTTAGTAAAAAATTCGATTCACATGTGACAACACAATTATAACCTCTCAAATAGTATTACATATGTCACTTCATTCACATATGCTATGCCTCAACAACATTGTTTCATCAAAATTTTCTCTACCAACCGCAGCTTCTATCTCTGCAGTATTTTTTTTGCAGCTGTTTCTGTAGTAATAATAATAATCATAATCATAATCTCACTATAAACAACAACTTATTCATCCAAACACACCTTCTGAAATTTTCATCATCCATTGGAAGAAGGTCCATCAAATTTTCTCCTTTTAGTATTTGGACTATTATGTAAAGAATTTTGATATGACCCATTTGTTAACTCATCACTCTTATAACTCATGCACCCTCCTCCATCTAGCACCCCTATAGGACTTTGAGGCACTAATGGTGTATACTTAGATGCACCAACCTTGATCAATGATAGATCTTTTATCAAGTCAACACACTTTACAACTCTCTCCTGCAAAATTCACCAAAAGAATCATAATGTCATACACAAGGACAAAACCAATATCAAAATTTGTTTACGCATTAACAGAAGGGCAGATAGCTCAACTGGTATGTGCTAGTTCAGTTAAATAAGAGTAACGAGTAACCTGTTGGTTCAGGGTTCAATAAAGAGTACGGAGAATCTATTTTCGAGAGTTTTGTAATAATGGGGAATCTATTTTTGAGAACCACGCACTACCTTACCTTATCTACAATGAAGAAATCGGCTATGGCCTTATCGACTTCTTGTCCCGACACTTCCTTTAAAACAGAAATTGCTACCCCTGCAGCAATTTCAGAAGGCCTAATTCAAGAAATCAATACCTGCAAACGCAATTGAATTTTCCAACAACTCGTCAAACTCATTACTCCTCACAAGAACAATGTAGTACACAAGGACAACATATTCGCAGTAACGAGAATGAATAGTATAGTATAGTATATATTATATATATACCCTTGATTATGTTAAGGATGAGTTGCACTGATCTTGCAATCAACAATTTTTCGAGATGATTCTCCTCGCAACTGATCTTAGATATGAAGTAATCTATGAAGGAACAAGGAGTTAAAGCATGCATTTTCCATCCTAATGTGCTTAATATCATTAGTTCCATTCGTTGAATTGTTTTCGCTTGAAACACGAATCTCGGTTCACCGACCTATCCATTACCAATATCAATAAGAAAACGATCTCGTAACAGAACAAAATCACATGTAACAACAATCTTAGAAGATTCATTGAATCTTGAATCTTCTATACCTGCAAATCTATGCAATGTGGCACTTTAACTTCTTCCATTTTAGCCGCGAGCGAAAAACATGCCACAGCTAACAATTGCACAGTCCAACTCACACCTCTCTAAACATTCCATAAACAACAATAAGTCTATAAAATAAGAGATCAGAAACAAACTTATGAATATTCGATTTTACCGGTAATTGATAAGCCGATAAGAACCGATCCAAGTAGTTCACAGATAAGCAAAGACTCAATGGTCCAAATCCATAATAAGCATGAGCCTGTTTATCACATTATAGAAAGCAAAATTCAGTAACAAAACAACCTATAACTAATCAAAAAACCAGACATTAAAAAAACACACTTTTTATGACAAAATTCACATTAGAATCACTTGAACAACCAATGTAAGAATCTCATAAACATTAAAAGGTTTCATTTTTCAATAACCATTGATTAAAAACATGAACTTTAAGGTCACAAAAAACAAACCAACCTTCCAAATCCAATCAAGAGCCTCTCTTCTAACACTCAAATCCAAGTCACCACTACGCAATCTCATCAAATAATCCTCTCTAGGCAAATGCTCAATCTCTTTCTCAACCATAACCCTCGCAATTTCCTCACTCTGTACAACAAAACACACAAATGAATCCGATCCAACGTTGTCCAAGTTAAGGTTCATGTGGTCCCATGAAGATGAGAATCTAGAACCATCAACAACACCATTACATTCCACATCCTCATCAAAGCATGTACTATTGTTTTCAGAACATAGAAGATTAGATGTAGCACTGTCAAAGCTTTCAGCCATGGAAGAAGCTTAAATGGGGGTGCTAATAGAGAAACACCATCAAAAGGGTGAGATTAAAAATCAAAACTTTATCAAAAGGGTGAGATTAAAAATCAAAACTTTATTGTTGGGTGGCTTTGATTAGATGAAAAAATCCAAATGACATTGGTGGAACATATGGAAGGAGAGTGTGGGAGTGATGAAAGGGATGAGCTTTATGTAGGAAACTGGTTTATGGGTTTAGGGTAAAATAAAATGAGGGAAATGGATGGGGCAAAAAGGATGATGGGTATCCATGGACATAGCCAAAACCCAAAGAGAAAGGAAAATTTAACACAAGATAAAGGTTTTTATGGTTATGGTGTGATTTTGTTAAAATGGTAAAAAAAATATTGATTACGGGAACATGAAGTTATTTATTAAAATATTGATTATTAACGGAAAGATGAAGTTGTTAATCAAAATATTTTTTTTATTAATTATAAATTTAATTTTTTTTATTTATAAATAATTAAATATTTTTCTATTAAAATATAAATACTCGTCCCGTACCGGAACCGTGCGAAATCGCACGGGTTTGTTACTAGTTCAAGCAAGAAATGAAATGGGTGAAAACAAAATTGGGTGATTTCTATTTTATGCTCAAACATTTTGTGTTCTTTTTTTTTTTTTAAAGAAAGACTATTGTTAGTGGTATTTAAGTTTATGATATAGTCTAAAAGATATTTTATTTTGTAATTTTATTTTGTAATATTATTTATGAAATTTATTTTATATTATCATATAATTTATGAGATTAATTTTATGCATTGTTATTATAAAATATGTTACACGATCAATATATCACAATCATTCATAAATAATATTAATATATTAAGTAAAAAGTCGATCATCTACGATAATTTAACGGTGATGATTTATTTATGGTGTAAAACTTTTTTACATTATCAGTATATTTTAATTAAATTGTTAATATATTTAAAAATAACAGTATAATTTGCCACTTATTATAATTGTGATTGTTTTACAGTATAAAATTATTTTAAGTCAGTATAAATTATTTTTCTCTGTATTTTTTGAAAAAGTTAAAAAGAAAATATACTAATAAAGAGAAAAGAGAATATCTAACATATAAGAAATGCAAAGATACTTTGGTTACTTGTTATATTAAAATTATTTTGATAAACATCTTTATCAGTGGGTGGACGTGGTATATACTGAATAAGACCAAACTGACGTAAATATCTGTCAGTTAAATATAAAATATAGGTAACTCTCCACAAAAATCCTCCTCTGAAATAAGTAAGTTCGTCGAGTGGACGAAACTGCCTATGATCCTCAAATAGACGTCACACCACGTTCATCGGTGTCAATCTATCGAGGATAACTCGTAACGCATCCACCTTCAACGCTCCCTGCTTGTAGGTTCATCTCATTGCTCCCGACATTCCAAAGTTCTCACTTGGATCCCAGTTTTCCACTACTCTTCCAATCTCAGGAAAATACTCATGGATCCAGCACTGTGTCAATAAAAATTATAAATAACATTTTAGTAATATTTTTTACGTTACTAAACAATTAATAATAATTAAAAATTATCTAAACAATTAATAATAACATAAATAATAAATGAATTACCTGAAGAAGAGTCGGATAACCAACAAGTTGTTTGGTGCCAAACACACATGCATCTCCAAGTGAATCATAAAGTGTCACAATGCAGCTGCCCACCAACTGTATCTTCCAACACCCTCCAAGTCCGCAAAAAGAGATATATATTTTGCTTCGACAAGCGTAAACGTCTTGTTGGCAAAAATGGTACAACCTACTAACATCATCAGGTAAGCCCTGGTCGCATATGCCCAGTTATCAACAACTCTATGGGCAATAAATGTATCATACAACCATTCCAGCTTGCAGTAGGCCCCTCTGTTGCCACGAACTTAAGCCATGGCTTCTCTACGTGACACTCCTAAATATGTCACAGCAAGCTCAGAAGCAGCATCTTCAGTGACATGCCGGGAGTCTAGAAAATACCTCTAATAGGGAGGTGAAGAAGACAAGATACGTCATCTAGAGTAATCACCATCTCACCAAATGACATGTGAAATGACGATGTCTCAGAATGCCATTTCTCTACAAATATAGTGATCAAATTCGAGTCTATCTTTGTCATATTGGATCTTTGTAAATGTGCAAGACCCGGATTTGTCACCCACCTTTTTATCTCTCTCTCTCTCTCTCTCTCTCTCTCTCTCTCTCTCTCTCTCTCTCTCTCTCTCTCTCTCTCTCTCTCTCTATATATATATATATATATATATATATATATATATATATATATATATATATATATATATATATATATATATATATATATATATATATATTAGAGGTAAAAAATAATACATCGAAAGTGTAATATAATTTACTTTGTTATCTAATCAAAATTTATTTTATATTATCATATAATTTATGAGATTAATTTTATGCATTGTTATTATAAAATATTTTACACGATCAATATATCACAACCATTCATAAATAATATTAATATGATTAAATAAAAGTCGATCATCTATGATAATTTAACGATGATGATTCATTGATGGTGTAAAAAAAATTTACATTATCAATATATTTTAATTAAACTGTTGATATATTTAAAAATAACAGTATAATTTATCAATTATTATAATTGTGATTGTTTGACAGTATAAAATTATTTTAAGTCAGTACAAATTATTTTTTTCTATATTTTTCAAAAAAGTTAAAAAGAAAATATACTAATAAATAGAAAAGAGAATATCTTATATAAGAAGTGCAAAGATACTTTGATTACTTGTTATATTAAAATTATTTTGATAAATATCCTGATATTTATTTTTTATTTTTTTTGATAAAACATCCTGATATTTATGATACTTGCTATTTTTTTAAACTATTTTGATAAACATTTATAACATAATACTTATGATGCTTTCTATTAAAAGTAAGTTTACAAAATCACGTCTTTGGTTTATTATCTTGTAAATAAATATTCTACAATAGAATATGAAAATCTAAATTTAATATATGATACATTTCAAATATGTGTACCATCCTTAGTGAAAATAATCTATGTAAGTAAATTAAAAAAATGATTTAAAATTTGTATATAAAAAAGTAAAAATGGGTCTAATTTGCAATATTTTATAATCCAATAAAACTTATTAAGTTTAGCACAAATTGAACCTTAATGTTAATTTATCTAGTAAGAATTTACTTTCCTAAAAAAAGTAAAAATTTAGTTAGTATGCAAATACATTATAAAAGAAATATAAGTATTATATACCGGGTGTGTGTAAGTGTTATAATATCATACTATAGTGTCATAATTATATTTATTTTTAAATATGACATAACTGAATTTAGTTAATATGTAAAATTTTGGTAATTAAATCATTCCTTAATTACACGAACTTTCTCATTTTTATTTACATTTATATATAACACTTTTTATGAAAACATAAATGCACCCTAGTTTATTTCTTGATAGTAATAAATAGACTCTAATTGTTACTTATATTCCCATGCTTTTTGAAATAATAAGTCATGGGAATTACTTCAATTTATTGTATTTAAGCATTAGTGAAATAATAAAGAGAAATTCAAAATATTATTACGAGAAACTTATCTGAGTGTCAATATAAAAAATTGCATTGGATAAAGAAATTATTTGCACCAATCTTTAGTTTGTTTAGTGGTAATTGGGCTAGAATAAATAAAAGGGTCGCAGGGTCAGGGTTTTGATCCCTACAATCTATCATATAAGATAAAGAAAAAAAATTGAAATACACTTTCTAATGTGTGATTCATATTTGTTTTTAATAAAAATATGACTACTGTATAATTTTCTCTTATACATGTAATTTTTTCCTACACATATGCAATTTTCTTCTAATTTTATTTCTTAAAGAATATTTAAACACATTTGTTATATTTTTATTGGAGAAAAGTATGAACCCCACCAATGAAATTGTATCTAAGTATTCTCCTAAGAAAAATTTACCTTCTAGATATAACATTGTTGCCCCTTTTTAATTCTACCTCCACGATAATTCATTGGTACAAATCAGCGTCATTTTATACCCCTATCTTAACTAATGAACTGATAATTGAATATTAACAACATGTTTATTACACAACAAAACCAATCTGCACGGATGACTACATGTCTCATCCAAATAGCTAATATGCTTTTACACTCCACCTCTTATTCCCACCTACTTCTCATATAGTCGTACAATCTTTTCTTCAAACCCAAATATTTTGTTTCTCCAAAACCCTAAATCGCAACCTAACATTTTAGGAAGCTTGCAATGCGGAAATGGCGAGACTGTAACACGGTGGGAGAACTGACTTGTTTGTTTTGAGTTTTATCGCAAATGTTGCGGATAGCAAGAGTCGCCACCGACTTTTCTTTTATCCAATAAATAAAAGGTGAAAAGAACACGAAAGACCTTTGTTAGATTCTGAGTTCGGGAGGTAATTATGAAAAGGGAAGGTATTAGCACCATTTCTATCCGTAGTTATCTACGGACTCTTAATTGCTTAGCTCACTTTTGAAAATTTGTTTTCTGTGTGTGTGTGATTTGAAAAGTATTTGAAAAGTATTTCTCTTTGACTTCGTAATGATTCTTGTATCAGTCCTCAAGAATGTATACAAAGTGTTTGGAAATATTTGTTTGGAAAAATGTAACTTTGTAATGATTCTCGTCGGAATGTATACAAAGTGTTTGTTTGAAAGTATTTTGAAAAGAATTGTGAGGTGTGAAGAGTATTTTTTGAGTGGAGCAAGCAATTAAAAGTCTTATTACCTACTCAGAAAGGCCATTCTTGTTATTTTTCTTCTCCTCTAGGGTAGCGTTATCCATACCATTAGTTGGTAGGTAACCCTATCCGTTGGATGTGAAGGGACAAGCGTAGGGTTATCGTATGGTCATCGAAGGCAACATTGTAAGGATACCTTTAGCAATTCGAAGGAACGATCATCACTTATTCATAGGCAACAACCGAGGGACGAGATCATTTATTCGTAGGCAACATCGAGGATCGTCGAGGGTCTATGATCTTTATATTGAAGGGACTAGATGATGTTATTCGTAAGCGTCATTGCTAATGGTACCCCTACGTTCGAGGGACGTGACCATTGTTTATCCGAAAGGCAACAAGAGAGGATACCCTAGAGGGTGCAAGTGTGAAAGTAGTGTGTTTGATTCAGATATTTTATCTTGATTATTAAGGTTATCTAACAGTTGATTTTAGTCTTGTCATACAATCCTATTAGCCATAAATCTAAGCAGTGTATATAGACAGTTTATAAGAGGTGCGAAAAGTAAAAGTGCAGAAAATAAACCCTACGCTATTACAAGGTTTTGGGGTAATTACATAATTGGAGGTGCATAAAGTGAAGTGTGAGAAATTAAATCTACGCTATTACAAAAATGTCCTTGCAACCTATACATCGATTTCTAGAATTTAAATGCTAAAAGCAATAAATAAATAAATAAAATGTTTTGAGGTTAGTACACCTAATTACAATGTGAAAAATCGGGTGAATCGAAAACCCTAAGTCTAATTGTTTTAATTAATAAAAAAGAAATTTAATTTAAATTAAGTTAATTAACCTAAATTAAACTAATTATATTAATTACGAAAATGGAATAAAAAGAGTTAATTATGTGTGAACCCTAATTTTCTAAGTCATTAACCTAATCAATCTAAATTATTAAATTAATTGATTAATTAATAGAAATTAAAGAAAATATGGAAGAAACAAGTTTAGAAAAAAATGCTGAAAAAAGGTTGGGGGCGCCAGGGATCGAACTAGGTACCCCAGGGTGACTAGTCAGTGTGCCTTTCCAAGTATGCTGCAATGGTTAGTTGTCGTAGGAGTACAAAAATAATATTATAAGGGAAAACAATAATTTAAATATTTGAATTACGCGTCAACCATTCGTCTTCTTCGTTTTTCTGGACACGACTTTTACCTACGGACGTTGTCCATTGCTACAAGCTTTACCTACGACCTTCATCCGTAACTAAAACTCCTGCAAATCACAAAACTTAAAATACGAAATATAAATTAGTTGTGAGACCATAGATCGATTGGATTCGATCTCCTGAACACGACCATGCCCTCAGTTTCATCCAATTTTTCCTAGTTTGGAAAGCCCTAATTCAAAGCTTCGAACCCTATCCATGGTGAATTCGTATACCTACATTGAATCTCCAATCAAACTATCCAGAAAGCATCGAAACATCAATACAAACACAAATATATGATCAAATTCAATTAACAATGCATGCATGTATGAAATCGAAAATTGAAAATATGTATGAAAACCAAAATCGTGTTTTACGTTTGAAGCTTTTGATTGCTTGTAGGGTGGAATGGATTAGAGTGTCGAGGAAGCTAATGGAATGCTTAGAATGGCTTGAATCGATGCAAAACTTGGTCTGCCAATAGCTTGAATGCCACTATTTTTTTCAAGTTTGTTTAGGGTTCCTGGAGGCAAGAATTCGTCCTCTAATCATCAGGGTTCAATGTGCATATATAGTAGAAGGATTAGGTCAAGTGATTGCGATCAAATATATGCCAATTATGGTGATTGAGATTTGATTGAAAATTTGAGCAAATCTTTCTAATTTGGCATCAATCTTCTTCCAATCATGTTTAAATGAATATCTTGAGATCCAAGGATGATATTTGATTGATTTCTAATTGCAAATCAAATCCCATGCGCCTCTTGTCATTTATTTGATATTTTACTTGATTTATTTTGAATTTAAGTGAATAAAAAAATGAAATAAAAATCATGGCCATGCACCAATGGACTTAGAGGTCCTCTAAAATTTTATATCCACGTTCAAATTTCAAAAATTAGGCCCATTAACTCAAAAAGGTCAAAATTGCTCAATTGACATTTCATGCATTTCTTCAAATTTCCCAAACTTGCCCAAGTCATAACTTACTCAATTTTTATCTTTTGAAGGTGTTTTTTTTACTTTTTAGAAAGCTCAAGATGTCCTCTAAGAGCTCTTTTTTGTTTCATCTTCATTGAAGCTTCCATGTTCATGTACACTTCTTTGGAAAAAGATGACTTTTGTTGACTTTTAGAAGGACCTATAATGTCTTGATCCATATCTTTTAAATGAAGCATTTTTGGGAAAAGCTTGTGAAACACAAAGTTGTAGAGAATTGAATTCTATTCAAAATGAGCTTTGGCTAAAAAAAATTCTGATAAAGTATGTGAAAGTTACGTCTGGTCAAAGTTCTGTTGACTTTTGATCAAAAACCCTAATTTAGAAACTTTGTCTTTTGATCAATTTTTGAATTTCTTGATGAATCATGATCAACCCTTGATCAAATGATGAATGTGACTTCAAAATCTTGATGTTGACCAAAAATAATGAAGTTTGATTGTATGTTGACCATAGTTGACGTTTTGTCCAAAACAACTGATTTTTAGCCATCTAAGCACTTGACTGAGCAAACTTGAGCTGTGAGGCTTGAAACTTGGCATGGCGATGCTTTGAAACATATAAGGAGACATGATGATCACTTGAGGCATTAGAAATCAAATTTCACTTGAGAGAAACAAGGCCCTAGTTGTGGGTTGATTGCTTAGGAGATGGTTTATCTGGTCAACCCTTAAGGAACTCTTGAGTATGGAGATGTGTATTGACTTGAAAAATAGGAGAGAAAATTTTGGGGTATAACAGTTGCCCCTGTTCAATCTTCTTGTACCTAAAGGGTTAGATTGGTATGCTTGGCTTTCATAACCTGAAGGTGGAAGATGATTGAACACTCGAGTGTCCCTAAAATCTGCACTCTCTGGTGTATGGAATGAGACTGTTGGATGACGATGTGCTGGAATGGGCTTATAGATGCCATTTTGAGAAGCTGATGCTGGGGAGTGAGTCATAAATTAGACTCGATGCTCCTCTTTGAATGAGGTTATTAGTATGCATTTATTTTTAACCATATATGCAGCGTTCTGCAGGTGGAGAGATGACCATGTGTAGTCGGAGATGGGCTTAAAAATGCCATCTAGAGATAGTTTGATGAAAAGAGGGAGTCAGAATAAACCTTCGTCTTGGATTTATCTGAAATGAGTATTCGTCAGGATTTAGATAGTTTTCCCGTCTTGGTTTGGGTATTAATTTGTATCCTGTTGTCTGTTGGTAAACCCGTCTGGTCATTCAGATAGTTATCCCGTCTTGATTCGGGCATTAATCTTTGACCGTCTGTCTGGAAATTTTTGAATAATTTTTTCCTGTTTGAGAATTTAAACTGAAAGAATGAGGTTAGTCTTATGCACATCATGATGTATGCGAGTATGTAATAATGCTCTTGAATTATGTATGCATGTGTTATGATTTTTATGAATGATGTATGAATGTAGATGTTATGGTATTTCAAAACATATCCATCTTGAAGAAGATAGGAATGTTCTGTTGGGGATCTTTGACTTCTGCTTAGGGATATAGTTGTTGGAGACCTTGACTGGGGAATAAGAGAGATGTGGATTCCTCCGATGCGCTATCTGACCAAGTTTCAGATCTGGATATTGATGTTGTTGGAAGATGATAATCCTTGAGAGATACTCAGCTATGGATGAATATCTTATGTATAAACCTTGTTGGGGAATGATGTGGTTTCGAATAACCTATTACCTTTCGAGCGGCATAATAAGTTGTTTGATGATTTGTTACTGCTCGGGGACCAACATAACAAAGTCAACATTCACTGCGCGGGGATTTATGTGACAATGTGGACGATCACTGCTCGGGGACTAACGTGATGAGTTGAGACGATCACTGCTCGGGGACTAACATGATGAGTTGAGACGATCACTGCTCGGGGACTAATGTGATGAGTTGAGACAATCACTTCTCGAGGACTAACGTGATGAGTTAAGACGATCATTACTCGGGGACTAACGTGATGAGTTGAGACGATCACTATTCGGGGACTAACGTGATGAGTTGAGACGATCACTGCTCGGGGACTAACGTGATGAGTTGATATGATCACTGCCCGGGGACCAACGTGATGAGTTGAGATGATCATTTCTCGGGGACTAACGTGATGAGTTGATATGAACATTGCTCAGGGACTAACGTGATGAGTTGATATGAACAATGCTCGGGGACTAACGTGATAAGTTTGAGAGATGATTTGTTACTGCTCGGGGACTAATGTAACAAGAAGAAATGTAGATATTGTAAGCGAACAATCCTGTTATGGATAAGATGATGTAGTAATCTTGTTGGAGAGATCCGTCTTTGTTGAGGGAGTGATGGGTCTGTGGAGATTATAGAGATTATTCTATGGGAATATTTCTGTGAAACTTACTCTGTGGGGATGCGTTGGTGACTTAGGTTGTCATCTCAATTCCTAGAGCCTATAGTAACTGTTGTTTCTGTTCGCCTTTTGTGTATTTATGAACAAATATTTATTGTCAAATGCATATAATCATTCAAAGCAAACATTGGACTTTATGCAAACAAAACAGATAAAAGTAAAAAAAAGTTTGGAACTGGAAAAGGGAAATTGTATTAATTTTGAAAAGTAAGTCTATAGACAGGACGTTCATGTACAGAGAGAAAAATATCCTAGTAAGAGGAAATTGTGGGACACATTTGGAAAATAGTAAAATCTTTGTGGAAACAATCTCGTCGAGTTTCAACTATGTTATTGCTCATATATTTCCTACTATCTTATCTCCTTGCTGCCAGAAGAAGGTGATTGAACTGATCTGCGACATTTGAAGCTGATAGTAGTGTAGTATGTAAGTAGATGATCTTGACGAGACATAGTCATACGCTTTTAGTCCCTAACTTTTTCCTAGACCACCCTTTCGAGTTTTCAGTCTACCGAGATACCCTTTTTTGCCCAAGCCGCCTTTGCAAGTTTTCGACTTGTCGGGTGTACATTTTTTTATATATGTGTTAGCTGGCAATTTCGAAAAGGGAAATTGGCATAAGTGAATAAAATATTTCACATCCACCTGGAAAAGAAGTCAATATTAATTATTGGTGGGTAAATATAAGATCTTTTTTCTGAAAAAAGGAGGTCTTTAATTGCCAATGATAGGTGACATTTCTATTAGAAATCCTTAGTGTTTAAAATATAAGGAAATTCCTTTGGTAAGTGTGTCAGCATTGGAACGGTCTAAATAAAGGATTAAATCGAAATTCAAATGATTTGAGAATTCGAATTTCAAATGAGAACTGAAGATTCGAATTTTGAATAAGAGCGCCATTTTGAAGGACGCGTGGAGATTAGCGAACAGCCTAGACCAATAGTGGTTGTTAACAGAGACCAAAATGCAGACGAAGTTGTTCACAGGGTTAGAAATGACAATTTAGTGGCAGAAAATAATCTAACCACTATGATAGAGAGAATAATGGCCCAGAACGGTTTAAATTCAGGATTCAGAAGGCCAAATTACACTTCTCCTATTGTAGGTTACGTCTTGCAAACAGAGTTACCCAGGGGCTTCAAAGTCCCTAAATTCACGAAATTTGCTGGCGATACGAGTGAATCAACAGTAGAACACATAGCAAGATATTTAACCGAAGTAGGAGATATATCCAATAATGAAAATCTTAGGATAAAATATTTTCCAAGTTCTCTAACAAAGAACGCTTTCACTTGGTTCACTACCCTACCCTCTGGATCTGTGGATACTTGGCCCTATTTGGAAAGACTCTTTCATGAACAATTCTACATGGGTCAATCTAAAATTAGTCTGAAGGAATTAGCAAGCATTAAAAGAAAATTCACAGAACCAATAGATGACTATTTGAATAGGTTCCGATTGTTAAAATCTAGATGTTTCACTGTAGTGCCCGAACACGAGTTGGTCGAAATGGCTGCTGGAGGCCTGGATTATTCAATTCGAAAGAAACCGGATACATGCACTCGGACATGGCCCAATTAGCAGATAGAGTTCGACAAGTCGAAAGGTTAAAAGCTGAAAAGGCTAGGGCTAGTAAAAATCATAAGAAGGAACGAATAGCTTATATAGAAGCAGAAGGGGAAAACATAGATGATTTTCAAGATTCATATGATTTCACCGTTCAAATAGATCTTGCGTAATTAAAAGAAGCACCCCCTTACGCTTGCAAAGTTCTGCTTCCTTCCAATGGAAAAGACATTGTCGAAAATGAGAAGAATGAGAAATTCCCTAAGAAAATATATACTTTCGATATAACTAAATGTGATGAAATCTTTGACCTACTTGTTAAGGATGGTCAATTAATAGTTCCTCCCAACCTTAAGATTCCTCCTTTGGAACAAAGGAAGAAGAGGGGTTTCTGTAAATATCACAACTTTTTAGGCCACAAAACCTCACAGTGTTTTCTTTTCAGGGATTTGATACAGAATGCAATCAAGGATGGCAGGCTAAAGTTTTCAGACAAAGGGAAAAACCCTATGAAAGTGGATACGGATCCGTTGCTGATGGCGGAAACCAATTATGCTGAGCCTTTGGATATCAACGTGGTCGAAGTTGCTGAGAACAAGGCTCAAACGAAGGTGGAGTTCGAAGAAGATGGGGGTTTCATTTTGTTTAAGAGCAAGAGAGAGGTTACTGATGGCCTTCCAAAAGTGCTCAAAGCAAAGTTACTAAGGGAGGAAATACAGGCTACTGAAGGCCAAGGTGTTATTGACAAGAATTTGACTGAGGCTACTGAAGGTCTCAGGGTGAAATTCAAAAGGGTCAGAATTGTTGATGACCAAATGCTGGGAGTGAACATGGTGGATTTCGAGCAGCCCCATGCCGAGATGGAAGAAGTGGAGCGACGCTTAGAGAAAGAAAGAGAACAAAGAAGAGAAAGCTTGCCGAAGAAAGATGCGAGCCTGCACGAATACCTGTTCCATTGTGACAAGAAGAATCAAGACAAGTTGCTGTGCCCAAGGTGCGACATCATTTGTAATCCCAGAATTGCTGCTGAATTCGAGAGGGCCCAGCGTGAGTGAACAGGGGTCAATTGGAGGCAAGACAATCAATTGTACAGAGTCTATCCAAGGGCTGATGAGAGACTGCTGGAGTTCATAGTTCGTTGCCACAAGATTGGTACAGAATGTCTGATTTGTCCCAGATGGGCATCAGTTTATGATAAGGAAATGTCCGAAGCGTTCGAAAGAGTCCCATTCGCTTCAGGTTGGGGGCGCCAAGGTGGAATGCCTTCAAATCACACTGAGGCTGGCAGAACCATGCAGAGAAGGCCAGATAGTCCCTATCCTAGGGGAGCGAAGAGAGTGTCTTTCAAATTACCTACAGAGATTCCTACTGATAGGTGGATGCAAGTGAAAGCTGACAAGGGAAAGAGTAAATGGCGAAGCTACGATCAAGGTGGAAGGACTGCAATGGCGTACCGGAGAAAGTTTAATTCGAATAGAAGAGAGGAAATCAGACTGGAAAATTACAAGGGGAAAAACCCAATGTCGCGCTCTCAATGGCGTAGACACCAACGAAACAAGAAGGCTGAAAAGGAGTCGAAGCCTATGGAGATTGGAGAGTCTAGCACTAACAACCCAAAGTCAGTGACTCAGCCTGGGGGCAAACCCCCAGTGTCCAGGAAGTTATTCTCACCAAAGAAGGAAATTGAAGAAAATAAAGTACAAAAGGAGATTGCAAACGAAGAAGATTTAATGACTGACGATTTTGAGTCAGAAGGGGAGTCTTTCTTTAATGCTAACTATAATGTTGTGTCAGTATTACCTTGTGAATTCGAACATAATACAGAGGTGTGTGTTGGAGAAGAAACTGACGAAGAGGAGATGGCCAAACATAGGCCAGTGTGTTACTACGTAATGAATAACGGAGCAGTTGAAGAGCAGAATGCCTTCTTCGAAAGACCAGACGAAGGAATGAAGAATCACCTGAAACCCTTGTTCATTAGGGCTAAAGTAGAGAAACACGGGGTGAACAAAGTACTAGTTGACGGAGGAGCTGCTGTCAATTTAATGCCCAGATTCATGCTGAAAAGGATAGGGATGCAGGATTCAGACGTTCGACCTCATAACATGGTGCTCTCCAATTATGAAGGTAAAGTTGGCAAGACATTAGGGGTGATACAGGTGAATCTAATTGGTTCCTTACTGCACCACCATGTTCATGGTCATACCGCAGGCCAATTATAATTTTCTACTTGGCAGAGAATAGATCCACAGAATTGGGGCCGTGCCTTCTTCAATGCATCAAAGATTGGTATTATGGAGAGATGATGGAATAGTTGAGAATATAGAAGCTGATCAGAGTTATTATATGACAGAGATTAATCATGTTGACAAGAGAAACTTCGACCGCAACATGGCCAACATAGGGCCATGCAACCCACCTGAGGAATACTTCGAACCAAATGAAAATGCCTACTATTCTCTAACACTTCATCCCAATGGTTTTCAATTGGATAGAGAACTGATGTGGGATGGACAGGAAGTTGAGGAAGAGGGTGAGACTTCGACGATTCGGCCAACTGGCTGGGGGAACGAAGGTTATTATGACTGAATCCAATTACTATCAGAGGATTTCGACCTATCTAGCTGAGAATAAGAGAAAGACGGCTCTCGAAGCCGAAATACAAAACATGGCTGCACAAGCCATAGATACAAAAGCAAAAAACAAAGCAGAAATAGCAAATCCTGAGGGCAATTATTTAACCCCACCCAATGATGGACAAACTTCCACGCCAATGGATCAACGGCTAGACACTATCTATGATCAAGAGCCATTAGGATTCGAAAAGGATTTAGAATCAATGAGTGCTAAAATGTTGGCTCAAGACCCTTTGGAGGAAGTTAATATTGGGGATGGAGTCGAAAAGAGAGTAACGTACATTAGTGCGAAACTCAGACCCAGTTTGAAACACAAGGTGGTCGAAATGCTTAAAGCAAATAAAGATTGTTTCGCCTGGGACTACGACGAAATGCCTGGTTTAAAAAGGGAACTGGTGGAACATAGGCTTCCGATCAAGGATGGCAAGAAGCCCATCAAGAAGACGCTTAGAAGATTCGCACCAGCAATCCTTTCGAAGATAAAGGCAGAGATAGAAAGATTACTCCGTTGCAAGTTTATCAGGACCACAAGGTACGTTGAATGGCTTGCTAATATCGTACCTGTTATTAAGAAGAATGGTTCTTTACGTATTTGCATAGACTTTAGGGATTTAAATACTGCCACCCCAAAAGATGAATACTCTATGCCTATAGCAGAAATGTTAATTGATTCTGCAGCGGGCTATGAATACCTGAGTATGCTAGATGGTTATTCTGGGATAATCAGATTTTCATTGCTGAGGATGATGTTCCCAAAACAGCTTTTCGATGCCCAAGCGCTTTAGGCACTTATGAATGGGTAGTAATGCTCTTTGGTTTAAAAAATGCTGGGGCAACATACCAAAGAGCGATGAACACTATTTTTCATGATTTCATCGAATCATTTATGCAGATTTATATAGATGACATAGTGGTCAAATCTGTTTTTGATGAGGATCATTTAAATCACCTGAGCCAATCATTCGAGAGAATGAGGAAACATGGCTTGAAAATGAATCCTCTTAAGTGTGCTTTGTGCAGGGGATTTCGCTGGCTTCGTGGTCCACAAGAAGGAATCAAATCAACTTGAATAAAACAAAGGCCATTATGGAGACAAAGCCTCCTTCTACAAAGAAAGAGTTGCAATCACTCTTGGGTAAAATCAACTTTTGAGGAGATTTATATCTAATTTGAGTGGGCGAACCCAAGCTTTCTCCATTATCACAGATAAATCAAGAGAATTACGAATGGACGGAACAACATCAAGAGGCATTTGAAAGATCAAGACTTACCCGATGCACCCTCCGATCCTAGCACCCCTTCTAAAGATAGGCCAATGCGATCAGATATCTCTCGCTCTAATATAACTATAGGTAGTATGTTGGCTCAGAAAACGAAGATGGCGCCGAAGAGCCATCTATTATATTAGTAGGGTCTTAAATAAAGGTAGACTAGGTACAATAGTATAGAAAACTATGTCTTTGCATATATTTCTCTTGTACAAAACTCAAGTATTATATTAAACCCGTTGATGTTTATGTTTCGCCTCACTTTGATGTCATTAAACATATAGTTGTCAAAACCAATCATGCACAGCAGATTGGTAAATGGGCTTTACGCCATCGAATATATTTTGGCCTTCAAGCCTTACAAGGCTATGAAAGGACAAAGTTGTTCAATTTCATTGTTGACCACTCCGTGAATGAGAATTTCGATTAGACTATGTTGAGATCCACCATGGAAATTATATTTCATGGATCAACACACAAAAATGGAAGTGGTGTTGAATATGTATTATTTTGCTGAAGGAATTCCAACAAAGTTCAAGTACAAGTTGAAGGCCCTCGTGTTCGAACAATGAAGCCGAGTACGAAGCATTGATTGTTTAACTGAAGCTTTGTGGAATTGGGGCAACCAGTCGAAATCGAGGAGACTCAGAGTTAGTCATTAAACAAATAACTAAAGAATACAAGTGTATCAAAGAAAATTTGATCATGTATTTTGTTATTGCTAATAGATTAATCAAGAAATTTGAATATGTGGATTTAAAACATATTCCTAGAGTTGATAATCAGGAAGCAAATGACTTGGCTCAAATAGCTTCAGGATATAGGATATCAAAAGAAAAACTCCAATACCTAGTAGAAACAAGAGGTAGAATAATGGCTACAAAGTTATCGCCATTAGACTTAGAAAATTTGAAATTAGGTTATGCAGGCCAGGAGGAATTTGAAGTTTTAAGCATAGATGCCGTAGCAGATACGGATTGGCGGAATCCCATAATAAATTATTTGAGAAATCCTTCAGTTTAAGAAAACCCCAGAGGGACTATTACTCAAGTGTCTAAGGGAAAACGAAGCATATTTAGCCTTGTCCAGTGTGCACGGTGGAACATGTGGGGCACATCAAGCAGGTCACAAAATGAAATGGCTTTTGTTCAGATATGGAATGTATTGGCCCACTATGCTCAAGGACTGCATAGAATTTGCCAAAGGATGTGAGGAATGTCAAATTCATGCTGGTATTCAACATGCTCTAGCAAGCTGTCATACCCCAAAATTTGCCCTCCATCTACTCAAGAGATTTCATACATCCATACTCAAGGATTCCTCAAGAGTTGATCAGACAAACTCTCCCCTAGACAATCAACCCAAACTAGGGTTTGGTATCTCTCAAGCCAAGATGGGTTTCCAACATCTCCAATGGTCTTCATGCCTCCTCATATGCTTCAAAGATTCTCCATGACAATTTTCAAGCCTCACAAGTCAACTTTCCTCAGACAATTGCTCAAATGGATGAAAATCGAGTGTATTGGACAAAAAGTCAACGTGGTCAACATACAACAAAACTTCGATTTTTGGTCAACATCCTCATTTTGAAGTTACATTCATCATTTGATCAAGGGTTGATCATGATTCATCAAGAAAACTCAAGATTTGCCCAAAAGTCAAACTTTCTAAATTAGGGTTTCTAGATGAAAAGTCAATCGAACTTTGACTGATCATAACTTTCATACTTTCTCGTAAATTTTTCCACCACCTCTTGTTTTGAAGGAAATTCAATTTCTACAACTTCATGTCTCACAAGAATGTCCAAAAATGCTTCATTTGAGAGGTATAGCTCAAAACATTACGTGTCATTTTCAAAGTCAACAAAAGTCAACTTTTGTTTTGAAGATATTTTGAGCATGGTAACTCCAATTGAGATGAGACCAAAGACATTGGTTAGAGGACTCTTAGAGCTTTCCAAAAGTCCAAGAACTCTCAAAATGTGGAAAATTGAGCAAGTTGCACCATTCACAAGTTGGGCAATTTTGAAAGAATGCACAAAGAGAGATACTTCAAAAATCAAGTCTTTTGCAAATGGGCCTATCTTTTCTTCATCCTAACTTGTTCCTCAAGCAATTAGGAATATCCAAGCCCAATGCCACGAATTTTGGTTTATTTTTCTATTTAATTTGGAATTTATTCATTTAAATACAAATTAAATTCAAAAATAAAGTATAAAATCAAAATTAATTGAAAGATTGATTTTTATTCTTTCCTTGATGTCCAATTAACTCACAAATGCTAGCCAAATCGAATTGAAGCAAAAAGGCAAGATTGGATTGAAATTGATCAAATTTGAAAATTTGATTTTCATGAAAAATCAAATTTGATTATCATTGATTATTGATCAAATCTTTCCAAATTCAATCTCAAATCCTTCCAAATATATATACACAATGCATATCAATCAAGAGAGGACAAAATTGCTTCATAAACCCTAACCTAACTCAAGAAAACCGTGGTTACATGACACTTGCATTCTTGTTCTTGTTTCGATTCAACCAATTCTAAGCCGCCAATCGCTTCTGAGGTCCATTGATTCATTCCAGACTTTACGATCGAAAATCCATCAAGAAACACGAAAGAACAATCACGGGATGTAGCTTAAAATAATCCGTGGTAGGCTATAGCCGCAGACCGAGGCCGACGCTATGTTTTCAAAATTCAAATTGAAAAGATGAAGTCCGCGCAAGGAGGAACCAATGGGAAGGCGCGATAATCCACTAACTCCGCCCAAACACGAGTGTACACTAGCTCGATGGCAAAGGCATTGATCTCAAGGTTTGAAGCCCGGACGGGTTCGAACCATGCAGACCAACCTTTTTTTCTTTTCCAAACTCACATATTTTCAATATTTTCATTATTTTTAATATTTTCATCATATTTTAATTCTTTTCTATATTTTATTCTGCATTAAAAATCATCAAAAATATTTTTCTTTTACATTATTTTCATAAAACCTTTATTTAATTTAATAAATTAAAAATATAATTTTTGCATGCATATTTATTTTATTTTTATTTTAGCATTTAAACCATTATTAATTGCATTTTATTATTAAATCTTTTCCAAAAATCCCAAAAATTATTATAGCTTATTTACCTTATTTCCAGCATGCATAAATTTTCTCATATTAAAATTGCATTTTTCTAACATTTTCTTATTTCAATTTCATCATATTTTCCGATTTTCTTATTCTTTCACAAAGTTGATCCGATTCACGATTCTTCCGCTTTTATTTTACTTTTCGATAATGTAATTGCTCATGGGTTGTAATAGTTTAATTTAGGACTTTTACTTTCCGCACTCCTAATTATGTATCCGCCCAAAGCCATGTAATAGCGTAGATTTATTTTCCGCATCTTTACATTCCGCATTTTACTTTCCGCACTTATCAATTGCTAGTAATTAGGCGTGTATGGCAAGATAATAATTGGACATAGCTCACACTAATTTCAAGACAAAATATCTGAAATCAACACACTTCTCACACACGCACCCCTTAGGTAATTCTCTCGATGCCTTCGATTCAAAATGGTCATGTCCTCGAACGTAGAGGTATTCTAGCACCGCTGCCTTCCAAACAAATCATCATAGTCCCTTCGATACAAAGATCATAAGACCCACGATGTCGCCTCCGAATACATGATCTTGACCCTCGATTGTCGCCTACGAAAAATGATGATAGTCCCTTCGAATGTGCTAGGATACTTCCTACAAGTTGCCTTCTATGACCATCCGATGTCCCTTCGAATGTCCCGATTACATCCAACGAATGGAGCTACCTACTAACTAATGGTATGGCTAGCGCTATTCTAAAGGAACGTAGAAGTACAAAAACGACCAATTCTGAGTGGGTAAATAAGTCTTTTAGTTGCTTGCTCTAAACAAATGCTTTCCACACCACACACTTTTTTCAAAGTTCAAATTCTTTTCAAAACAAAAACATTTCCGAACACTTTGTATACACTCCTACATGAGTCATTACAAAGTCAAAGCGAAATGCCTTTTCAAAACATTTTGTCAAAACACATAAAGCAATTTTAAAAGTGATCTAAGAGCAACTAAGAGCCCGTAGAATAAATCATGGATGGAAAGGGTGCTAATACCTTCCCTTTTCATAACCATTCTCCGAACTCGAATCTAACGAAGGTCTTTTTCTCGTACTTTTACCTTCCTTAATTGATAAAATAAAAGTCGGTGGCGACTCTTGCTATCCGCACATTTGGATACAAAATCCTACAAAGTCGGCTCACCGTATCACGTAATCGGCGACTACTGGGAAACCCTAAAAGAGAGAATTGCCTTAGGGATTTCTAGATAACTTTTATTGCTTTGCTTGACTTGCTTGCTTTATCTTTAAGGGTTGCTTGGGTATTATATTGTGGGGATCCTACACCGGATCCGGGTTTTTTTAGGTAAGTAGCATTAGATCATCGCGACTGCTAGACGATAACTACGCGGTCAACATGATGGCTACGTTAGCGTGACACTTTGGTTGTCCCGATACTCTTCATTCCCAAGTGAAGATAGTATTTGGCTTCGGTGTCATCAAGCGCTAACTAAACTTTTAGAACCTTAATTGACCCATCTTGGCCATTAGAAGGTAGTGAGATGGCCGGCTTTGGTGTAGACCGAGGTTGGTTGATACCGATGCTACGCTATTGAGATCGACTTTGGGACATTTTCGATCGACCACTTGGCCGTCAGATTGAAATAAGCGCCTACGAGAAAGATCTGTGATATGAGATTCCTAGAACCCTACTATTATAGGACAGATGAACCAACTCAAACTTTTGGTAGGGTAATCACCTATACCTCATGCAAGCCTTAAACATAGGCTCATTGTGTGAATTGTTTGTGTGTGCTAAACATGACATCATGACATCATCCGCATTGCATATCATTTCTAACTATTTCAAGGACCTAGGGATTTATCTTTGCTCTGTTTTGTAGGGATTATGGCTTCTAGAAAGACTATCCGAATCAACTTCATGGGTATCCTTCTCACTCAAAGAATTGGTTTCGTAAATTCCGACCATGCTCACCATCAAAAGACATGGTTATCTACTTGATTTGGTTATCTCGGTTTTGAAGAAGATATGATGCATGTCCTATTCCAGCTTTTGATCCAAACACCATTGCTTTACATTTCCAGATTATCAGTTGGTTCCTACCTTAGAAGAGTTCTCTAAGCTACTTGGGGTACCTATTCTTGATCAAATGCCATTCACCGGTTTAGAAAAGGTCCCTAAGTTCGAAGACATTGCATCCGCTTTACATCTTAAGCGCTCAGACATTGAAGCCAATTGGGAAACTAGAAGTGGAGTTAAGGGTTTACTTTCCAAGTTCTTAATCAAGAAAGCCCGAGAATTCCTCAAAGTTATGAGTTTCCATGCATTTGAGAACATTGTGGCCTTGCTAATTTATGGTTTGGTTCTATTCCCTAACTCGGATCAATTCATAGATGTCAACGCCATCAAGTTATTCCTTACCCGCAATCCAGTGCCTACTTTACTTGGAGACATCCTACATTCTCCACACTCGTACTACTAAGGACAAGGAACTCTCATGTGTTGTGTCCTGCTACTTTCAAGGTGGTTTATTTCGCACCTTCCTCCATCGCTTTGAAGAATGAACAAAGGTTGAGATGGTCTCAAAGGTTGATGTCACTCTCTCATTCGACATCCGTTGGAATCTTTTCTCTCAAAAGGATTTCACATTCATTGAGCGTTGTGGAGAATTCTAATGTACCCTACTTGGTATAAGGGAGGTATTACTACAACCCTTCTCTAGCTCTACGTCACTTGGTTTTGCTCAAGAGATGGTCCACATGATATGCTTCTCCAAGATATTGTGTTCGACTACAATCACGATCTCCGCATCATCGAAGGTTTATACACGCTGGGGCATGGTAAAGAAGACCGATACCAAGACTTTGGGGCACCAACTCCATTCCTTGGGAACCTTACCTCAAATGGGTGCGAGCTCGAGCTCAAAACCTCATGATGCCATTCACTGTTCTACCAAGAATTATGGAACCTGCTATAGGTGACGACCTATGTCGTTCTCCATCCCGACATGCCTACCGATTTTGAAGACTTGAAGAGATCCCGGATTCACTTAAAGAAGAAAGGATACCTTTGAAGCTCGTTATGCAAGTGAGAAGAAAGTTCTAGAGTTGACCAAGCTACTTCACGAGGAGCGAAACATCAACGCTTACATCGGCACCAAGAGGAAGCGCCCATGGGAGACTTAGAGCTTTAGGATGTTTTCTTTTATTGTTTTGAACTATCTCTTGTACTTAAAAAGAAAAAGAATAATAATGAGAAGTACTAATAAATGTTTGTTCATTGCTTGTTTAACAAATTTAAATCTCTTAGGTCCTTGAAAACATTGCATTGCATTCGCATAAACATTGCATATCATAGCATAACATTGCATCACGGTACATTGAGATTGGTTTTCTCATTTGCTCGCTATTTATTTTAGCGTAAATGGCTCTTGAACAAATCAAAGATCTCCGTGCTCGAATGCCTGGGCCAGATGTTCACCAACTTGGTCCAAGGCCAAGAAGATCCAAGAAGCTCATCAACAAGAAGAAGAAGGTTGTTGGTCTCCTCAACATGGGTAGACGCTTCAAAGGGGTCCTAAAGTGGTCACCGTATTGAGCTCCTCAAGGAAGTGTCCATACCGAGGGAGTACCAAGGGTGATGAAGGTGAGCGTGAGCCAAAGAAAGAAGGAGAGGACCGCCGATTATAGCCAACACTGATGAAGATGACAAGTACAAACAACTCAAGACCGTCTCGAATGCTGTGGAAAACTCAAGATGTCCGGCTGAACTTTGATGATCCGAGTCTTGTTCCCGTGTTGTGATTCCTCCCAAGTTCAAAGTTCCTACTTTTGCCAAGTATGATGGCATGTCTTGCCCAAAGCTACATTTGAAGTCCTATGTCCGTAAGATCAATCCCCACATCGATGATAAAGTGTGGATGCACTATTTTCAAGAGAGTTTGTCCGAACCCGCTTGAATGGTACTATCGCCAGAGAATGACCGTATCCGTACTGGAGTGATTTACCGATGCTTTCTCAGCAAGATGAGTACAATGTGAATTGACACCCACCGCATGCAACTACAAAGCATGTCTATGGGTCGTGACGAGAAGTTCAAGGAGTATGCTCAAATGGAGAGATCTAGCAGCGTAGTTCAACCACCCTTGTCCAATAGGAGTTGGTTGATATGTTTATGGGAACACCGACAGCCCATTCTTCAATCATCCGATTGGAAATTCTTCATCCGGATTCACCGAGCTGATATTGACAAAGAGCGATTGAAGGGTATCAAGAGTGGGAAGATCCATGTAGAGTCATCTTCAAATGCGCAAGAGATCTTTTGGTGCTAAGAAGCTAATGCCGTGGTATGGTCGAAAAGCCGAGCCAAGACCGACCGTGCTCAACTGTGGGGCTTGTAATCTCCAATCCTACATCAAGACAACCTCCGAGACAACGCGAACGTAACGCCGCCACGAAGATGCTTTTAAGATCAACATGCCTTTGTCGCAAGCCTTGCAACACATGTTGAAAGCAGAGTGATTACCTTGAGGATCCTCCTCGTAACGTCAACACTTCCTCCAAAGTACAATCCTAATGCTAAGTGTGCTTACCATTCCAATAGCCCAGGCACGACATCGACAATTGTTGGGCTCAAGAACAAGATTCAAGATATGATCGCTGCTAAGCATTGAGTTTGACCCTCCGCTGAGACCGAATGTGATCAACGCGCCTATGCCTAACCATGACAAAAGTTCCAATGTCATGGTGACGATACTTATGTTTTCAACATAGATGACTTGACCATTCCTCCGATGATCGTTAAGAAGAATTTGTTAAGCGGTGTCAATCCGTGATGTCCGGAGGATTGTCGTTGTGCCCATCCGCACCGATGGTTGTGCTTGGTTGAGAAGACGTGTTCGCATGATGGATAACCGTGAGATACTATTTCGAAACCACCTGCGTAAGTTGTGTGAAGAAATGTCTAAGTGAAGATCGACAATACGAACGAACTGTGCCATATGTGGGATACCTTGGGGCAGCCAAGTGGAAAGTATGATTACATGGTGAAGTCCCTCGATAGTTACAAGATTCCTATTGAAGATGTTAAGGCGACCGGATGGGGTGACGATTTCCGTAAGACTATGCCGATGTTAACACTATAAGGATTTCCTCTCACGATTCCGTGCCTAGAGTGGCACCTCTCATTATCACTTCTCCAAGACCAGCCCATATTCCTCGACAAGGCTATCCTTGGAATTATGGAGTCGATGTTTACTATCATGGCGTCAAGCAAGACCCTCCGACCATTGAAGATCTTATGAAGTTCCTATTCTCGACATCGACAACATCACCGGATCCAAGAAGGTGACCGTAACCGAAGGGTATTCTCCAGATCTCTCCTCCAAAAGACATCAGACTCCAACCGCATTCCACCTACTCAATCAATATCCCCACTAGAGGGAAAGAACCGAACTCATCCCGCTCAACCAGTACCAAAGGAAGTTATCAAGACACCTCCAAACAAGAAATGGAGGAAATTAAAATTATCAAGAAAAGTGATTACAATGTTGTGGAACAATTGGGATGACCACCAAGATCTCCATGCTTGCTCGCTCTTATGCTCCGAGGCTCATGCTAACGCCTTGGTGAAGTTTCAAGAATGCTCATGTGCCGCAAGACACTACCACCGATCAATTCAAGTTTGTATAGCCCTGGCTGCCAACAACGGCCTAGGCTTCTCTCGATGTCGATTTGACTCCTTCCGAAAGAAACATAACAAAGCCTTGCACATCTCTCTTGAATGCAAGGCGCTACATTGTCTCATGTTTTGCTGATACCGGCTCGCTCAATATCCTTCCAAGATCTTTTGATCGACTTGATGTCGAAGGGTTGGTTCGAGACCCGTGACATTATTGTGAGAGCTTTTGATGGTTCTAAGCGAACGGTACTGGAGAGCTCACTCATAAAGTCGGTTCCCACTTTGACTCTACTTTCTTTGTCATGGACATTCGTCCGCTTATTCTTGCCTACTTGGACGCCCTTGGATACATGGGCAAATACTTTACCTCTACATCGAAACCAAGTACCCGTGAAAGGGAAAGTTGTTACAAGATGTGGTGAAGAAGAGTATATGGTCACCATCTAAATATTCCGCTACCTCGAGATGGAGGGTGAATTCTTCGAGACCGCAAGCTTTTGAAACAATACCCGAGTCATGCCTGACTCTCCCGTCACTCCCGAAGTTACGCAAGCTCCACCTAGAATGGCCTCACCGAAAGATGCTCAAGCCATCGTTGAACAAGGAGGTAGTGCTATTTGGGACAGCCCTCAATCTTCCTTTCAAACCGACAAGACCGGTTTAGGCTTCACCATCAAGGGTCAAGATGATACGCGAACGTGCCGCCAACTTCCTTTCCGTCATCGCCGAATGGAATCCATGCTATGAAGACGACGACAACGGCTTCGACATCGCAAGTGGATCTTCCCAACTCCGATCATGGGCTCAAGAATTGGAAGATCAAGACGCTATACCAATCTCCTTTAGTCGAGTAATTGCTCTTGTTTTGTTTTGCTTTTCGTATTTCTTTATGTTTTGAACAATAAACTTTGAAAGCCTAGTGCCTGCCCGGCATCATGGCTCGCTTCATGAGGGTTATTATCCGTCGCTTATGTATTTTCATTCAATAAATCGTTGGACTTTTGCATTCAATTGTTTGTTTTCTTTCTTTACTTTATCACCCCTTCAAAAGGCTATGTGTTTCTTACACACACCCACGTGATACATCGCAGAATCACTCCGAATCTCGTTAATAACACCTATGCTAGTGCTAAATATGACTTCGATAATCCGATCTACCAAGCCAAGACGAAAGTGAGGAAGATTGTGAAGTGCCGGAGAACTTGCCGATCACAAGAAGAAGCGAGTTATACTGACCACACGAAGAGGTGTTGAGGTTGTGAATTTGGGTACCGACGAAGATGTAAAAGAGATCAAGATAGGAACGGGTCTTGAGAACAGGTTAAAGAAAGATTGGTTCAGATGCTACGAGATTATGTTGAGGTTTTGCTTGGTCATACGAAGACATGCCGGTTTAGACATTGATATTGTGGTACATCGATTGAAAAGAAGGTTTTCTCCCTGAAACAAAAGGTCTGTCGCATGCGTCCCGAGATGTCGAGAAAATCAAAGCCGGTTATGAAGCATTTCAACGCTGGTTTCCTAGTCACATTTCCTATCCCCTGGTTGCAAATGTGGTACCCGTGCCTAAGAAGGATGGTAAGGTACGAATGTGTGGATTACAGAGATCTAAACAAAGCAAGTCCAAAGATGATTTCCCTTCCTCATATTGATGTTCGTCGACAACACCGCCAACATAAGGTTTTCTCCTTCATGGATGGTTTCTCCTACAATCGATCAAAATGGCTCCCAAGACATGGAGAAGACTACTTTTGTTACACTGGGGCACTTTCGCTACAAGGTTATGCCTCGGATCGAAGAACGCGGGCGCCACTTATCGTGCTATGGTAACATTATTTCATGACATGATTCATCACGAGATAGAGGTCTACGCCGACGACATGATAGCTCGATCACGGATCAAGAAGAACACCTCGATCATTTGCGTAAACTATTTGATGATTGAAGAAGCATGCATCGAGACTCAATCCTAACAAGTGCACTTTTGAGTCGATCCGAAAACTCCTAGGGTTTGTAGTCGGGAAGAGGTATTGAGGTTGACCCCGCCAAGGTTAAAGCCATTCAAGAGATGCCACCCCGCACCGAGAAGGAGGTCGAGGTTTCGGTCGATTGAACTACATTGCCGATTCATTGCACTTAATCGCTACTTGTGAGCCAATCTTCAAGTTACTAAAGAAAGATCAAGTAGTGGAATGGAACGACGATTGCCGATCGCTTTGACAAAATCAAGGAGTACCCATGTAATCCTCCTATCCCGATGCCGAAGGAAGACCTCTTATCATGTACTTGATGCTAGAGAACTCAATGGGTGTGTGTTGGGGCAACATGACGAGTCAGTCGAAAAGAGCATGCAATATACTACCTTAGCAAAAGTTTACCGATGAAACAAGATACTCACGAGAAAACTTGCAACGCTTTGGCTGCTCGCCGACTAAGACAAGATATGTTGACTCACACTACCTTGTTGATTTCTAAGATGGATCCGATAAAATACATCTTTGAGAAACCAGCTCTCTCCGAAGAATAGCAAGATGGCAAATGATCTTGACCGAATCGACATCCAAGACACTTCTCGTAAAGCGATCAAAGGAAGTGTGGTAGCCGATCATTTGGCTCATCGTCAGATGACTATCGACCTATGCATTCAATTTCCGCACGAAGATGTTTTACTAGTTACAGATTGAAGAACCAGCCCCAAAGGACCCGAACAAGGATCCCGATGGACTATGGTCTTTGATGGAGCCTCAAACTCACTTGGCAATGGCATTGGCGCCATCATTACATCCCCGCAGCGACATACTCCTTTCACCGCCAGATTATGTTTCATTGCACTAACAACATGGCCGAGCACGGTGCATCATGGGTCTTAAAGTCTATTGACTTAAGAATCAAGTTCTTACGAGTGTATGGAGACTCACTTTAGTGATCACGATTAGGCGAGTGGGATAAAGCATCCGAATCTCATTCCGACGAGAGCATGTCCCGAGTTCGATTCCTTACTTTGAAGAGATTACTTTCAATCATATTCCACGAGAGGAGAATCACAATGACGATTAGCTACTATGTCCTATGTTCAAGGTTAGATGGGACAACGAGGCCCCGGATCATCATTGAGAGGTTCGACGAACCAACAGATTGTTGTGAGCTTGACGCGAAGAGAAACCTTGGTACTATGACGTGAAGAGATATCTTGAGACTCGTGAATATCTCCGCAGGGCATCCGTTAATGATAAGAAGTTCATGAGAAAATTTGCTTCCAAATTCTTTCTCAAGAACGACATCTTATACAAGCGCAACCACGACTTGTGCTCTACTGTAGACCGAAAAAAGAATGCGTATCATGGAAGAGTTACACGAAGGCGAATTTGGTACCCACTCCAAGGGACACACTATGGCTAAGAAGATTTTGAGAACAGTTACTATTGGTCCACCATGGAAGTCGATTGTCACCGCTTATGCTCGATCTTGTCACAAATGCGATTTATGCCGACAAAGTGCACGCATCTCCGAATGTTTTAACTTCTCCGTGGCCTTTGCAATGTGGGGCATTGACATGATTGGAGAGATTAAGCCCACGCCTTCCAATGGACATCGTTTCATCCTTGTGGCAATCGATTACTTTACCAAGTGGGTAACCTGTATGCATCTCATTACCAAGAATGTAGTGGCTCGATTCATCAAGCATAATCTTATCGCGGTATGGCACTCCGAAAGGATTATCACAGATAACGGTTCCAATCTCAACAACAAGATGATCACCGAACTCGCACGCAGCTCAAGATCAAGCATCACAACTCTTCTCCATATCGGCCTAAGATGAATGGCGATGGAAGCCGCCAATAAGAACATTAAGAAGATTATAGAAGATGACAGTGACTTACAAAGATTGGCATGAGATGTTACCATTTGCTCTTCATGGTTATCGCACTTCAACGAACATCGGGGGCAACCCTTTCTCTCAGATACGGTATGGAAGCCCTTACCCATCGAGGTTCGATACCTCGACCGAGTCCTCCAGAGGCGAGTTAGGTGAAGACGATTGGGTCGACACGGCTTGACCGATTAACTTGATCGATGAGAACGACTGGTCCATCCGCCATGGATGATTTATCGAAACGAATGATCGAGCATTTAACAAGAAGGTCAAGCACCGAGTCTACCAAGTTGGTGATCTAGTAGTCAAGCGCATCATTCTTCCACAAGGTGATCCTGGGGCAAATGGACTCCCACCTATGAGGGACCATTTGTAGTCAAGATGATTTTCGCGGAGCTATGATACTTAGCACCATGGATGGTGAAGACTTCCCACACCACGTGAACGCAGACATAGTCAAAAATACTACGCATAAAGAGACCCGCTAGGTCGACGCCTAGGCAAAAATAAGGGATCTGGCGAACCAAAATGGTTCGGCAAAAGTTAAGGATATATACAAAACATGTACACCCGCAAGTCGAAAACCCAAAAGGCGGCTTGGGCAAAAAGGGTATCCGAGGTGAAAACCGAAAGGGCGGTCTAGGCAAAAGTTAGGATTTAAGCGCACGACTATGTCTCTTCCGATCACCGCCTGCACTATTATCGATTCAAGGTTCAAATAAGATCACCTATTCACTTTCTACCGAAGAAGGAGATGAGATAGTCGAAATATATGAGTACTAGCATAGTTGGAACTTAACGAGATTGTTTCCGCATAGCTTTTACCTTTCTTATGTACAAACTACTTGGCCATACGCCACCGTCAAATAAATACTTCTTTCCTTTACAATTTTTATAGTTATTTGCAATAAGTCCAACGCTTGCTTTGAATGACTATACGCATTTGACAAGAAAAATCTCCCCGCAAACATACGAAAAGTGAACATTCAAAGGTACTTACTACAGTTCCGTGAATTGGGATGACGAAAGTCACCAAATAGTTCCCACGAGCATGAAGGTGTCACTCACAACGCACCTTCCCAATGAGTATATGTTAATCCACAAGTGATTCCACTCAACCGAGCAACGTTACATCGCCTCAAGCAAGAACACTTCATTCCCAAATGGATATTTCTCAATCCTCCCCTCCCCCGGTATCCAGACTCAAACTTGGTCGATAGTGCATCGGAGGAAACATACACCTTCTATTCCCCACCAGAGATTACAACGGACTCTAGACTCTTCAAGCCGGTCTCAAGAACCATCAAATGTTCTCCAATGAGATCTACACTGAATCCCCAGAGCGCCTTAAATTTCCTCAGCAGATCTACATACAAGGTCCTCAACAGATTGCCTCCCGACTCTCCTCAATAGGTCTATATGAGATCTCCAACAACGAGCTTCTCAAATCTCTACCTCCTCAACAATGTCTAGGCCCAAGACTTGGTCGATAGTGCATCGGAGGAATCCAAGATATCTTTCTTCTCCTTCAAAAGGTGGTCCTCACCTACTCAAATCCCCAAGCGGAAGTTAGAAATCTTCAAATGTAATATCCGATCTTCTTCAAGATGGATATGTTTTGAAATATCACAACATTCATCATTCATACATTTTCATAAAGTCATAATTCATGCATATGTCATTCATATACATCGTCATGCATCATACTTTGCATAAAACTAACGAATATTCTATCAAAGTTTCTCTTTTTCTCAAAAAGTACCATTTCCGACGCAAACAGTCCAGATTAAGCCCGAGCCGACGGGAAAACTATCTGAAAGACCGCCGCAAACAGGTCCAGGATTAAGCCCCGAGCCGACGGGAAAACTATCTGAAAGACCGCCTTCGCAAACAGGTCCAGGATTAAGCCCCGAACCGACGGGAAAACTATCCGAAAGACCACCTCTGGTTATCCTCCGATAACACACAATGGATCAACACCCGATGCACAACAGGGAAGCTATCCACATTCGCCAACTACAATTCCTCGAGTAATCAACACGAAGATTTATTTCGATTATCAACAACTACAGTAGTCTAGCGATTTACTCGCTTGCCTTGGATGGCATCTTAAGCCCATCTCCGACTATTTGTCAACATCTCTTCACTATCGAATGCGCATATATGGTTAAAAATCAATATGCACCAATAACTTCATTCAAAGTGATCACGAAGTCTAACGCACGACTCCTTCGGATGGCATCTTAAGCCCATCTCCTCTCCGCTTCAGAACATCTACGAGTCTAACGACGACTCACCCTCCAAAGATCGACCTTTCTAGATGGCATCTTAAGCCCATCTCGCAGCCTCCTATTAACAACCTCGAGTCTAGCGCGACGACTATTCCCCATAAGTCTCCAACTTCTCCAAATGGCATCAGAAGCCCATTCCCGCATCATCCACCAACCGAGTGCAAATTTTGTGTATTTTGTTCAATCATCTTCTACCTCCGTGTCACGAAAGACAAGCATGTCAATCTAACCTTCCAAGACAAGAAGATTGAACAGGGCAGCTGTCATACCCCAAAATTTGCCCTCCATCTACTCAAGAGATTTCATACATCCATACTCAAGGATTCCTCAAGAGTCGATCGACAAACTCTCCTAGACAATCAACCCAAACTAGGGTTTGGTATCTCTCAAGCCAAGATGGGTTTCCAACATCTCCAATGGTCTTCATGCCTCCTCATATGCTTCAAAGATTCTCCATGACAATTTTCAAGCCTCACAAGTCAACTTTCCTCAGACAATTGCTCAAATGGATGAAAATCGAGTGTATTGGACAAAAAGTCAATGTGGTCAACATACAGTCAAAACTTCGATTTTTGGTCAACATCCTCATTTTGAAGTTACATTCATCATTTGATCAAGGGTTGATCATGATTCATCAAGAAAACTCAAGATTTGCCCAAAAGTCAAACTTTCTAAATTAGGGTTTCTAGATGAAAAGTCAACTGAACTTTGACTGATCATAACTTTCTCATACTTTCTCGTAAATTTTTCCACCACCTCTTGTTTTGAAGGAAATTCAATTCTCTACAACTTCATGTCTCACAAGAATGTCCAAAAATGCTTCATTTGAGAGGTATAGCTCAAAACATTACAGTCATTTTCAAAGTCAACAAAAGTCAACTTTTGTTTTGAAGATATTTTGAGCATGGTAACTCCAATTGAGATGAGACCAAAGACATTGGTTAGAGGACTCTTAGAGCTTTCCAAAAAGTCCAAGAACTCTCAAAAATGTGGAAAATTGAGCAAGTTGCACCATTCACAAGTTGGGCAATTTTGAAAGAATGCACAAAGAGAGATACTTCAAAAAATCAAGTCTTTTGCAAATGGGCCTATCTTTTCTTCATCCTAACTTGTTCCTCAAGCAATTAGGAATATCCAAGCCCAATGCCACGAATTTTTGGTTTATTTTTCTATTTAATTTGGAATTTATTCATTTAAATACAAATTAAATTCAAAAATAAAGTATAAAATCAAAATTAATTGAAAGATTGATTTTTATTCTTTCCTTGATGTCCAATTAACTCACAAATGCTAGCCAAATCAGAATTGAAGCAAAAAAGGCAAGATTGGATTGAAATTGATCAAATTTGAAAATTTGATTTTCATGAAAAAATCAAATTTGATTATCATTGATTATTGATCAAATCTTTCCAAATTCAATCTCAAATCCTTCCAGTATATATACACAATGCATATCAATCAAGAGAGGACAGAAAAATTGCTTCATAAACCCTAACCTAACTCAAGAAAAACCGTGGTTACATGACACTTGCATTCTTGTTCTTGTTTCGATTCAACCAATTCTAAGCCTGCCAATCGCTTCCTGGAGGTCCATTGATTCATTCCAGACCCTTACAGATCGAAAATCCATCAAGAAACACGAAAGAACAATCACGGGATGTAGCTACGAAAATAATCCGTGGGTAAAGGCTATAGCGTCGCACTGAGGCCGACGCTATGTTTTCAAAAATTCAAATTGAAAAAGATGAAGTCTGGCGCGAAGGAGGAACCAATGGGAAGGCGATGCGTATAATCCACTAACTCCAGTTTCCAAACACGAGTGTACACTAGCTCAGATGGCAAAGGCATTGGATCTCAAGGTTTGAAGCCCGGGACGTGGGTTCGAACCATGCCAGGACCAACCTTGGTTTTTCTTTTCCAAACTCACATATTTTCAATATTTTCATTATTTTTAATATTTTCATCATATTTTAATTCTTTTCTATATTTTATTCCTGCATTAAAAAATCATCAAAAAATATTTTTCTTTTTACATTATTTTCATAAAAACCTTTATTTAATTTAATAAATTAAAAAATATAATTTTTGCATGCATATTTATTTTATTTTTATTTTAGCATTTAAACCATTATTAATTGCATTTTTATTATTAAATCTTTTCCAAAAAATCCCAAAAAATTATTATAGCTTATTTACCTTATTTCCAGCATGCATAAATTTTCTCATATTAAAAATTGCATTTTTTCTAACATTTTCTCTTATTTCAATTTCATCATATTTTCCCGATTTTCTTATTCTTTCACAGTTGATCCGATCGCATTATTCTTCCGCTTTTATTTTACTTTTCGATAATGTAATTGCTCATGGGTTGTAATAGTTTAATTTAGGACTTTTACTTTCGCACTCTAATTATGTATCGCCCAAAGCCATGTAATAGCGTAGATTTATTTTTCATCTTTACATTCCGCATTTTACTTTCCGCACCTTATCAATTGCTAGTAATTAGGCGTATGGCAAGATAATAATTGGACATAGCTCACACTAATTTCAAGACAAAATATCTAAATCAACACACTTCTCACACACGCACCCTTAGGGTAATTCTCTCGATGCCTTTCGATTCAAAATGGTCATGTCCTCGAACGTAGAGGTATTCTAGCACCGTTGCCTTCCAAACAAATCATCATAGTCCCTTCGATACAAAGATCATAAGACCCACGATGTCGCCTCCGAATACATGATCTTGACCCTCGATTGTCGCCACGAAAATGATGATAGTCCTTCGAATGTGCTAGGATACTTCCTACAAGTTGCCTTCTATGACCATACGATGTCCCTTCGAATGTCCCGATTACATCCAACGAATGGAGCTACCTACTAACTAATGGTATGGCTAGCGCTATTCTAAAGGAACGTAGAAGTACAAAAACGACCAATTCTGAGTGGGTAAATAAGTCTTTAGTTGCTTGCTCTAAACAAATGCTTCCACACCACACACTTTTTTCAAAGTTCAAATTCTTTTCAAAACAAAAACATTTCCGAACACTTTGTATACACTCCTACATGAGTCATTACAAAGTCAAAGCGAAATGCCTTTTCAAAACATTTTTGTCAAACACACATAAAGCAATTTTAAAAAGTTATCTAAGAGCAACTAAGAGCCCGTAGAATAAATCATGGATGGAAAGGGTGCTAATACCTTCCCTTTTCATAACCATTCTCCCGAACTCAGAATTTAACGAAGGTCTTTTTCTGTACTTTTACCTTCCCTTAATTGGATAAAAATAAAAGTCGGTGGCGACTCTTGCTATCCGCACATTTGGATACAAAAATCCTACGAAGTCAGTTCACCGTATCACACAAGCGAATTACATTCGATTGTTAAGCCTTGGCCTTTTAGAGGATGGGCATTAGATTTAATTGGTGAAATTTGACCAACATCATCTAAAGGACAGAAATATATCCTTGTGGGAATAGACTATTTCACAAAGTGGGTCGAAGCAATTCCTTTAGTGAATGTGGACCAAGAAGCTATTATAGAATTTATTCAGAAGCAAATTATTTACAGATTTGGGATACCAGAAAGTATCACAATGATCAAGGTTCGCAGACAAAAATGCAAGAGTTCGCACAAGATATGGGATTCAAATTGTTTACGTCAACACCTTATTATGCCCAAACAAATGGTCAAGTAGAAGCAGCCAATAAAGTCATAATAGGTTTGATAAAGAAGCATGTAGGTCGAAAACCAAAAAATTGGCATAAAACCCTAGACCAAGCTCTATGGGCATGTCGAACATCTCCTAAAGAGGCAACGAATACTACTCCGTTTCGACTTACATTTGGACACGACGTGGTGTTACCAGTCGAAATACATCTACAATCAGTCAGAATCCAAAGACAAAAGGAAATACCAGTTGACCAATACTGGGAAATGATGATGAATGAGTTAGTAGATGTAGATGAAGATAGGCTACATGCTTTGGAAGTTATGAGAAGACAGAAAGAAAGAGTAGCTAGAGCATATAATAAAAGAGTTAAAAACAAGGTATTCTCAACTAATGATCTGGTATGGAAAGTTATTCTACCTATGGATAAGAAGAACATATTACTAGGTAAATGGTCACCCCATTAGGAGGGACCTTTTCGTGTTTTGAAAACATTTTCGAATAATGCTTATGAAATAGAGGAACTAGTTGAAGATAGGAGAATCTTAAGAGTAAATGGGAAATACTTAAAGAAGTATAAACCATACCTGCAAGAGATTCGAATCACTTTAGAATAAATAGATACTAGGGTAAATAGAGCCAAGAGAGTATTATATAAATACCAAAATCAGACATGTTCGAATTACAGGAATACATAAAAGATTCTTTAACACTTCTAGGAAGTAAAAGGGCATCTGGTTTCAAATTAGCAAGTTTGCTTTTACACAAGTTGATTCTACATTGATTCATGTTTCTGATGCCTTCGAGCTCTTTAATCTCTTGGTCTATCCCTTCATCCACCTCCATTTGCTTAAGACTTTGCGAGACCATATCTGCAAGCCCTTGATCATCAACAGACTTCATAGTCGCTTGCAAAGTTGTTTGCTCATTTTTTGCAGCCTCAATTTTCTGTTTGAGCTCCTCAATCTGAGATTCCCATAATAAGATAGATCGATCTAGAATGTCATGCCTATCTTTGGCTTGATTTCTTGCAAGCTCTAAAGCTTCTTCTTTTTCAGTAAGCTTTGAAGTCTGATCATATGCATTGGATAAAGCCTCCTGCTTGGTTCAAATTTTAGCTTCGATATCGTGTGTCCTGATGTATGCAGTATTAACTTCATCAAGCAAGAGTTGCAGATCATAAATAATCTCAGCCACGTCAGAGGGGAAAATACTGAGGTATATTCGCGACAGCAGATTCTTCATTGAAAAATAAGCCCCAGGAGTATCTTGTAAGATGGTGAAGAAATCAGCCCGAAAGATAGTCTTATTAACTTCCTGAAGAAGTTGGTCGAGAGAAGTAAGAGGCATATCCTCTTTCGATTGGTTCGAATCACCAGATTGAGTTTTGCTCAAAGAGGGACCCCGTTGAGCTAGCATCAATTTGAGATAATTTAAGGGATTGCTCTTCTTCATCTCTTCCTTTTGTTCTTCAGATAAGGCCGGAGGGGCTGGTTTGACAAAAACGGTTCCAACAGGAACAGAAACCTCTACTTCTACCTGCATCTCTTCATCAACACCTTCGACTGGCATCCCCTCGTCTTCATCTTCTACTTCCATTCCCTCATCTTTATTATCATCTGCAAAGTAGTGGCTCACAGTATTCGTGTCGCTCTCTTCTTCAGATTGATTAGCAAAATGTACCTTTTTTGGGGAAGAGTCACTGGGAATATTGATGACAGGAGTTTCGACCCTTGTATTTGGTTCATCAGCCTTAAAATTCTTTGCCAACGGAGGGGAAGTGGCCTGGTGATCTAAGACTTTAGCCAAGGGAGGCGAAGTTGCTTGCTGATCTAAGGCTTCGACAGTCCCCACAGGGGTAGCCATAGTAGATGAGCCTTTGTTCAAAACATCTTCATTGGAGCCTTCGGGCTGAGGAGAAGTTGTGGGGTTTTGATTTTGGATGTTAGGAAGATTAACAGGAGCAGAAGGAGTACTTTGCATAAAAAATCAGGGATCAGTATGCAAGAATGTTATATAACTTATCAAGAAAAGCATCAAAGTAAAATTTACCTTCTGCCCATCAGAAGTGGCATTGCTGCCAATTTATTCTGAAACAATATTTTTCGAAGATGGAGGCTGGCATTGTTGAAGAAGACATGGTTAAAGATGAAAAGTTTTTCTGATAGTGAGAATCTGGTTTGTCTAAATAATTGAGAGTGTAAAATCTGGGTTGTTTGAATACTGAGAGAGATTTGGAAAAGTTCAGAATGAAGAAGATGAAGTGTTTTTATAGCTTCTCCAACGGTTAGGAAAGTTTTGACCTTTGGAAAGTAATGGGACACGTGTAATTATTTTATTGAAAAGGAGAAAAGGTGAATTTTTCAACTTCCTAGGAAGTGACGTGTTGTTACTTGGGAAATGATGTGTTGTCACTAATTATTATCATTAAACTGCTATGATGGCACGTTTAGGTGTGCTGATTAGACATATGCAGAAAGTTATATACCTACTCTGACGTCATGTGCAGTGTGATCATCATTATTGTATCGAAATTGCATGGGATATTCAAGAACAAGTATTTCTTTATATCCATCGAAATAAATGTTCTTGAGGGGCAATCTGTTAGCTGGCAATTTCGAAAAGGGAAATTGGCATAAGTGAATAAAATATTTCACATCCACCTGGAAAAGAAGTCAATATTAATTATTGGTGGGTAAATATAAGATCTTTTTTCTGAAAAAAAAAGGAGGTCTTCGATTGCCAATGATAGGTGACATTTCGATTAGAAATCCTTAGTGTTTAAAATATAAGGAAATTCCTTTGGTAAGGCCAAGATTGAACGGTCTAAATAAAGGATTAAATCGAATTAATGATTTGAGAATTCAATTTCAAATGAGAACCAAGATTCGAATTTTGAATAAGAGCGCCATTTTGAAGGACGCGTGGAGATTAGCGAACGAAGGAGGTTTGCATGTCTTAGACGTGGCGCAATGTTACAGTAGGACCGTTAGGGTCAGAGCACTATAAATAGGTGTTTTCTATTAGATTTTGGTGTGTTCGTTTTATGTACTTAAAATTCTCAAACTACCGTAACTGAAGGGAAACGAGTCAAGGAGATATCATGTACGTTATGAACATCATGGTCTTTTATAATTTACATACAAGTTCATTTACATTTAATTCCAGTTTATTACACTTTTACTTTTAAAGTCTTTTCGATTCCCTTTCATTGTCTTTATTTTATTTGCCTTTAAACACCATATTTCTCCAGAAACTTATTCGCCTTTAAACTTTTACTTTACTTCCCAGAAACTTTTACCTTTTAAAAGAGTCTTTATATTCCATTATTAATAGTCAAGTTTGGATTCAAAGTCTTTATTTACACAGCCAGTATATTTCCATAATCAATTCTAGAAAGTCCTTTAAAGAATTACTCGATATAATGGGTTTGAACATAAGAATCTATTATGACACATGTGTCCTAGGATCAATCTAGTCGATCCTGTAAGTAACCAATAGTAATTAGTAAAAATTGGAAGACTAGCGGTTGTTTACGAGAAATTACCGTAAACAATATGTCCCTAACTTTTTCCCAAACCCTTTTGGTTCGCCGAGAGACTATTAAGGATGATGTGTTCCCATGAGATGGAGCAGATGTTCTATAGGATGTTAGAACATTATTACTGGTATGCAACTACCAATAGAAGAACAAATGTTATGGGGGCTAAACAAATGTAGTGTGAGTACATATGTTTGGAACCTGCTCCTAATTTGGAAGAGGAGACATCTTCTTATTAGTTGATCAAGACACAATCAATAAGCTCTGATACTCCAGATGTCAGTTTATTTTTGACCTAAGCTTATGGGAGTATAGAAGTCAAGCTCAGTGCAAGTAAAAGACTCATAAAGGTATACCCCTCAATCCCTTTATGTGATATCAAGATGAGCTTATATCTGGTACATCCTTTTGATCAAAGGAACCAGACATGTGGAGATTTATTCATGACTATAGAACAGATTTTGGAGTTAAATACTGTGTCTCAACCACAGTGAAATATGATCATGAATGTTGACTGCCCTAAATATTATCCCGGAAGGTTATTGTCTATAAGAATCAAGGAAGTCAAGTTATAGTGAAAAATCTGAATATTTTTGTGTCATGCTGTCATACCCCAAATTTTGACCTAATATACCACCTTACATTTGCATTGTTGCACAACTAACAGTTCAAACAGCATTAATCGGGTATAGCATTCACAGGTCAAAATTAGGGTTTCGTCAGATTTTCATCTGATTCAAGAGCTAACCAATTAGGGTTTGAGATTTTCTCACTCCATTTGATCTATCTTGATCAAATCATCAGCCTTCAATCCTCAGATATCCATTTTTCTCATAGATCAATCGAGGATCGACCAATTAGGGTTTTGGTCAAGCATAGGCATTCTCTGATTTTTTGAGTAGTAATTGACTTTTTTGGATAGAGATTGGTCATTATATCTTAGATATAACATCTTGACCTAATTTCTGGATTCAAAACATCACAGAGGTTCACGAATTCATCACCAATTTCGTAAACGTCGATGAAATTTCATCGCACAAAAGTCAAATTTTGACTTTTGGTCAAATTTTCAAAACAAAACTTTTCAATCATCAAAATACTTCAAATGATCCATCATGATCATAAAAATCAAAGAATTTGAAAAGTCAACAAAAGTCAAAATTTCTATAACTTAGAAAAATTTCTAAGTGTTGAAATTTCACATTTTTTCCAAACTTCAAGCCATTTTTTCACCTAGTTCCAATTGGAATTTGGAAAAACTCAAAACATGAAAGTTGTAGATCATGGAAAAATATTTCCAAAATGTCCAAGAACTCTCAAATCCATGGAGTCTAGCTATACTTTTGAAATTGAAACATAAGGCTCCATGAAACTTGATTTTCAAAGATCAAAACATCAAATTATAGGTCATTTTTGTGTTTCTTCATCTAGAAGCTTTCTAACCTTGCCAACTTGACTAATGGACTGATAAATATCAGCTTGAGGATAAGAATTGAAGATTGGATCAAATTGTGAAAATTGCACATGGTAAAAAGGAAGCTTCCTTTTACCTTTAAAGTCAAAAGACTTTCTTACCCTCTAAGGTAAGTTTGATTTTCCAAAATGCCATTCCTTGCCTAACATTTACAGTCCTATTTGCCTATAAAAGCATCACAAATCCAAGAGAAATGGACACCAAAGCATTGCAAGAATCATGCTTTCTCATTTCTTTCTTCCAAATCAAGAAACATGATAAACTTTTGAAAAACTTGCAATTTACAAAATCAGTGCAAATCATGAAGTTCTTTGGTGTCAAACATGTTGCATAATCACTATGGAACTTGTTACAAACTTAAAATCAAACTGAACTAAGCTTAAAATCAGTTTTCACTTTTCATATTTTCCAAACTTGTAAAACTGCCTAAGCATTTGAAATCTTGGTTTGAACTGAGCCAACTATGTTTTGATCATCCAAACATCATCAGTATGCATCATGGGAATGATCCAAACCATTAATCCTGAACTGTAACACCATTAACCTCGATTTCGAGTTTTGTTTTAAGCTGACTGTAGGTTGACTTGGTTGGAGAGATTGAAGCAAGTTCAAAGTAAGCAGGCCATCCACAAAGCTTCCATACATGCCGATGAAGGTGTAGCAATCCTTAAACCAATTCTGGAAACACGTTTTGAGCTCATTCGATTCTCAATTTTCCAGGTATCCATATGAACTGAGATATCATGATTCCTTACACCATTTGAAAAAAACTCACGGCCAATCTCTTTCTGCACCTCTAACGATCATAAGCCCTCAATAAAATCCAGCAATCATCAACTACACATAATTTAATTTGGATTCTTAGATTCTAGGGTTCTTCATTTTTCCAGAAATCAAAACATGATAGAATGAATATAAATGAAATTAACATGCATCTTCATGTTCGTGATGAAAAACCGGTCAAGTTTGAATTTTATTTCACTCAATTTGGTAAAGAAACAAGGATTTGAGCTTGAATTTAGATTTCTGAAAATCAAACACGAAGAACATGCTTCGCGCGTGTTCTTGATCTTTTTCAAATTCAAACAATCCAACGCCTTGTCTACACGTGTTTTAATCCACTAACACTCAGCGCGTTTGGCTCAGTTGGTTGCTTGCTTGCCTCTTAGTTCTTTCTGCCACGTGGTACACCTCAAGGTCATGGGTTCAAAACCCAGCAAGACCATTTTTTCTATCCTTTTTGCAAAACTTCCATATTTTCATGTTTTTTTATCAAACTTCAACAATTTTTTTAACCAATCAAAACTTCTCATTTTGAGATGATTTTTTGCACACTTGTCATTTAATATATATATTTTATGATTATGTCAAAAAAATCCAAAAATATTTTCATCTGATTAATTTTTAATCGAGCCGAAAACGATGTTTTGAACACTTTTTCAAACCTCCTTAAAAGGTGAATTTTTCAAGTTTTCGACTTCCGATTCTTTTCAAAACTTCTCACAAATAAACAAAACATTTCAAAAACATTTTCAAATCATTCTTCAAAACTTTTTTTCATCAAAACTTGCATCTTTTACCATAATCAATCCAATTCAAAACGATAAAACTGAATTCGTTTCTTCTCGAATTTCTCGATCGATCATGGGCCACCCTTATGGTGTAAGTCCCAACCCTTTATGTACATACTTAGCTTTATTTGTACATATTCAAAACATCTTTGTCAATATTCAAACATAAACAAATTTCTTTCATTTGTTTTTCATTCGTTTGTCTATACGCCGAATCCATTGGTTTTTAAAGGAAGAATTCTCCTGAGTAAAACTTCTTTCAAACCAATGGGCCTCCATCACGGTGTAAGTCCCATAACATTCTTTTATGTACATAATATTTCTTTGTACATATCAAAAACTTTCCAAACACATACAAATTTTTATCTGTACACAACACAGATACTTCTTTTTCAAAACTTTTTATCTGTACATAACACAGATACTTCTTTTTCAAAACTTTTTATCTGTACATAACACAGATACTTCTTTTTCAAAACTTTTATCATATACATGATACTCTTTCTTTGAAAATACTTTTACAGATAAACTTTGATCAATCATTTGTTTCATCTGTACATTTTACACTAAATGCCATTGATTTTGAAAGAAGCATTATTCCTGTGAAACTTCAAATCAATGGGCCTCTCAAGATAAGTCCCAACCTCCTATGTACATCCATCTTTCTCTGTACATAAAACTCATTCGTGTACATATTCATTTCCTTGTACACAGTTCAAACTTGTGAATAATCAAGTTACGCTGTTTTAAACGTTCGTTTCACGACACTTGTTTATATTTCATAAATCAGTAAATAAACATCATGCATTGTTTATATTTCCTTCATAAACTCCTGTGAATACATATCACACACACACACACACACCTGTTTATACAACTGTCTAATAATAACATAACAATTAGACTAATCAATAGGTTTCCCAGAGTTTAGCCTCCGCTTGGGCTTCATACAAGACAACTCATCCCCAGCATGGGTTAGCCTCCGATTGGGCTTCATACAAGATATTTTTATCTCCAGCAGAGTTCAGCCTTCTCTTGGGCTTTGTACAAAGAAACTCTCCACAGAGTTAGCCTCCGCTTAGGCTTCAGATAAGACAACACTCCCTGTTGAGTTAGCCTCCTCTTGGGCTTCGCTCAAAAGAACTCCTCATTGAGTTTTTTCTTGGGAATCATACAATGAAAGAGACAGAAATCTCTTAATGCCTCCTCTTGGGCTTCTAATACAAAGAATCACCCGCGCTAAGATAGAACCCTGAAAGGATGGTTTCCCGGTGAAATCACTTTCAAATTCACCAAAGAGTAAAATTTCCCGGTGAAATTGCTTTTATTCAGAAAAGGATGATTTCTCGGTGAAATCCTTTCAAGCCAAAGCCACCATACCCTATAGCTTCCTCTTGAGCTTCATACAAGGACCCTCGATGACCCTCGGAATGCCTCCTCTTGGGCTAACAATACAAGGACCCACGAGCTTCTTAAAAGCATCCTTTTAATCCAATCAATTTCTCCTAAGAGATTTAGACATTTATCATCTCTATGGAAGAAGTATCTCATTCATTACATCACATACAGTCAAAAACTTTTTTCAAACTTTTCAAACTTTTCAAACTATTTTCAAACAAAAACATCTCTTAACAGTAAGTGGTAACGCTTGTACACTCAAGCAAAACACCCAATACTTACAGTTAAAAGATTCAATCATCTTTTTTCAAACATCTTTCTTAAACATGTAAGTGGTAACGCTTGTACACTCAAGCAAAACACCTAATACTTACGATGAAAGATTTTTATCAATCAAACAACTTTTCAAAATGTATGTGATGAAATAGATTAGATACATTTTTCATTAAGATGACATTTGTCTGTCTCTTACTAACGTCCCGTTGCTTTCCACTAGCATAAGTGGGAACTACGATTGCTCTGACTTTCTCAACATCCTTTTGAGAATACGTAGGAATAAGGTCTCATCCTTGCCGAGCAAATTTCTATCTCCCTCAGACCAAACAAACCATAGAACCTCAGATCCGAGCTACAAATGCTCGATTCCCACTAGGGATATGTATGCGTAAGATCCACGATCTTTGCGAGCACAATAATAACAAAACCTAGAATCCCATATAATCTACTGTTTCTTAAAATCCCAAAGGAGAAACTTTCCCAATCATAGAAATAGCAATTAAAAAACACACAACATATCAAACATATTCATATATAAAGCTGTAGATAACTACATATATTTAGGGTGCTCCATCTATTCCCTTTATATACCAATCCCCCTTACTCAGAATCTCCCCAATGCGTTACGTCTAGTTTACGCTAGTTGTTACGCATACCAATATCAATTGAGGGTATTTCAGCTTTCCCCTTTTTCATAATCATTAAATCATCTTTCTTGTGTTGAAAATAATAAAGCTTGATGCTCGCTGCATCTTTATAAACAAATCAAAAGATTTAAATCGTTGCGTACCGGAAGATCCGGACTCACGTTCGCATCACCAGGCGCGTCACCTTTTAACGCGAACACATGCCATAATCAAGTTTGTTCCAAAAACCTAGTTGAGGGAATCTCCTCTATAGGTATAGACTATGGCATCCATCATCTCAAAATCATAAGTGAAAGTCTGAAGAAAAGATTATTGAGATATGGATCATATTATTCCTTGATGTGTAAATTGTTTGGGTGTAAAGTTGACAGTTGCAGTGCTTCTTATGTTCCCCTCAAATGTCATGGATGAGAAAATATGGATTTTACCCCCAGAACCACTCTATGATAGATAATGTCGTATAAGATATTGGAACATCATCTAAATGTCTTTAGTTTTGAATATATATGTTATTGCTTGGAAGTAGAAGTGAGTATGAAGATGTAATCAGTCAGAATGATCTAGTGTGAGTAGTTAATTATAACAGACTAGCTTATAGGTACTTTGACGGGAGACTAAGTACTTATTAGATGTGTATCCTGAATGAAAAATTCATATACTCTGTCGGGAGATGAGTATCTATATGAAGAATTCATATCCTAGTGTGAACTGAATATCAATATTAAAGTTCATTGTTATCTTCACAAGTCAAGGATGTGTGGCAATGTTATCTGGTGATTATTTGAAGAGCTGATTCAACTAAGGAGATGCATACAGATGTTGTCAAATATCTTGATGAGAGTTTGATATTTGTGATAAATGTGTGGAAATCTGAATCAAGAAAGAGATAAAGACTATGATGTATAAAAGAGAATGTTCTACATGAAGATGTAACATCACAACTATTGAAGACACCGGAGATTGAAAAAGAAGATAATGCTCAGACTTATCTTTTAAAGACATATAATTAGTTATACATGAGTAACTATGAAGTTACTTCTATTGCAAGGTACAAAGTGTGGAAATCTGAAAATTTTATAGCAAGCAAACTAAGGATTCCTAATTTTGAAACTGTGGCAAGTCCAAATGAAGAATGCTTCAAGAATTATAAGGACCGACTTCAAAGGCGTCCTTATTTTGTATAACTCAAGGGGAGTAAGAGTAACAACATCATGATTAGCTTTATCTTAGAAGCTAAAATGAGGATTTCATATATTAATGGGGAGCAAAAGTGTCATTACGGAGCAACATCCTATTTAAGAAGCAACTAATAATTGTCGATTGTGAAAGCTTCCTTGTCTAGTGCAATTGGATATGTTTATTAAAGAAGGGGAAACTGTTGTATATATTGCTGACCAGCTAATGTCAAGGGGTAGATTGTTCATTAGCTAATGAAAAAGGGAATTTATGTTGTTATATGTTGAAAATCTTGAAGAATCAATGTTATTATCTCAGAGTCAAGACATATGGACTTTGTGTGAATGTGACAAATGATGTTGAAACATCAATATCATTGAGAATCTGAAGTAAGTTTAAAGCATATTGATGGGCTCAGATTCTTTACCACCTAGACAGAAGTTAAGGAACCATATGGACAAAAGTGAAGAGTTCCTCACTATAGAGAATCCACTGTGCTAAAAAAGTAAGTCACATGAAGTAAGTGGACAATGTCTGACTGAATGTCAGGATATTATTTAGAACATGTTTCTGCATGGATATGTTAAATGATGTGAATTATGCATGCATTGGGACTATGTTTATCTCAAAAGAAACAATCAAGGGCTATTAAAGGCATTTACGAATATCCTGGACCATGGTCAGCTAGTCATGTAACAAATTTTATACCTAAATTAACGCACCATTGACTGGAAATTAATTTGTCGTTAATTCCTAAGGGACTACTGGCCTATTTAAAGGAGTTCTCAGCCATTCTCAAACAACAAGTGAGCTTTCATCTCGCTTCATCATCCATTTTATCAAAGCTTGGGCAAACTGTTCCTGGATCTGGTTTGGTGAATGCTCAAATTGTCAAATTTTATCTAAAAAGGGGGAGAGAAATCATATCTCAAAAAAGAGCGGCATTAGAATACGATACATGAGAGATCAAAACAATTTCCGAATCACAAGCTTTGCCACACAACAATGAACAACAAATTAGTTGTGACTTGTGATCTGAGTTTTGAACATAATTGTGACTTGTGTTCTGAGTTACCTAGGAAAATAATACGATATCACTCAAGAGATAATTTATTTCTCATGGTCCTCTTTTTCCACCTCTTGTGATAAGATATGTCACTTGTCTTAAGTGGGAATGAGAGTTATATTCTTCCTCGTGTATAAACTAGACTTTCCTTCCCTTTAACCTGTTGGTTTAATGGAGAAAATCAAAAATACGAGAAGATGTCGAACTGGATGTTGAGACATTGTCTCCAACTGACAGACCAGCTCTCCAATTGAAGTCTGCTCTCCAATTGAAGTTTTCTCACCTGCTCTCAAGACATGAAGACTACTAAAGACTGCTGAAGACTCTTTTAGAATGTAAAATTATTAATTGTAAATTGTTGCTGCTACTTTAAACTTCTTATAATTGTACTTATTTGTTTTAGCTAAAATTTTCCAAGGGGGGAGATTCTAAGTTCCAAAATTGTATGAATTGGCAAAGTTTTAATAAAACAAATAATAGCAACAACAATGTCTTGTACAGTAGGATTCTCAACTTATAATTCTATCTAGAATGCCTCAACATGTTGCGTTGAAAATTTTCAACATCTGGAACAACATGTCATATGAGATGTCGAGACATCAGACATCAGGACATCTATCTACAGAAACTATTAAGTTTATTATAGTTCTGTTTTAATTAGAGCAAAATATTCTGGGAATATTTTGCATCTTATGTGGCGTGACTTTGAAGGCATATGTGGAGGTCCAAGACCTAAGGAGAAAAATCAGAGAGGACCTTGATTGTAGCCGAAGTTATCTGCGTATTTTGTTTCTGCAAAAGTTTGTTTATGCAGAGGTTTGTTACAACTTATGTTGTTATTTTGAAGGTCCAAATCCAGTTGGGTAATAGCTTATAAATAAGAAGTTGTAACCTAGTTTTAGTAAGTTAGTCGGTTTTAGAAAGATCTAATCTTTAGGGTTAGCCATGTAAGCGAACCACCTGGATTGTGGGATGGTCAATGATTTGTACCTCGAAGCCTGTAGGTAAGAGGATTATTTTACTCACTCAGGAGTTGTGAAGCAATGAGTGTAGTTGTGTCCTTGGAAGAAGCTGTGAAGCAATTCCAAGTTAGGTTTGTGTCACTTGAGTGACTGTTTTATATTGTGTTTGAATTGTGATATCTTCAAACTGTTTTAGTTGTGTTTGGAGTAAGGTATCCCCAAGCTGATTGTGTTAGAAGCCAAGTAGTTGGTGCAATTGCTGGTGTGATAGTAGTTGATAGACATCACTGAGGTGATTGGAAGTGAGCGGAGGTTCTCATATCTAAGTGTGGTATCTTAGGTAGAAGGGTCATTGGGTAGTCTTATTAAGTGAGGAGTGTAAACAGGGTTGTTTCCCTCCGAATTAATATTGTTGATAGTGAACTTCATTCCTGGCTTGGTATGCCCCCATATGTAGGTTGGTTAGAATCGAACTGGGCTAACAATTCCTTGTGTTCTTTTGTTTCCTGCATTTTAATTGTAATTCTACCTTGTCTGTTTTGTAATGTCGGATCAAATGTCACGACATCTTGAGCATGTCATCACCAGAATTTCACTACTTTTCTTTCCAGGATTAAGTTTCTTCCAAAAAAATTCCTTACTAATGTTGGCATGTCCTGATAGCAAAGCCCACTCAAGCTAGATACCTCACATTCCTTGAAGGTTCATTTGTTATCTTTTATTATTTGTGTTTTTCTATTCTGCATTTAACTTTGTTTATGTTTCATAACACTCCTTACCCAATCATCACAAGTTTTGAATATTATGTTCCCCGCTGTAACAAATCTTTAAGAGTGTTGGCAACGATGCTAAATGTGAATTGCTCAATTTCGTTGCGGTAATTTTTTTATCCCAACTATTATGTCTTCTATTCTACACACTTTGTCCCTCTTATTCATTATGTATTTTCTGGAGTGCATGATGGTGAAATTACATCTCCCCACCTTCCTTATCCTACTACCTCTAAAGCTAATTTGAAGAGGATGTCTCTAGACGCTTCTACCGATTCTTCTGTCAACCCTATTCCATAAGGGGATTTATCTTTAACTAAAGTGAAGAAAATGACCAAGAGGGGAAAAATGTCATCTGATTCATCCGTTTCCCTGACCATGTTCCATATTTTTTGGGACTTTGATACAAACAAGACATTATTAGTATTAATTCATAAATTATTGTATATGGAAGACCACTATGTAACCCCTTTAAACTGGTTTTATCTTCCCAACTAGATGTTGGGTATATTTTGGATGCTTAATAGTACTATATAAATATTGTTGACTTGGGTTATGTATGAATGTAATATTTGTAGTCTAACAATTTTTGTTATCTACTTTTGGAGGCCATCTTATAAAATATTGTGATGTTGTCACAAATAGTTAATATGTTGTGCACTCCTTAGAAGTAAAAGGTATCTATTATTTTGTATTATATATGATATCACTCACCTAATACTATCCCACTCATGGTGTATTGGAACTTATATTGAGTGAATTAATAAACCCCATTTACTTCATATTTCATCACTGAAAGTGATAGGACACTGGATTTAACTGCATCTAATTATCATACGGCCCTTATACGATGTTGTTATTAAACCCCTCGAAATACAATGCATTATCACAAAATAACATTGTGCATAAAATAAATTCAATTCAGAACTCTATTTGTATTTTCGTGCAAGCGCATATTAAAAAACTATGGTTGTGCTTTAACAAATAAATTATAACTCATTATATATTTTGCTTCAACATGATATACATGATATAAAAGGTGATGCGTTGCTATTAAGAATGTACTCTTGACATCCATTTGGAACAACTTGAACTTTAAGAGACATGCCACTCCAAGTAGTGGTTTGATAGATTCCAAATGAGCTATAGGAGAAAATGTTTCCTCAAAGTCCACTCCTTCAATATGAGTGTACCCTTGAGAAACAAGTATGGCCTTGTTTCTGGTGACAATACCTTGTTCATCTGACTTGTTCTTGTATGCCCACTTAGTGCCAATCATATTTACCCCTTTAGGTATTGGTACCAAGTCCCACCCTTCGTTTCTCTTGAGCTAACCAAGTTCATCATGAATGGCATGAATCCAGAACTCATCCTTTAAGGCCTCTTTAATATTCTTTTGTTCAAATTTTTAAAACAAAGCAATCATTTGACACAACCTCTCTTGATATGGTTTTTACTCCTTTGTTCAGATTTCCTATTATTAGCTCTTTGGGGGGATCTTTCTCGTGCCAAACATATTGACATTATAGACCACTATATTAGGGCTCATATAGAAAAAGGAGAATGAATGCTTAATTTTGTAGACTTATACAATCAACTCACATATATATTCACTAAACCACTCTCTAAACAAAACTTCTTCTTTATAAGAACAAAACTTGGAATCTTGAATCAATCATGCATAAATGACAACATATGAATCTATGTGTTTTTTTTACCATTTTGATTATTAAAAAGAGGAAGAAGTATACTTTTAGGGGGGGGGGGATATCTCCTATCTAACTCAGGGGGAGCTTAAAACACTCTAAAACTATATTCTATTTAATGCTTTATACCAAACTCACCGAGAGATATGTTGTCATCATCAAAAAAGGGAGAATGTGAATCTATGTGCTTGTAGGTAACAACCAAGTTTTAATGACATCAACGCATCTACAAACATGAAGTTCTCAAAGTCAACTGCCAACAACATGAAGTACTCAAAGTCAATTAACAACAAAACTTTAGTCCTAAAAGTCTCTTAAAAAATAAATATGTGGAAGCTCTCCAGGTCTTGTCAGTCTGTATGAGTGGACCAAGTATTGTTCAAATAAAATAGTAGCTTAAAAATAATAAGGAAACTCACACACACACACACACATGTTGGTGTAAGTCCTAGAGGCCAATACTTTTGGTACATGTATCGAATTATTTATTAATAATAAAAGGAATTTCCTTATTATGTTTGCTTTTCCAAAATAATAAAGTCCCTAGAATAGTTAGTCTCTTTAATGAAATGTTAAGTGTGACTTAATCATGAGATCCTATTAAATATAAAGACATTATTCTTAAAGTATTCGTAATGAGTTATCAAGTCTTGACATATGTATGAATATTAGAGTAATATATATAGTGGATTGACCAACTATGAGAATACTACATAGAATGTTATGCAAAGTGTCATAAGTTATTCTCATGGTGATAAGTGGTGTATACCACCCTTCGACATGAAATCACTATGGACCCTAGATGTATAGTTAAGTGCTTTATTGCTTCTCAAACATTATCCGTAACTGGATGACAATAAAGACAGTTGATGGGTACTTCACAAAGCATGATGAGGGACATGAGTGACCTAGATGGAATTTGCTCATCCTGCATAACAGGATAAATGTCTAAGGGCCCAATATTGAACTGGACAAGGGTGACACAGTCTATGTCTTGTGTTCAATATAAACATGAGGGCAAAAGGGTAATTGTACACACAAGTATTATCACGGAAAGATTTTGTCAGATCACATGACATTTTCGTGACTTGGGTAGAAGTGATGTGTTACTAGATACTGCTCACTATTTATTATGTTAAATGTGATTTAATATAATTGCCAACGTCGCGGAAACCTACAGGGTCACACACATAAGGAAAAATTAATGAGAGATAGAGTAAATGAGGAACACTGTAAGGTACGGTGAACTTAAGTGGAATACAGAATATGGTAAGGTACCACGCGCTTAAGTGATATGCGGTACATCATAAGGTATGATACTTGTATGCTTAATTGGGCTTTTAGCTTACAACCTTTATTGGGATTTTAGCTTGCAGCCCACACTTGTGGTTCTATAAATAGGACCCTTGTGCTGAAGCATTTCACTTAATGAAAATTTGGTCTTGAAATCCTAGCCGCATTTTCGCTCACTCTCTCACTCAAGGTTTTCGTTCATAAGCAGCTAGCATTGTAACCGAAAGCAATTTGTTCGTGTTGACTAAGTAAAGGTGTTTTTCTTCATCAACGCTCATGATCACAACATCAAAGATTCAGATTGCCTCAAGAGGTAATAGATCTTATCACTGATCATGCCCCTTTGTAAGGATCATTAAAGGAAAATTTTAATTTTTGTTGCGTTTATGATCGCAATTTTCCTTCAGTGGTATCAGAGCCACTTACGAAATCGTGGATCCGATATCTGTTTAGTTTATGTATTAATATGATTGAAACACAGAATGAATTGAATAATAATTGGTTAAATTAAATTTTGGCATCATTGTGTGTACGATTTGGATGAATCGATGTTGACCATGCTTCAGAATCTGACACTAGTATGGTGAAGCAGCGATACATCGATCATCCATAAGTTACACTAATATGGTCGATCCACTTTATATGTGATATAAATAATTTTGGTGCAAAGACGGTATATTGGATATAGTATTTCAATTTCTTCCATTTAATCATATAATGATTGTTATTCTTTTGAGAGATCATCGTTCATTCGCTTCGGAATCCGACATTAGTATGGTGAAGCAATGGCATATTGATCGATTATATTGAATTATCAATCGGGTTGTGTTTGAAGGCATGCAATTATTTGCATTAGGGTTCATGACGACACAAGGGTTGTGTTGTCGGAGAGTTATGCGGTTAGCGTTGTAACAACACAAGAGTTGTGCGAAAACAATGTCGATTTAAATGAATTGTTCATTAAAATGACTAGGCAGCAGAACCCCCGGCTACCTCTGTGTAGTGTGATCAATCGCCGAAATTTAATTTAATTTATTTAATTAACAGAATTTAAATTAATAATAATAAAAGGTGTTTTATTATTTTTCTTGTGGTGATCAGTTATGGCCTTAGATTCCTTTATTTTGTTTTTGGGATTTTAAAATACGACCTGCGTGTCGTGCCTTTCTCTAATTCTCTTGATGTAACTTCTTTTCTCATCTCACTCCCTCGTATGTAAAACGAGTATTCTTTTATGTAATGTAATGTTATGTTCTGCTATGGAGAAACGAAGAATATAATATCAAAGAAAGACAACCTTGGAGATCTTTCTTGGAGAAGCTTAGATCGTTATTAGGTTTAGCTTAGGTTCACTCATTGGCTTGAGAAAACAATTGCGCTAGGGGCCATAACTCTATCTTTTTTTATGTATGTTGATGCATGTGTTTGTATATTAATGCATGTGAGAGAAAATTTGCATGTTAAGTCTGTGAGATCAAACTAATAACAAATTACCTTAAAGTAAATATTAAGTTTATGCTTTCCAAGTTTTAGCACTTATCAAGACTAGTATCAAACAATGTAGTTTTCGCCTAACGCGAGGTGCATGTTCTATATTGGTACGGTGCGATGGGATAAGTGTAATATCTAATTTCTAAAACTCTGGGTCAAACTCAACTAAACAATTATAATGAGATTATATGTGTTTAGAAGCATGAGTTGAGAATGATCCATATGATGGATTAGAATAAAGAGTAATTCACCCAACTAATATATTCGAGAATTATATTGGATACAATTGGAAGGAGTTCCTACACAAATAACTGAGTTTTCTGTAATCAGCCTAACGCTGACTTAAAACGAAGTGAAATATGGATCTCGACCCACTAGAAATCTTCTCATGGGATTTTATGCATCAAATGGTGAGGGTCATTTGGTTTGAGTAAAATAGTGGGAGCATATTTAATTAAAGGACTAATTAAATATGTTGTTTTAATGATACTAATATTTTTCATATCTTTTATGTAGACTACCATGACTCAAAACACATCTAACAATATTTTGCGATCAATCCATGATAAGGAAAAATTGTCTGGGACATATTTTCTGGATTGGAACTGAAGTTTGAGGATAGTCCTCAAGCATGAAAAGTGATGTATGTCTCAAAGACACCTGTTCTGGAGGAACCTCAGAGTTCTGCACCTAAGACTGAAAAAGATGCTTATAAGAAGCATGTCGATGATGCCAATGAAATTGCTTGCCTTATGCTTGCCACCATGAACTAGGAGTTGCAAAAGCAACATGAGAACATGGCATCCTTCGATATGTTTGGACATCTGAAGATGCTCTATCAAGAGCAGGCAAGGAATGAACAGTTTCAGGTTTCAAAGGCCCTTTTTAATAGCAAGTTAGCCGAGGGAACCCCTGTAGGTCCTCATGTACTAAACATGATTGGGTATGTGGAGAACCTTGAAAGACTAGGGTTTCCACTTAGAAAGGAACTTGCGACTGATTTGATCTTGAAATCATTGCCAGATAGCTTCAGTCTATTTGTCCTTAATTTCAATATGAATGAATTGGACAGAAGTTTTCTAGAACCGCTAAGTATGTTGAGAACTACTGAGCAGAATATGAAGTCAAATGGGAAACTCATTCTGATGTTCAATAATGGAAAGAAGCTGAACAAAAGGCCCACCAAGCAGGTTAGTAAAGGGAAAATCAAGGAAGTTTCTAAACCTACTAATCCTACTTTGAAGCATAATGGAGGAATAACAAAAGAGGGAAGTTGCTTCTATTGCGGTAAGACCGTACATTGGAAGAGAAATTGCCCAAAGTTCCTGGAAGAAAATGGAGTAGAGACTCCAAACTCAGGTATTTTTGTTATTGAAATTAATTTATCTACTTTGGCATCATGGTTATTAGATACTAGATGTGGTTCTCATATTTGTACTAATGTGTAGGGGCTAAAAATAAGTAGAGGATTGACAAAAGGTGAAGTTGATCTACGAGTTGGCAATGGGGCAAAGGTTGCTGCTTTAGCTGTTGGAACTTATGTATTAACTTTACCTAGTGGTTTAATAATTCAATTAGAGAACTGTTATTATGTACCTGCAATTAGTAGGAATGTTATTTCCATTTCTTATTTGGATAAGTTTGGTTTTTCATTCATAATAAAGAATAATTGTTGTTCTATTTATTTGAATGATATATTTTATGCCTCTGCATAAATGAACAATGGACTATATGTCCTTGATCTTGAAATGCCAATTTATAGCATTAATACCAAAAGGATTAAACCTAATGAGTTAAATCCAAGTTACGTTTGGCATTGTCGTTTAGGCCATATAAATGAGAAGCGCATTTCCAAACTCCATAAAGATGGACTTTTGGAATCTTTTGATTATGAATCATATGAGACATGCATGTCTTGTTTAATTGGAAATATGACAAAGTCCCCATTCACAGGAAAAGGTGAAAGGGCTAATGATCTTTTGGCACTCATGATTATGAAATATGGCAGATGAATGTCAAAACTACTTTCCTTAATGGGAACCTTCAAGGGGACGTGTACATGACACAACCTGAAGGGTTTCACATACTAGAAGAATCCCATACGATATGCAAGTTACAACGATCAATCTATGGATTGAAGCAAGCTTCCAGAAGTTGGAATCTTCGTTTTGATGAAATAGTAAAACAATATAGATTCATCAAGAATGAAAATGAGCCTTGTCTCTACAAAAAGGTTAGTGGGAGTATGATCGTCTTCCTAATATTATGTGTAGATGGCATATTACTCATTTATACAAATACTAAACAATAGGCAACATGTGTGTGTCTATATATATATATATATATATATATATATAACAACCGTCCATTTAGAGAATCATAACAGACATATTCATTTAAACTAATCGATTAGATCAATCAATTAAATAGTTAATGAGACCCATGAATTATTTCCTTATTGAGTGATTTCAATAACTATATAAAGGGTGACATCCTCCTTTGAAATCACATCACATTCCAACATTTTTCATATTTTTTGGAATTTATATCTCTAAGTTTCCTCCTTCTCTTTATAGAAATTTTCTTTCTTCACTTTGGGTTGCCTTAGTGCTTTGGAGTGAAATTTTATTTGTGAGGAGAATATTATTTTGTAAGTGATTGTGTTGGTCGTTTATAGTCTTAAGGGTGTGATATCTTTAAGAGATTGAGTTTTGGTTCTTGAGATCAACCATAAATCTCTATTATTTGGTTCATTAAGCTTATCCAGAAAAATATTTGGCTTAGTTAAAGAGATCAACCATAAATATCTAAATAGTATTGCTAGAATAAGTTGTGGTAAGAACCGTCTATAGATTGAGAATAAGCATGTTCAAATTCAAAGATCATATTGTATTAAGGTTCGTGGACATAAATAATAAAAGCTCACAAGTCTATAATGAAAAATCTCATGAAGACCTCTTGGGGATAGGACTAGACCAATGTCCGACTAAACCTAGATAACTCCCGGGTAAAATCATTCTATCCTTACTTTCTTTAATTTTCCATTATTTATTTTATTTACTTTACTTCTAGTACGCTTTACTACTAAAAAACATTACTAACACGATCTTAATGAAGAAAGGAAAAAATTATCCACGCTTTTCAAAAACCAAAAATCACCTCCTCTTGTGCTTGAGGTCACTTGTTCAACAAAATTGTCTGATGTTTATAATAATTAAAAAAAGTATCTTGAGCCTGAATAATCGACAATAATTGAAATCTTAATTAAGGGTTATACTCTTATACATGCTAAAAAATGGGCATCCCATGTTTGTTAGTCCTTTATGTTAGGAGAGAATATATACTCAAAGGGTCTAGAAGGGGGGGGGGGTGAATAAACCTTTCCCAAAAAAGACCAATTCAAAAATTTATACATTTTGAAAATCACAGTTCGATAAAGAATTGCTCGATGTAGTGTGATTTTTGTAATAAAAACTCATGCTTCTTGGATTGATCTTAATATATATTTAATCATAAGCAAAAAATGAGGGATATATGAAAATACTAAACCAGTCAATGTTACAATTGACCAAAAAATATATTTATACGAGATATGTAAAGGGATACTTTTGAATTGAACAAGAAGTCTAACATTATAGTTTTCAAAGTAAATTAAAAGTAAGAATGTTTAGTGTACCATCCCGATTTGTAATAGATAATTATTATTAGATATTTATTATGCGATATTTAATTTAATTGGGTGTTTTAATTTAAATGTGAATTATTTGAATATGTGTGTTATTTAAATAATTGTGTTTTATGAGTAGAATAGTGGTTATTTAGTATTGTACCTAATTATGAAAATAGAAGTAATAGAGAGGTGTTAAGTATTAAGTCCAATAAGACAATCCTAGTTAGTAAAGGGTTAGAAGGAAATCATAATTAGAATTGTCAATTGGTGAAAGAAGAGAAAGAGGAAAGAAGAGAAGAGAAGAGGAGAAAAGATAAAAGTGAAGAGGAAATCCTAGAAGAGGAATCTTCAAGAGGTAAGAGGGAGAATCCATGTTATTGTTTGATTGTATATTGTGGGTAATGATTAGTAACATTCAAGGTTGTTCAATTTAAATTTCTAGAATATTTGAATGTTAGGGTTTGAAGGAAAATTATATTTTTCAACTTAGAATGATGACCCGTGACTAGAAACATGTTAGCATACCCTTTAATAATGTTATTTGGTTAATTGGAATGAGTTTTATATGGTAATTTCGTGGGAGAAAGAAGTTGGTTTATAGCAGAAAAGTGCAATATTGCAGACCGCGCTTAGCGCGAGGAGAAGCCCGCTTAGCGCGAAATGTTCTGACTTTTGGGTTTGTTTGTTTAGGAAGGTGTGCTTAGCACGATAGGCCGGGATTAGCGTGACCTGGAATGAAAAATGTTATTTTTAGGATCTTTTGACATGAAATCTTATATGATTATATTTATTGTAGTATTTTCATGTATGTGATTAATTGATTCGATCGTGATTGAATGTGCTTTGGATTGGTTCGAATACTATTCAATGTATGGATGATTACTTGAGTATAGTGTGTGCTATTCTTAATTGAATGTTGTAAATAAAATCGGTGCAATGATATGTCATAATGTTATTGGTTATATGTGATGATATGTATATGATACATGTAATGATTTTGTTGTTGGAATATGATGTTGTGCAATTGATGGATAATTCACATGAGTTGAATGGTGATGATATGCTTGGATAATTGTGGTTTTGTGAATAATCTTAATTTGAATATGTTGTCTTGATGAGTTGTACATGAATACATTTGGCTTGATCATTATGTGGATAAGTAGCGGGAGAACTTTGGGTTCACAACTGGCTCGATCCATGATGGATAAGTAGAGGTGAAACGTTGGGTTCACATTTGGCTCGATCCCATTGGGGATAAGTAGAGGAGGCTTTCGGCCTTATCTGGATCGGAAGTGGCTCGAATTCTATGATAATGAATCGGAAGCGGGGATAACAAAATGTTCCCAAGATTGGTACCACATGCATATTGAGTCACATTTCATTGTTGTCACATGAGTCATTATTGAATATGCAATGTGTGTAATGTAATTGTGATGTTTAATCGTATGGATAATTTTATCATTTGGATGGATGACATTTATGCTATATGTAATAAATATGAATATGTTGTACGTGGAATATTTGTATAATCATGTTATCTTGAAATATCACTTGAAGTGTGTGGAATCTGTGAATAAATGTTGTTTTTATATTATTTCCATTATATACTTTTGGATAATGATGTGAATTCTCACCCTTATGTTATGATGTTGCCTCTATGTGGGAAACGTGCAGGTTCCGAAGATAGCGGTGCTTCGCACGAGACTAGTTGATGAGTCTAGATAGTTTATCCTTTACTAGGTAGTTGAGTCATTGCTTTAGTCATGTAACACGAGATTTATCTGGATTTCTGCTTTGATGAGATTTGTTATGTATTCTCATCTATTTTAATTTGTATGATTGAGATACTATGTTGATGTGGCCTTGGTGTCGATGCATGAATTCTGATGACTTGGTTATATTATGGATTCATTTCTTTTTCATCCAATGATTATAGTATGGGATGTAATTATTGACAGTATCTGTGAATATTAAATGATCCACTCTGAAAATGCATGAATTGTTCTAAAGCATGAGATTCAAATATGTGTTATGATTATGACCAGTGTGCATGTATGATTTTAATATTGAAAGAAATATCGTGTGACGCCCTCTTGTTATGCATTCTATTTACTATGATTGTGTAATATATATATATATGTAGTATTTGGGGAATTAGAAGGGGATGTTACATTATGGTATCAGAGCCTGGTTGGTCAGATTTATTTCACCAGGTTATTAATTGATTTAATTCCTGCTGTATTTGATTTGTGTATCTGACACGATCAATGCTGTTGTCCGTTGTTGGATGTCTTAGGACGATGGTTGCAGGAATGATTGATGATTCTATTGCTAATGCTTTGAGATTATTGGCTGGATCTCTTGGGCAGATTGCACAGGTGAATGTTGGACAGCGAGCTGAGAAAGATGAGTTCCGTGCTTAGGGGTAGTTTCAGAGGAACAATCCTCATATCTTTGTGGGTGAGCATGAACCTGACAAGGCTCAAGCATGGCTGAAGGCGATTGAGAAGATCTTCGGAGTTATGAATTGTACGGATATGCATAAGGTGCAGTTTGGTACTCATATGCTGGATAAGGAAGTTGAAGATTGGTGGACAAACACTATTCAGAGATTTAATGAGGAAGGTGTTGAAGTTTCTTGGGCTCTTTTTCGTTTTGCATTTTTGGAGAACTATTTTCCAGAAGATGTGTGTGGAAAGAAAGAGGTGGAATTTCTTGAGTTGAAGCAAGGTAATGGAATCCTGGCTGAGTATGCTGCAAGATTTCAAGAGCTGATTAAGTATTATCCTCATTACAATACTATGAATGCAGAGAGATCTAAGTGTCTGAAGATTATGAACAGTTTGAGACCTGATATCAAGAAGGCTATTGGATATCAACAGATTACTCGTTTTGCTGAGTTGGTGAACACGAGTAGGATTTATGAGGAGGATAGTAGGGAGAGTGCTTCTTACTACAAGAATGTGAATGATAGGAAGGGAAAAGGTCAATTCCGTGGGAAACCTTATGCAGATAAGAAGAAAGATAGTGGTGGCAAGAAGTCAAGTGGAGGAGGATCATCTGCTCCGCTTAAGTGTTACAAGTGTGGTGTGGAAGGGCATCGTGCTTCTGATTGTGGAAACGAGGTTGAGAAAGATGTTGTGAAATGCTTTAGGTGTGGCAAGGTAGGTCACAGATTTGCTGAGTGTAGATTTAGTGTGGATGTGACTTGTTACAATTATGGTGAACGAGGTCATATTAGTACTAAGTGTGAGAAGCCAAGGAAGGAGCAAGCTAAAGTGAAAATGTTTTCATTGTCTGGTGCAGAGACTCCGGTTGAGGATAGGCTTATCCAAGGTACGTGCTTTATTAATGGTACACCTTTGATTGCTACCATTGATACTGGTGCAACAAATTCTTTTATTTCTGCGGATTATGTTAAGAGGTTGAATCTTGAATTGTCTGATATGCATGGAAATATGATTATTAATACTCCTGCTATGAGTTCTGTTTGTACTTCTGTTGCATGTCTGAATTGTCCGTTGAGCATTTTTGGTAGAGATTTTCGGATGGATTTAGTTTGTCCTCCGTTAGATCAATTGGGTGTGATTCTTGGTATGAACTGGTTGGAATACAATCATGTTTTTATCAACTATTTTGACAAGTCGGTTATCTTTCTTGATTTTGGTGTCGCGAATGCTTTGTTTTTATTTGCTAAGCAAGTGGATGAATCTTTGAAAGATGGTGCGGTGTTGTTTGCTTTGTTGGCATCGTTGGATCTCGGTGAGAAACAAGCTATGGGTGGATATCCTGTTGTTTTTTATTTTCCTGAGATATTTCCTGAAGATGCAATTGATTTGCCGCCAGAGCGTGAGGTGGAATTTTCGATTGATTTAAATCCTGGAACTAGTCCTGTTTCGATGGCTCCATATCAGATGTCTACTTCTGAGTTGAAGGAGTTGAAAAGTCAACTTGAGGATTTGCTTGAGAAGAGGTTTATTCGTCCGAGTGTATCTCCATGGGGTGCACCTACTTTGTTAGTTAAGAAGAAGGAAGGTTCTATGAGGTTGTGTGTTGATTATAGACAACTGAACAAGGTGACTATTAAGAACAAGTATCCACTTCCGAGGATTGATGATTTGATGGATCACTTGGTTGATGCTTGTGTTTTCAATAAGATTTATTTGAGTTCCGGTTATCATCAGATTCGTGTGAAAGCGGAGTATATTCAGAAGACTGCTTTAAGGACAAGGTATGGTCATTATGAGTATTCTGTAATGCCGTTTGGTGTGACAAATGCTCATGGTGTGTTTATGGAATATATGAATAATATTTTTCATGAGTATCTGGATCAATTTGTGGTTGTGTTCATTGAAGAATTTCCTAAGTTGGCGTTACTGTTGACGCAGTTAATGAAGAAAGGTCAAGCTTTTGTTTGGACTTTGCAGTGTGAAGCTAATTTCCAAGAGCTTAAGAGAAGGTTAACAAACGCTCTTATTTTGATTTTGCCTAATCCGGCAGAACCATTTGTGGTGTATTGTGATGCTTCTTTGATGGGTTTAGGAGGTGTGTTGATGCAGAATAGAGAAGTGGTAGCTTATGCTTCGTGTAACACCCCATATTTTTTTAATTGCTAATAATTTAGAATTTTAAATTATTAAGTAATTAAAGTAGATTTTTGGAGAATTATTGGAAATTAAATAAAGAGAGTAAATGAGCTTAGAATGTGATTAGTAGAAAAAGAAGGTGAAAAGAGTAAAACTCACTAATCCTATTTTATTATTATTATTATTATAACATAAGGAATTAGAAAAGAAAAGAAAATTGGAAAAGAGTGAGAAGAAGAGAAGAACGTACAAAAGGAGAAGAGCAAAGGAGAAGAGAATTATAGAATTCAAGGATTTGACTAAGGTAAGGGGTGACTTCTCCGATTATTATGCTTTAAAGGTTTTGAGGATAATACAAATGGAATGAGTAGATTAGGAATCCCAATTTAGGATATTAAGGTTTAGGAATTTTAGACCCTAATGCATGATTTAGGTAAATTTGAGTCAAATTGATGTTATAGTGTTGTTATATGATGTTATACCATGATAGAAATGCATTAGAATCATGCTTGCGGAGCTGTTTTGGTGTTAAATGTGATTGGGATCGAATTTGGAATGAATTGGGATAACACTGTTGCTATCAAACTGCTGTATTTTTGCTACAGATCTCGTGGTAACCGGTTACCCCAGGGTGGTAACCGATTCCCATTGTGTTGCATTATGGAAAAATTAAATTTTGGCTTGGGTAATTGGTTACCCTAGAGTGGTAACTGATTACCTCACTACTGAAAGGAAATCACGCTTCTGGATACGTGATAATCGGTTACCTCCTAGCGGTAACCGATTACCAATGAAGTTTTCTGAAAAATACTTTATTTTGAAAATTCATAACTTCTAAACCGTAAGTCTGTTTTAATCTCCGTTTTGGACGTTGTGACTTAAATAAAATCTTTTATTTTATGAAATAAAGAAAATGGCAGTAGCTCGATTTATTTTTAAAAGTCTTGATTTTATCCAATTATGTTGTTTTAGACATTGTGGGCATATCGGTGAACATATGTGACAGTTTGGTGTTTGTGGTGTGATTATGAATACATGATGTTGCTGAATTGTGTATGTTGTGATATAATTACGAGTTGTAAATGTAATTGCTTGTATATGTTGTATATGATTGGAGTTATTTATGATAGAAGTTGTTATCATATTCGGTGTTGATAATGCATGCTTTAAAGATGTGCATGCATACATATCATTGTTGTAGTAGCTAATGCCCATTATGTGGAATTAGTGGAATTTCCATAACCGTGTCCGAGTTAGAATGGGAGGTGAGGCCTACCCGTGTCTGGGTTAGAATGGAACGGAGGGTGATAACCGTGTCTGGGTTGGAATGGAACGGTGTAGTGAATTTAATTCACAATTGGTACCACATGCATAGAGTCGGTGCCTCATTGCATTAATTATATGTGTTATAACATGATTGGAAGAACTCCAGTGTTATAGCATGATTGTTGTATGTTATTATGGATTGTTGGTTTATGTATTTGTTCGGTAATAAAATGATAAATCTGAATATGCTAAATAGGGTGGAATGATTAACTTATGAAATTCTATTTATCTATGAGCTTATAACGTATAATAATTGTGATTTAGTCTCACCATTATTGTTGCTTATTTTCAGATTGAAGTTAGCAGCTTAGGCGCTTTGGTGAGGATAACTTGTAGAGCTAGACTATTATATTTTGTCGAGTCTGGTGTCATGCTCTGATTTATAGCATTGGGGAATGTTCATTTGTTTAAAGTTATTATTAAACTCTTATTTTGATTTCATGTTTTAATTGAATAATAATTTTGTGGAACTACGACTGTGACCTTATTGTTGATGTTTTGAATTATCCAATGAGTTATGAATATTTTCTGCTGTGTTAAACATGTTTATTTCAATTATTTTGATTGGTTTATGTTCCTCAGATAAGCATGACATGCGTAGATTTTATTCTAATGAATTGTAGCATCCTTGATAACATGTTACTCTGAAATAATTATTTTATATTCGGCGGGGTTTTTAGAAGGGTGTTACAATAGTGGTATCAGAGCCTGGTTGGTCATTATTACCAGTGTCTTAATGTCATAATTCCTTTTGTATACGGCCAGTGCAAGGTAACATTATCGGTACTTGTGTTCTTATGCGATAATTAATTTAATTGGGTGTTTTAATTTAAATGTGAATTATTTGAATATGTGTGTTATTTAAATAATTGTGTTTTATGAGTAGAATAGTGATTATTTAGTATTGGGCCTATTTATGAAAATAGAAGTAATAGAGAGGTTTTAAGTATTAAGACCAATAAGACAATTCTAGTTAGTAAAGGGTTAGCAGGAAATCATAATTAGAATTGTCAATTGGTGAAAGAAGAGAAAGAGGAAATAAGAGAAGAGATGAGGAGAAAAGGGAAAAGTGAAGGAAATCGTAGAAGAGGAATCTACAAGAGGTAAGGGAGGAGAATCCATGTTATTGTTTGATTATATGTTGTGGGTAAAGATTAGTAATATTCCAGGTTGTTCAATTTCAATTTCTAGAATCTTTGAATGTTAAGGTTTGAAGGAAAATCATGTTTTTCAACTTAGAATGATGACCCATGACTAGAAACATGTTAGGATACCCTTTAAATATGTTATTTGGTTGATTGGAATGAGTTTTATGTGGTAATTTTGTGGGATAAAGAAGCTAGTTCGTAGCAGAAAAAGTGCAGTATCGTAGACCGCGCTTAGCGCGAGGAGAAGCCCGCTTAACGCGAAATGTTCTGACTTTTGGGTTTGTTTGTTCAGGAAGATGCACTTAGCGCGATAGGGCTTAGCGTGACCAGGAATGAAAAATGTTATTTTTAGGATCTTTTGACATAAAATATTATATGATTATATTTATTCTAGTATTTTCATGTATGTGATTAATTGATCCGATCGTGATTGAATGTGCTTTGGATTGGTTCGAATACTATTTAATGTATGAATGATTACTTGAATATAGTGTGTGCTATTCTTAATTGAATATTGTGAATAACATTGGTGGAATAATATGTCATAATGTCATTGGTTATATGTGATGATATGTATATGATACATATAATGATTTTTTTGTTGGAATATGATATTGTGCAATTGATGGATAATTCACATGAGTTGAATGGTGATGATATGCTTGGATAATTGAGGTTTTGTGAATAATCTTAGTTTGCATATATTGTCTTGATGAGTTGTACATGCATATATTTGGTTCGATTCTTGCGTGGATAAGTAGAGGCGAAACTTTGGGTTCACAACTGGCTCGATCCATGATGGATAATTAGCGGTGAAATGTTGGGTTCACATTTGGCTCAACCCCATTGGGGATAAGTAGCGAAGGCTTTTGGTCTTGTCTGGATCGGAAGTAGCTTGGATTCTATGATAATGAATCGGAAGCGGGGTTAACGAAATATTCCCAAGATTGGTACCACATGCATATTGAGTCACATTTCATATTTGTCACATGAGTCATTATTGAATATGCGATGTATGTAATAAAATTATGATGTTTAATCGTATGGGTAATTGTATCATTTGGATGGATGTCATTTATGCTATGTGTAATAAATATGAATATGTTGTACTTGGAATGCTTGTATAATCATGTTATCTTGGAATATCACTTAAAGTGTGTGGAATCCGTGAATAGATGTTGTTTCTATATTATTTCCGTTATATACTTTTGGATAATTATGTGAATTCTCACCCTTATGTTATGATGTTGCCTCTATGTGGGTAACGTGCAGGTTCCGAAGATAGCGGTGCTTCGCACGAGACTAGTTGAGGACTCTAGCTAGTTTATCCTTTACTAGGTAGTTGAGCCATTGCTTTGGTCATGTTACACGAGATTTATCTGGATTTCTGCTTTGATGAGATTTGTTATGTATTCTCATCTATTTTGATTTGTATGATTGAGATACTATGTTAATATGGCCTTGGTGCCGATGCATGAATTCTGATGACTTGGTTATATTATGGATTCATTACTTTTTGTCCAATGATTATAGTATGGGATGTAATCATTGATAGTATCTGTGAATATTAAATGATCTGTTGTGAAAATGCATGAATTGTTCTAAAGCATGAGATTCAAATATATGTTATGATTATGACCAGTGTGCATGTATGATTTTAATATTGAAAGAAATATCATGTGACATGATGTGCGATAAACCTAATGTGTCTAACGGTATCTTAACTGCAAGCACACAGCCTATCGCGGTAGTAATAAAAGATTGTCGAACCCACAAGGACTTTGTAATCACTCTAGTGCTGGAAAGTAATGCTAGTTTAGCTAAGGCGGAAATTGTCACGTTTGATTTTGGGAGGGTTAAGGAAGGTAAACTAATTGGTTTTAAAGTAATTATGAAATGAAATGGTCGGTATGCAATAGAGTCGCCCTAAAGGATCTAATCGGACCTAGGCATATAAGGATGGTCAACTTGGTTTATCTGTAGAATTAATCAGTTTAAAAACCCTCAACTCACACTTTCATGGTCTTATCTCGGATTATACGTCTAAAGCCCTATACCTGCTTTCGCTAGCTTATAAGTGTTTAGAAGTATTTTTTGGAAACTTAATTAATTCTAATTTGGTTTAAAGCGCTTTCACTGTATTTAAATCAAATGCCTAACTTTAGCTATCCGGTTAAAAACCTCACACTTTCGTGGTCTCGATCTAACCTATTTACTCTTCTTACTTTCGTAACAAAGGTTTTATTTTTAAGCATAAAAAGTTATTACCAGAGTCAAGTTGATTAAAGTTTTAGCCTAAGTTTGATCAGATGCCTAATGTCTCTTACTATCCCATACCGACGCTAAAGGTTTAGCTAGCCATGGAAATTGAAATGAACGTACGGAAAGTAAAAACAAACAAATATAAATTGGACATTATAAATAATAAATTAAACTTGCATTAATTAATTAAAAGGTATGTAATACAATTGCAAAATAGAATTCTGAAATAAAGCAGTATCCTATATCCTTCTTCCACAGGTCGGAAATTCGGACTTCGGAAATCGGTAATATAACAAGTTCTGAGGCTTGAATAATAAATCCTAAACTATAATAATAATTTCCTGATGTTGGAAATTATTATTTGGGCAATGAAAATAAAAGAATGGAAATAATCGAATGCAGAAAAATAACAACTGAAGGAATAATGGTTTGATTTCGGCAGAGCTTCCGCACAAGTAAACTATCAAATGCTCTGTACCTCTAACGTTGAATGTTGAGGTATTTATAGGAAACTTGAATTGGCAGTTGCTTTTGAAATTCACACGAAGCACTCCTTGAAAGTCTCCATGAATGTAGGGACGTGGGTAGTTGAGGAAGAAGTGGTGAACGTGGGCGAGAAATAAGGAGTTTCAAAACACCTTCTGTTTTGCTTTGCCACGATCTGCACTTTCATTTAACTGATACGCGCATTACGGTCGTCACTGATGCGTTACGAGCTGGTTTGGTGTTTCTCCGTGTTACGGTCGTGGTGGGTGTGTTACGGTCGTAACACGCTTCAGAATGTGTTACGGTCGTGGCAGATGTGTTACGACCGTCACAGCTACAAAATCTGTAATCTTTGACAGATTTATCTTTTTCTTCTATTCTTTTGATGCTTTCTTGCATTGTTTCATGTTTTCTTCTGTTTTGAGCTAAGTTATGAATACCTGCAAAAAGTAATGACAATCTCGAAATATTCGGGAGTTAATCGGGTCAAAATAATACAAAACGGGTTAATTTCATGGAAAATAAACGATATGATTTCGTGTTACCAAATTCCCCCATACTTAAACCTTTGCTTGTCCTCAAGCAAAATAATCAATTTAGAAATATCGGACAAGTTTTTATAAACGCACATAACTAGTATACCTTTCGTTTTCAAATAATTACAAGAAATCCTAAGTTAGTTCGGCCAAGAAAATCGAATGAAACAACAACGATATGCTAATGACACAAGCAACAAGCTAGTCGACGACTATCCGTTTTAAACAAAACGTCCAATTATACCGTTATAATTCAACTCAAGGTTCTCGCCCTATTTCACCCGTATCGCGCAATCACATTAAGCCCATTATCCTTGCACATACGTAGTGGAATAGCCGGTTAGTGGTTCGATCAAAACACAACGGTTTCGCACAATTATGTGGCAACCTCTTTATCCGATTGTAAGATGCGGGGATCAAACCGTAGTCCGCCTACCGAATTTAGTACCGATGCTTCTAAACCACCTAAACAATGGATTCTCATGTTACTTAGTAAAGCTTTGATCCGTTGGATTAAACGATCGGGTGAGGATCGCCCAATTTAATTGGTGCATTGGCTATTTCCTTAAAGCATGTAACATTCTTTTTAAACAATTTGCAAGATCATCCACTTATGTTCATCTTTCCACGTGGCTTGTGCTAAGATGTGCCGATTGCTAGTATAAACTACTAGGGGCTAATTTAAGACTTAAAACTCAAAGTATCGGCATAACGGAAGTGGAGACGATTCACGTAAGTAGGGAGTCGAAGGTGTCATAATCGTATAGTTCTCGTTGGATCGCTCTCGGCCTTTTAACTAAGATTTCATTAAAGTAGGTAACTAACGATTATGCGAATATAACAAAGTAAAATTTTTGGTATGGCTAAATAAACGGGAGAAAATGAAATCACGAAATAATACTAAAATGGAAATGAAATTACTGCTCAATTAAGAATGCAAGATTCTCCACACTATATCAAACATTGTCTCAATGTTATGATATAACGCGAGGTTAAATTAAAAATACATCGGAAAACAAGGAAAACAACAAGAAAAGGAAAACTATGACCACGGCGGCTTCGGGTTCTGGACCTTCTGGAGGGAGTAGCTTCAGAGTCAGTGCTCTGGGGTCCAAGAGATGTGACATCCATCCTTAGAGCATTAAGCTCGCTTAGCACTTCATCGAGCCTTTCATTCGTCGAGCGTTGACCACTCAAGATTTGGGCATTTTGCGCGAGTAAGGCGTCAAACGCCCCGATGCAATCTCGGCTTTGGCATTCATAAGATTCTGATGATGAATGGCTCGGAGGATCTCGTCAAGAGACGGAGGCGGTGGAGCAGAGGAGGACTCAGGAATGTTAGGCACGGGAACAGCTCGATCCAGTTCTTCCTGCATCTCATCAGCGGGGCCGACAGGAGGTTCTTCTTGAGCAGCAGCAGGGCCTTCAAGGTTAAATAGCCAGTTGGCTCGGTTCTGAGGGTCGATTCGGTCCCTGCAAGGCAAAACAATGTTAGTGTAAACTCGGTTCTGTATCACTGGATGAAATTTTCCGTCGTCCCGCTCGTGGATGAGGTGGACTGATTTGCAATGATTCAAAGTAAGTAGGACCGGTGCTCGGGATGGTAGATGAGCAAGGGTGTCACCATGATTCAGTGCCAAAGCAAGAGAAGTGACAAGCCCTCTGAAATAGAAAGGTTTGCCTCCTCTGGTGCAGATGGAATGAATATGGGCCAGGAGGAAGGGTGCGGCATTAATTTTCTGACCCGAGAATGCACAATGCATGAAAAACAGCTCCTTAGAGTTGAGCTTGTGGTTACTATCTCTTGCGAAGATTGTATTACCCAGGATAGAGAGAGAGAGAGAGATAAATAGATAGATAGATAGATTGACTGATAGATAGATAGATAGATAAATAGATAGATAGAGAGGGGAAGAGAGAGAGAGAGAGAGAGAGAGAGAGAGAGAGAGAGATAGAGTATGCAAGATTTATAGTGGTTTGATATTCCATCCTCATTAGTCCCTACTTAATTCTCCAGTGGTTATCCACTTAAAATTTGTTGTTTTTCCACTATGATTTTGACAATATTATGCATATTCATTTAATAAAATCATGATTTGAGATAATTCTTAAAATAAATGATCTTCAATTTGAATCCTCTTTGAATTTTTGTAGTGTTTGTCACTGGATTTCTTGAAACCTTTACTCGATCTCGACTTCTATGTGAGCCTTGAACTCTTAGAAGATGAGAAAAACTTAGAAGATGAGAAAAACTTAGCTTTACTCACCCTACCAGTTCTTTGAGCCTTGAACTCTTTGAGCCTTGAACTCTTAGAAGATGAGAAAAACTTAGCTTTACTTGTAACATCTTCCACACAACTCTAGAGAAACAATCTTGGAGAAAACAACATTCATCTTTTTCTGCTGGATTGCCAATCCCAGCCATAACTATAAAAAGATGACAACCCTAAAATATTCAAAAATCTTCATAAAGCATTAATCACAAAACAAATCCTCTCATACACATCTTAAACCTTAAGATGAGAAGTTAATCCAAACAACAATGGGAGATGAAAGAGGTTAAAGATGAAGAGAGATTTTGATTGCAAACTCAAAACAAAACTCAAAATAGTTTTGAAAAAGTTTGAGAGAAAATGTGTGTTGTGAGTTATAGAATGGTTATGAGGGGGATTTAGAAAAATGATTTATATATTTGTTGTAAATAAGGAACAAAAAGGAGAAAAAATATCTCATTTGTTTTGAGTTAAGATAAAATGGTATGATCATCGAGTCAAGAGAGTGAATGATTTGAATCAAGATGCAAGAACCACGAAAAATTGCTCCCATAATTCAACTCAAGCTTTTATGATCCAAGTCATGTGATTTGAGCCATCCAAATTCGTGATTATAATCAATAATATAGAACCAAAATTCAAAATTTGTTGCTAAAATTTGTTTTGAGCCAAGATTTTTCATGATTTGAATCAAATTATGATTCGAGTAAAGATTTATGGTGATTTGAATCAAAATTACAAAAGAAAAATCCTATTTCTCAAGATCATATTTAATTTGATTCAAACTAATGATTTGAATCAAACCCACAGAAGAAAATGTTGATTTTTAACATTCAATTTGATGCAAAACACACTTCAGAAAATTTAAATTTTAACAAAAATGAAGTGTTTATTTGAACTGAAACTTGACACGATTTTAACCATACTCTAATGTGTTTCTTGATCCAAACCTATGACTAATTAACTAGAAATATATTGCGTTGAACTTAATCAAATAGTTTGATTGAGAACTCAATCCTAGAATATGTAATTATATGAAGAGACTCAATTGCAAAAAATAAATCCAACTACTAAATTGAAAACATAAACTAGGTAGAACACTAGGAGGTAGAGCAACTTCACTTTCCAAGATGTTTTTAATCATTTACAATATTAATTATGGATATTTAATAAAAGTAATGGTTCAGAAAAATAATTGTCTATACTATATTGAGCGACCGCAATATGATAAAAGCAATATCACCTTTGAGCATGACATCGTCATTAGTCACTCTGCCCTGACATACCTCGTGCTTGAGAGATTTGAAACCATTATACATCTCTTTTGCAAGTTTCATTTTTGAGGGATTGTGAAACATTATACCCCATCCTTAATCAGTCCGCCCTTGACACATCATGTTTAAGGAACTATGGACCATTAACCCAAATCCATCTAGAATTAAAAAACCCATAAACCTTAAACTCTATTTTACTCTTAAATGAGACAAACAATATAAGACTTTTATTCGTTAGTCCTTTTTAAGATGTTTTTAATCATTTCTAATATAATAAAGGATATTTATTAAAACTAATGGTTAGCAAAACCAAATTCATACTATATTGGACAACTACAATACAATAAAAGTATTTCTCTTCTCACTATCACATCATTTGTAATCACTTTATCTTTACACACCTACACACCTCATGCTTGAAAGACACATTATATATGTTTTTAAATCACTTCACTTTTATATGTCTCATACAATTCATCTCAAATAAAAAAATTTAAATATATGTGAAGGGTTTTGTATAATATTCCAAACATGAAAAAAAAAAAAAAAGTCATTAAAAAATATATAAAGTTAACCTCATAGACTAAAATCATTTGCAAAATAATGACAAAATACGTTTTGTATATAAGATTTTTTTTAAGTTTAATTTAGTGGCTTGAATCAAGCAAATACACCCAAGGATTTTAAAAAATTATTAATGATGCTTTGACAGCTTATACAAGACTCATGTGTTAAGTTGTGATAATTTAAGAACTTACTTAAAGCACTCACGTAATATTTATGTTTTCATGAAAATGAGTCACCTTGTTTGTGAGGCTCTAACTTGAAGTTGAAGCCACCAACTAAGGACTTATTATACATAAAAAACAATCAAAGCATAACGTGTATGAATTGTGATACTCATGCAAACTTCGAATCTACTTAGTTAGATATAGCAGACATTATTGAATATGGTGGCATTTAAACTCTCAAAATGGATAACTTTTTAGACTATTAATTGAGATATATTAAGAAACTTCAATTTATCACCGTTGACTCTGGTTTATTCGTGTATAGTAGTTAATACAATACTATACTTTCTACAGCATGATATTAATCATCATCAAACAAGCTACTGCAATGGCGGCGTATTATAATGTTTTATTTATTGAGGAAAGATTAACTTATTACCACAATAACTCAAATATAAATTATCCTCTTTAATTATTATTATAAATATTATATAGTTTTGTAATTTCACAAATAATTATATGTATGATTAAATATGTTGAATCAACCAAATATTATAATATAATGCCACGTCATTTTTTTATATTTTAAAAATAAATTAAAATTTAAAATAATTTATATTAAAAATATCAGTACCCAATTTAAACTCATGTGTGCTAATTTTTTTATACATCCAATTGAAATTATTAGAGAAATATCAGATAATTTTAAAATTTTATAAAATATGTTTATGGTTTTTCATTTGATTTTCCTGATTGTAATTTGTAGCATACATCACTCTTTCAACCAAAACAAATTTTCTAAAACAGCCACGGCTTGCCTTGAGGAACATTTATCCATAGACTGACTTTGTTCCATACATGTCGTGCAAAAAGGGCATAGCAACAATTAATGTGCAAGTGTTCCAGCAGCCTCAACGCAAAAGACGCAAACGTTTGATACTAGGATAAGCATATTCTACAAAAACACTTAGATATGCATATTCAACAAAAGAACTTATTTATATAATCCGACAGTTTTGATTATGTTTAGCATGAAAGCATCACTACCTATATTTATAGATAAGTAACAGGTAATAATGGATCATGGTTTTACCACTATTAACACCTTGTAACACTATATTTCCCCTACATATTCTCTTGAATTAAGTTTTCCTTTTTCACTTTGCCTTATAGGAAATTTTAATTAATGACTAAATAATACAAATATACAAGCACTCTCAATTGTTCTAAACCATCATAAGAAAATTTGTCTGAGTAAAGTCTGAGTAATTTTCTAATTTAAATAGGGAACTAATTTAAATAGGGAACTAATTTAGCTATATAAACTAATGTGGATTAGTGCCACAACCTAGGTAGACTAATTAATTATATAGGCACCGTCAATAACACCTTATAAATAGTAATTTTTAGATATTGGTTGTGTTGAAAACCTTATAACAGTGGTACTACTTGATAAACTAAGTTAAATTATTGCGGTATATATTTTTTATTTTTTTTTGTGTGTGTAGTGTCCTCGTCGGTTTAATGGTATATATTGTGAATCGGATGCATTGTAACAAAATATAAATTTGTTGCTTAATGATCAAGAAACATCTAGGGTAGGAAAAAGAATAAAGAACACGATGAACACAGAGATTGGTTATTAACCACTATTTTTTTCCTTTCTCTTGAAATAAGATTACAAGTATACAAGAATAACAAATAACTCTCTCACCCTAAAATAGGATTTGCACTATGCAATGATGAGAGACTAGTATGCTATTTATAATAAACCTAGCATACTAAACTAATGGACTTTTATCACAAATACTCATTACAAGCTAACTTAGGTTACAAGCTAACTTAATCAATTGGACATAACAAACAGGCCCAATTCGATGCTAACAATTCCAACATCCTTCGACACTACAAGCTGGAACACACTTCGACTACAACTTGTAACACTTCGACAACAGCATGTGAGCAACCTTCGACTGCATGCTAAACTCTGTCGAACCAAGATACTACCTTCGACCCAATAGAGTTCGATCAAATATCAAACAGTATATATTGCAGTTATTTTGTCTCGAGGTTTATGAAAGAAACTATTATTTCTAATCAAACTGAAATTCTGAAAATGATATGGAATTATAATCTAGTTATTATTATAATATTTTATAGTTTTTTTATCTAATTAGTTTTAACTAAATCATATTATGTTATATTAAGTAGAATATTACTTACCCAGAAGATACATTGGAGAAAGTTAAGAAGGATTTGAGTCAATACATGTTTAGGATAAGAATTATATGATATTTCATTACATGAATGTGAGTTTTATCTTGCTAAATGTAGGTGTTTCTTTATCATATCGGTGTTTCTAACCCCAAACATTATATATAAGACACGTTAGCTAATTATCTAAATGATGCATTATAATATTTTGATTATGTGTGAGCCATTTTAGAATGTGAGTGTTGGACTAAGTGCCTAACATTATTCTTTTTTATGCTTAATTGCTAATGTTGGGCGATCCTTTCTCTCTTGAAAGTTTTTTTCTTCATGTTCTAATTATAGTCATTTAGGATTGAGGGTGTTGAAATTGTGGCGGGATGAAAGAGTGACTACAAATTCATAGATTGGTTTCAAGGTTGGGATTTGAGGTTAATTTTGTTTTAAATAATTCTATTATTACTATGTATTGTTAGTGCACAAGAATCAAAGATGATAGAAATAATGAGAGAATGACAGCTGCACTAAAGGGAAAGAAATAAGGATTGTTGTTATAAATGACATCCATGACTAGTCTATTTATACAAGGAGAAAATTGCCACATAGGCCCTAATAAGGCAAAGTTAATAACTAAGCAAACAGTACAAACTAGGAAATACTAAAGTACCCTTAAAACTAAACTTAACAGCTACGCTAACAAACTCAACTCTAGAACATCAGAAGCTATGCATACTTCTGGATGCAACCTCAGAAGTTTCTGCTTCTGACTAACAACCTCAAAAGCTTTACTGCTTCTGAGTAACAACATCAGAACTTCTGATTCTAACATCAGTTTCTGTATATGAATTACTCTCCAATAACATCCCTTAATTCATATTCTGATAACCAAAATCTATAACACCACTTCCATCCCTCAAACGGATAAGGTGCTCAGTCTTGACATCCTTCTTCAGAACATCTGCAAGTTTCTTCTAGTTGCTATAGTGTGCAACTCCATTCAGAAATGCATATTTCTCCTAGAAAACCCATCTCATGCTGATGGTTTTTGTAACACCCCATATTTTCAATTATTATTAAATTGGAATTTTAATTATTTAATTAATTAAAATTTGATTTTTGAGAATTATTGGAATATTAAAATTTTTGGAAAATAAATAAGAGGAGAGAATTTGGATTTATGGTGTAAAGATTAGAAGTAACTTGATTTTATTTTGAAAATTATTGAGTTTTCCGACTTGTGGTTATTCGTATTTTGTACACTTGATGGGTAGGAAATGGTATGTTGTTTTGTGATGTATGTGTGCATATCGATGGCTGTATGCTTATGTTGGTGATAACATTCTTAATTGATGAGTAATTGCTTGCATGTTTATTCAATGGGATGTGTTCATGATAAATGATTGTATCATGTTTTGGTTGATGATGTGCATGTTTATACGATGGGATGTGTTCATGGTAAATGATTGTACCATGTTTTGGTTGATGATGTGCATGTTTATGCGATTGGATGTGTTCATGATAAATGATGGCTATCATGTTTTGGATTGATGACGATTTATGATGTATGATGTTATCATAACCTGTGTTGAATGTTGCATGCTTTTATGATTTGCAAGCATATACATTCTGGTGGAGTTAATTCCCATTGTGTGGAATTTGACTTGTATTGCCAATAACCGTTCCCTGGTGATGATGGGTGGTGAGGCTGGATTCATGTCCGGGTGATTGTGGACGAATCGATGTTGGTGACTTAGTCCACGTTTTGATACCACATGCATAGAGTCTTGCATTGCATTTTGTATGGATTATAACATGATAGGATGATTTCCAGTGTTATAATTCAGTTGTTGTGTTTGATGCATGTTCATGACTTGTGTTTCTTGTGGAATGAGTGATTGAATCTATTATGCTAAATAGGATGAAGTAATAGCTTATGAAGTTCTATTTATTTTATGAATTTATAATGCATGTTAATTATGATGTAGTGTCACCCTTACTTTGATGATTTTAGATTGAAGCTATAGTGGCTTAGGTGTTCGTGAGGATGGCTCGTAGAGCTATGCTATTTAATTATCACGTGTCGGTGTCATGCTCTGGTCTTGTAACACTTGGAAACGTTTGTCTTTAGAGTTACTATTACGCTCTAGATTGTTTAATTGTTTTAGTTGGATAATTATTCCAGGCTTTGACCTTTTTGGGATTGGTGTTTATTTGGTTTGAATTATCCAAGTTTTAAATAAATAATTCCGCTGTGTTAAACATGTGTTGATTAAATTATGTTCTTAGCTAAGCATGGTATTATATGGAATTTTATATTTTTAATCAATTGTGACGCCCTTTTTATACATGTTAACTCTGAATTTAATATATTATTCGCGGGGTATTTAGAAGGGTGTTATAATAGTGGTATCAGAGCATAGTCGGTCGTTGTGACTAGTGTCTTAATGTCATTATTCCTTTTCTATACGACATATGTGTGAAACACTGTCAGTACTTGCTTGTTTTCCTAACTACTTGGTTGCAGGAGTGGTTTAGAAGCAAGTGGGGAAGAAGCTTTACTTCTCCGATATGTTCTGGCGTGAAGAGTTGGATTAATGTGTTATTGATTACATGAGTGCAAATGTTGGCTAGACTGTGTGGTTTCCCGAATTCGGAGGGAGTACGAATTCAAGAACTCAGTCTTACGGTCAGATAAAGTGCTCTTAAGGGGTAACAATTAGGTACTTGTGTTGTTCGCATCACTGGGAGTGAAGGACGATGTTTTGGATAATGATGTCCCAGTTAGGTGTGAGTTCTAATGTTTCCCTGGGAATAATAGCGACTCGTCGTTTGAGCAGGATGTTGGATTAGCTTGAGGTTATCCTTGGGTTGAATATTTGAAGTTAAACCAAGTGATTATGAATTTTTTTGATGAGTCGATGCATATTCTTGTGCTAGAAGATATTTGGTAATTATCTTCAACAGTAAATGGGCAAGTGTTCCACCAGCCTCAACGCAAAAGACGCAAACGTTTGATACTAGGATAAGCATATTCTACAAAAACACTTAGATATGCATATTCAACAAAAGAACTTATTTATATAATCCGACAGTTTTGATTATGTTTAGCATGAAAGCATCACTACCTATATTTGTAGATAAGTAACAGGTAATAATGGATCATGGTTTTACCACGCTATATTTCCCCTACATATTCTCTTGAATTAACTTTTCCTTTTTCACTTTGCCTTATAAGAAATTTTAATTAATGACAAGCACTCTCAATTGTTCTAAACCCATCATTAGAAAATTTGTCTGAGTAAGTCTGAGTAATTTTCTATTTTTTTTTTATATAGGGAACTAATTTAGCTATATAAACTAATGTGGATTAGTGCCACAACCTAGGTAGACTAATTAATTATATAAGCACAGTCAATAACACCTTATAAATAGTTATTTGTAGATATTGGTTGTATTGAAAACCTTATAATTGTGGTACTACTTGATAATCAAGTTAAACTATCGCGGTATATATATATATATATATATATATATATATATATATATATATATATATATATATATATATATATATATATATATATATATATATATATATATATATATATATATATATATATATATATATATATATATATATATATATATATATATATATATATATATATATATGCAGTTAATTTTTCTAGAGGTATGAAAGAAACTATTTTTTCTAATCAAATTGAAAATTTGAAAATAATATGGATTTATAATCTAGTAATTATTATAACATTTTATAGTTTTTTTTCATCTAATTAGTTTTAATTAATTAAATCATATTATGTTATAGTAAAATAGAATTTTAATGACTTCAAGTGTATTAGTTACTCAGAAGATACATTGGAGGAAGTTAAGAAGGATCGGAATCAATACATGTTTGGAATAAGAATTATATGATATCTCATTACATGAATGTGAGTTTTATCTTGCTAAATGTTGGTGTTTCTAACCCAAAATTATATATATATATATATATATATATATATATATATATATATATATATATATATATATATATATATATATATATATATATATATATATATATATATATATATAGACACTTTAACTAATTATCTAAATGATGCATTCATTATTTTATAATATTTTGATTATGTGTGAGCCATTTTAGAATGTGAATGTTGGACTAAGTGCCTAACATTATTCTTTTTTATGCTTAATTGCTTATGTTGGGTGATCCTTTCTTTCTTGAATGTTTTTTTCTTCGTGTTCTAATTATAGTCATTTAGGATTCAGGGTGTAGAAATTGTGGCGGGATGAAAGAGTGACTACAAATTCATAGATTGGTTTCAAGGTTGGGATTTGAGGTTAATTTTGTTTTAAATAATTCTATTATTACTATGTATGGTTAGTGCACAAGAATCAAAGATGATAAGAATAATGAGAGAATAATGAAAAAATGACGGCTGCACTAAAGAGAAAGAAATAAAGATTGTTGTTACAAATGCCATCTATGACTAGTCTATTTATACAAGGAGAAAATTGCCACATAGACCCTAATAAGGTAAAGTTAATAACTAGAAAATAGTACAAACTAGGAAATACTAAAGTACCTTTAAAACTAAACTTAACAGCTACGCTAACAAACTCAACTCTAGAACATCAGAAGCTACACATACTTCTGGATGCAACCTTAGAAGCTTAACTGCTTATGAGTAACAACATCAGAACTTCTGATTCTAACATCAGCTTCTATATATGAATTACTCTTCAATGTCATCCCTTAATTCATATTCTGCTAACCAAAATCTACAACACCAATTCCATCCCTTAAACGGATAAGGTGTTCAGTCTTTACATTCTTCTTCAGAACATCTGCAAGTTTCTTCTAGTTGCTACAGTGTGCAACTTCATTCAGAAATGCAGATTTCTCCTTGAAAACCCATCTCACGCTGATGGTTTTCTTTTCCTTTGGAAGCTTAGTTAATTTTCAAGTCTTGTTTCCTTCTAAAGTCTCAAGTTCTTTTTCAATGGCCTTCAACCACACTTTCTTCTTGATAACTTCTTCAATACCCACTTGTTTAGAATCTCCTTTTGATTCTGGAACCATACCACCAGAAGTTACACCTTTGTTAACTTTTGGGTTTTGTCCAAAACCACCACCTTTAGAAGTTGGATCGCCTTCAGAAGCCTTGTCTTCAGAAGTTCCACTTTTAGAATCATGACCACCATCAGAGGCTGAACTGCCTTTAAAAGCTCCTCCTTCAGAAGGTTTGTCTTCAGAGTCATGATTACCACCATGAATTTGATCATCTTCAGAAGCTTGTCCTCCAGAACCAATGTCTTTAGAGTTTTCCCTTCCAGAAGCATGACCACCACCAGATTCTTGATCATCATCAAAATCTGGATCAAAATCAAATTCACCATCTGACTCATCTTTAGAGTCTCTAGAAGATTCTTCATCTTCTGACTCCAGATCTTCTTCAGAACTTTCAAGTTATGATTCATCTTCAGAACATTCAGGTTCTGACTCATCTTCAGAAGCAGAATCTCCTTGACATTCTAACTCATCTTTTGATTCTTCTTCAGACTCAGAATCACCTCCGGATTCTGACTTGTCTTCAGCTTTAGAGTCATCTTTTAACTCTGACTCATCAGAAGCAGGTGTTCCATGCTCATATAGACTTGACAAGAGATACAAAGCCTATATTCCTTTGATGAGAGTCATCACTAGACAAATTGAGATAACATATTCTCAATACCAGAATGTTAAGACATCTGATCTGACATTAAGTGCTGAACAGGTAGAATGGGTTGTACTTTTAAATTCGTTTCAACGCATAATGAACTATCATACCGTAACCTATAACACCATTGATAAGTGCAGTTCGATTTAATGAAGTTCAGAACAGTTAAGGTTAATTATACAAACTGATGTCATGATGAATGCTATGACATCAAACAAATAACCAATGCAGAAAGTAAATAACACACAGAATTGTTCACCCAGTTCGGTTCAACCAACCTACATCTGGAGGCTTCCAAGCCGTGGATAAAGTTCACTATTAGCAGATCAATTCAAAGACCCTACACCAACACCCGTTGATGCCTTCTCACTTAATCACTACCCAATGACACTTTTACCTAAGTCCTACTTAGATATGAGAACCCTCTCACTCCCTTCAATCACACCCGTGTGATTACTTTCTGATTCATAAACTTCAAGATACACTTCCATTACACAACTTGATCATGCTTAAAAGCTTTAATCAAGTACAATTCATACATCCTCTTGCCTACGGGCTTCAAGGAGTATGGTGACCATCCACACCGGAGGTTCACAACAAACTAGCCCTAATGATTACATCTTTACAATACGGCTTACTTACAACTAGGTTACAATGCTTCTATTTATAACCCTTTTACCCAATGGATTTGGGCCTTCATGTGATAGCATAATGACTTTAACAACTGCATAACATTAAGCGAAAACTGCTATAAGTTAGGTCTTCAATCGAGTTCTCCTTATCCTTAGCTTCGATTGAATCTTCTAGGCTCCACATATGCCTTGAATTTTCGCTACTTGTTGTGCATTCTATTTGATAGAATATTCGCATAACTTTAGGAGCAGGCGTAAGCAGACTTGACATTCAAGTAGCATGATGTCGATATGATGTTATGACATCTCGTGTGACATGTTGTTCGGATGTTGATTTAATTCAACACAACATGTTTAGGCATTACAATAGGATTTTCTGTTCACTATCCTATTGTACATTACATTATTGTTGTTATTATTTGTTTTACGAATTGAGCCAATCCTAAACAAAGGCACTTACAATCTCCCCTTTGGCAAATTTTGGCTAAAACAAATAACCTCACTATTTAGTGATTACAACAATAAACAAAACAATAAAAGTGTTCAGATACCATTGTAGGATGTCTTGACATTGATCTTGACATCTTTATATGTAACCAACACTAACTATCCAGACCTCACCTTTTCGGAGTTGATGCACATGAGGAAGAAGATGCATCACATTCCTTTTAGTCCACGAACCATTCCTTGTCGAGGTGTAGAAAGAGGTCCATGGGAGATAAACTATCCTTTCAGAGCATCCGAGAACCCTTAAGGAGTGTCCGAATATCTCCTTGTAACTCGAACACAGTCACAACTGTGTTCATAACTCGATCACAAGTCACAAAAACAATCACGAATTTTGAATTTGTTGAATTTGAGATGACCATGGTGATCGTAATTTTGAGTAATGTGATAAAGACAAGAGAACACTCCTTTCTCCCCTTTTGGCCAAAATTGACAAAGAAAGCCCTCACAAAACGGATCCAAGAACGACTTTCCCAGATTCGTATAAACCCCATGATGGTTGTGAGAGAGAAGAATGTGACGGAGTTTGTATAGGAGATAGCGGTTCAAGAAGATGGCATTAATAAATCTGGTCAAGGATAGTTATTATGTTGAATGCCTTTAATATCTCCAGTTATTTCATCACATGAACCAATCCCAAAACATGCACAAATTTTCGGTTAAGGCAATTCTTGAACAAATTTAGCCTTTGGCTTTGAAGGTGAAGATTTATTCCTTATGGGAAGCGAATGCCAAATATAGCTCCTGATATCCACACCACGTGGTTAAGTCATTTTCCACGTATTCTTCTTGATTCTCTCAAGGGTGCAATGTCTTGATAATGTCATGACATTCGATAGACATTACCTTACGATCTTCAATAGCGTCTTCATTTTCTTCTCACATCCGGACAAAGAGAAGGATGACTAGTAGCAAGAGACTAGTATCAATAAGCATGGTCATCAATCATGCTTTCTTGAGTGTTCTTGAGAACCAACACAATTACTTTCTTCCTTTTTCCGAAGAAAAGAAGGAAGGAAGGAATAAACGAAGACTCAAACGCTTCACAAGACAACACAAATTAGCTCAAATACACAAGATTTAGATGCCACTTCTATTTCTTGTAGTAAAAGAAACCCTTGAACATATCTTTGAATATATCGATTCCTTAATCGATTTACTTCTTCGATCTTCCATTCACTAGTAGTTGCTAGTACTAGTGAAGTCTTTACCATAATAGCATTTTGATTTGTCGGACCAAGTTGCTATTAATAAGATCGAATCTACAAAATTGCTCCAAAAGAATCAAAGCGCCATCGATGATTCTTTCAAAGATCTCGAGATTTTCTTCTTAAACTCAGACAGATAGCAAGAGCAATTCGATGTTGAGACATTCTCCAAGACTTCACTTAGAAGTTCACAATGTCATATTATCGAACACATAAACATCAAGATATCCATGTCCTCTTCGACTTCGATCTTGATTAAGTCCAACAATTTTCTTGACATATACAAAGTCTCCTTTTGTATATTGTCATTATGGAAAGTACAACACATATTGACCTCCTTTGTTATGGACAATCAAAACCATTGTGGAAAACAATTAACCACTATCTCGAGGTGATAACTCCAATCACCTTGAACTGTTTTAAGATAACAAAGACATCTAAGAAAATATGTCTTTGTATTTCACAAATTTTGACATGACTCCTGGATGGTTGTAAGTCATGTAACCATAGTCGAAACCAACCTCCAACCTTCTTAGTGTGCTTACAAGCTTTACTAAGATTCGGACTCTCAAACAGATCCGAAGGATTATCCCTTAATCAAACGTTGATCATATCATCATCCGCCCATTACATTTACTAGTAGTTCGATACTAGTAAATACTTCAAACCAAAAAGGTAGTTATGCATTGTTGAGCATACTACTTTTAAAACACAAGTAGAATCTTCTTATTCTAAACCAAAGATAGAATGACACTTCGAATGAGGCGTTTGAATATTAAGATTCATAGTCCCAAGTCTCACAGACTCTAACAATAATGATGTTATAACATCATCGGGACATCGAACCTATCGCTTGGGTTCAAGTTGACAACCAGGATTTATTTTCATCCATGCTCTTTTATATTCCTCATATGAAAGACATGATCTTCATCTTCAGAATAAACTCACTGAATACCCTAGAGAGAAATAAACTCTCTACCATGCTCAAAAAGTGTCCAATTCACCTTGCATGATATCATACAAACACTTAGTCTCCCATCAAAGTGTTTGTGTATATCTTTATGTAAGATCCTAATAAATACTTAGTCTCCGTCAAAGTATTCATTAATGGTTAGATTATGCCACCTTCTCAAGGTAGGATAATTGATCTACCAATCTTCTGCTCCATACTTGAAGAATCGGTGATCCTTACAAACTTCCTTTGCTGAAGAAATAACTTATTTGAGATGATGTTTCAACATCAGACCTGACATTGATCTCAAACACATGACCCTGGCTTGTACTATGGTTTTGGATGAATGTCCATAGTAATTCAAGCACACTTTCTTGTAGGGAATACAAGAGTACACCAAAAGTCGATCACCCTTCATGATCGATCCACAACACCCATAAATACATGCAGAACTAGCATGTAACATTTTCACCTTATGCTCGCTACCCTTGATAAGATGGCTAGGTTATTCTTGACATACTCCACAGACAAGTGCATACCCAACTGTTCTATTATGTGAGGACACCACATAATTGAACTCAAGTAGGAAGAGGAACTTCTCATGAAAGAGTCAGGGAACCATGATCTTTTGATAATAACTCCTCCTTGCTTCACACAGCTAACAAGATCATCCTAGGTGAAATGGATGACTTTTCAAGGTGCAGACACCAACTATTGGACATTGGTTGAAACAATTCCAATGCCAAAACATTCCATGGATGATTTTTCATCAGAAGCAGGTGTTCCATGCTCATATAGACTTGACAAGAGATACAAAGCCTATATTCCTTTGATGAGAGTCATCACTAGACAAATTGAGATAACAGATTCTCAATACCAGAATGTCAAGACATTTTGTATGACATGTCTTCAAAGGTCTTCAGGTCAAGGACTCCCCGAATATCGTCGGATCCTTTCGAGAATCATGGAATTCTCCAATAAATCTGCTTTATGAGATTGGTAGCCAATCATCCGTTGTACTCTATACTTCTTGGAGACCACAAAGATCATGAGAAATAAACTCAAGCATCTTATAAACAGTGATTGATCACCCTGCACCTCTGAATGAATGTTATCCATCATCCTCTTTATGGACACATTGTTGAGCTCTTCACTGGACACATAGTAAGCACTCTTTATTTGGAATTTGCCACGGGTTCAGATTAAGAATCCTTAGTTTGCTTGCTACACAAGTTTCATTGCCACACTGTCACTTGTACTAGAAGAAACAGACATGAGAATGTCCAATTTGACTAGATTTCATCTGCTCTTCTCAAAATCGGTGTCTTCAATAGTTGTGATGTTGTACATCCTTTTCATCACATACTTTTAAACTCTTGATTCGATTTCCACATATTTATCACATAAATATTCAGCTCCCATCCGTTATTCGCTAGAATTATCTACTCACACTTAGATGATCTGATCGATCACTTCTTCACACTTACCAAGCATATTTACTTGGTGAAGACACAAAGATGATGTTCCAACATTAGATACGACATCATCCATCACTTGTGGGAAGGCATGGAAATCACAACTTTATGAGTTCTTTTAAATACATTGAGCTCACTACTATACTCCCTTAAGCCTTGGTCGAAATAAACCGACACGAGTAGATAACCCGTTGATCGTGTCCGATCAACTAATACAAAGTGATGTCTCCTCTTCAGATCGTGAGTAGGTCCCAAACATATGTACTCACACTACATGTGTTTAGCACCCGTAACATCTGTTCTTCAAATGGAAACGATAATGTTCTAACATTCTTAAGAACATCGCCCATCTTCTTGAACACATCATCCTTGATGATCTTCAAGGTCTTCAAAACAACTTGCGATGAATATGAGAATCATTGATCAATTGATACTCATCAAGACTATCAATAAATGCCTTTATGAGTGGACTTGAGGAAGACCCAAGTATCTTTGACAACATTGATAGGTTGTAAAGTCGCTAAAAATGTTGAGACAAACCAACAACCCTAGAGTTCTACTTTCACTTTAGGGGTTGTATCGGAAGCTATGAATAGCCAAATTTCAACGAATTTACACAATGCTTACTCCATATTGTAAGCATGGCACATAAGGATTGAAAATAAATCAATCCTACAATTTGTTTGCTTCTTCACCAAGCAACATCCTAGACCAAACCCTAAAGCCCCTGCTCAGAAGCTTTTTAAACATAAAGGATACCTTATCAATATCTTCACTCATGAAGGTTTTGATAACTTTCTCCTCTGTCGAATATAGATTGAACAATGCACTCCAAAATCTTCACTCCCGCATGAAGTCTCGAATTAGTTCAACCTTACTGATCGTTGGTCTAGTTATTCCCATTTTGGTCCATCCTCCACTTCTATGGACCATTTAACATGAACACTACACGCTCAAACAATCTTCTACCTTGAACACAACCGTAAAGTATCCCCATGGATCTCATCGTAAAGCAGATGTGATGCCCGCTCGATACCAATTGAAATTCTGGTATGTCATGCACTCGGGATGTCTAATGGAATGTTAAGACATCGATCGACATTAAGTCTTGAATGTAGAATGGGCTGTACTTTAAATTACATTCTACAATGCACAATGAACTATCATACCGTAACCTATAACACCATTGATAAGTGCGGTTCGATTTAATGAAGTTCGTAACATTAAGGTTAATTATACAAACTGATGTCATGATGAATGCTATGACATCAAACAAATAACCAATGCAAAGTAAATAACACGTAATTGTTCACCGTTCGGTTCAACCAACCTACATCCGAGGCTTCCAAGCCGTGGATAAAGTTCACTATTAGCGATCAATTCAAAGACCCTACACCAACACCCCGTTGACCCTTCTCACTTAATCACTACCCAATGACACTTTTACCTAAGTCCTACTTAGATATGAGAACCCTCTCACTCCCTTCAATCACACCGTGTGATTACTTTCTGCTCATAAAGCTCGTAAGATACACTTCCATTACACAACTTGATCATGCTTAAAAGCTTTAATCAAGTACAATTCATACATCCTCTTGCCTACGGCCAAGGAGTATGGTGACCATCCCACAGCCGGAGGTTCACAACAAACTAGCCCTAATGATTACATCTTTACAATACACTTACAACTAGGTTACAATGCTTCTATTTATAACCCTTTTACCCAACTGGATTTGGGCCTTCATGTGATAGCATAACAGCTTTAACAACCTGCATAACATTAAGCGTAAAACGCTATAAGTTAGGTCTTCAATCGAGCTTTTCTCCTTATCCTTAGCTTCCGATTGAATCTTCTAGGCTCCACATATGCCTTGAATTTTCGCTACTTGTTGTGCATTCTATTTGATGTAATATTCGCATAACTTTAGGAATGTAGCGTAAGCAGACTTGACCGTTCAGTAGCATGATGTCTGATATGATGTTATGACATCTCGTGTGACATGTTGTTCCAGATGTTGATTTAATTCAACACAACATGTTTAGGCATTACAATAGGATTTTCAGGCTGTTCACTATCCTATTGTACATTACATTATTGTTGTTATTATTTGTTTTACACGAATTGAGCCAATCCTAAACAAAGGCACTTACACTTAGATTCTGACTCATCTTCAGAATCTTCAAAATCATTTTCTGACTCATAAAGAAACACTCCTTCTGAATCAGAATATTCAGAGTCATCTTCTTCCCCTTCAAAATCATAAAATGACAATCTGACAAGTTCTTCGTCAGATTCATAAGCCATCAATAGCACAGGTTCGTCATCAGAATCACCTCTGGCTATTTTTGCTTCTTCTTTGTTTGACCAACAATCTCTAGCAAGGTGGCCAAACTGCTTACAATAGTAACATTGAACCATTCTCTTGTCATACTTCTCATTTCCCTTATGATGTTTCTTTTCATCAGAATAGAAGACTTCTGACTTCTGAGACCTACCATGTTTTTTCAGCTTCTGGTCCTTCTTGACAAAAGAAGCCTTCAGAGCCTGCTCAACTTTCCTCTCAGAATTCTTTCAGTCAGACGCAACTCTTGCACCTCTAGACTACTTTGCAGCTTTTCTATTGTCATGGTTTCCAGATCTTTAGAATTTTCTATTGCTACAACAATGTAATCTGTAACACCCAGGACCACAGAAGGTGGGGGTGGTTACGCCGCATGTAACACCTGAGGCCGAAGGAGGCAAGGGTGGTCGCCACATCGGAATGAGAGAGATCCTAAGACTATGCAGGTATGAGAATCTATGGTTGAAGGAGGCTTATAAGGATTAATTGGTACTACCTATACCAACAAGATGCATCTTCTTTTCGGTAGCCTAACCATAAGAACTCCATAGTTAAGTGTGCTTGGCTTGGTGCAATTCTGGGATGGGTGACCTTCTGGGAAGTTTCTCGGAAATCATGTGAGTAAGGCCAAAGCATGCTGAAAAGACTCGTGTTGGTCTGTGGGGTCAGTTGATGATCCTGAAGGAAGTCTGGGACGTTTTAAATGCTAGTACCACAAGGCTACGTTCCAACGATCGAGCTTGCAAATTAATACATCTATCAGAATGGCTGTAACACCAATAATACATAGAACCCTTCACCTAATAATTCTATTTTGAAATTTCTAATAGTTGCATAAACTCCACAACTTCTAACGTTTAATTTGTGACTTCAAAAATCACACTCGCATAACAAAGTGCGTCACATTAAGCATCCGCTACGCGACTCTGATCGTCTACCTTAAGTCACTATCTTCATTTGATTCTCATCAACTACCAGCTCTACAAGTTTCACATCTATCTTTAGACTCTCTTTAATATCCACCAGAAAATCATTGTTCACCTTTTTTACATTCTAAACCTTCCACTCTGCGGCTTCAACTCGCATACACACTCAAGTCTCCGACCTGCTGAAATAATTTCAAGTCTTTTTTATAGCCATTTTCCTCTTAGGTTCATGCGAACTGATGATTTACTATCCTCTCAATAGAACGTCAATTACTTCACACACTATCAAGCTTGCAAGATAAGTCTATTCAATCCAACACGATCCCGTTTATTATCAAAAAGAGATTAACGGTGATCAGTTCCTCAATTTGTCAATAGATAGCCGACAATCACAATGGAGTATAAACCATCGTTACCAAACTATAATAACGTTCCTTTAGAACTCATGCTCGAAGTCACCCAAGCACCATGGTCCAATAATCTTCTTTTAAGGTTTACAACTTCTTCCACAATTATTTCTCATTTGATCTCGACGATGAGATACCATCGATCAAACAATTTATATAATCTTCTTCACACTCACTTAGCATCACACAAATGTTAAGTATTTTCCCACTCATGAAATGCTATCATACCAAATACACCATAACTCATTTTGTTTCCATTTGAAGTCCTTATCCATGCAGAGAACTTTAACGACATTCACAATTCTTAGTCTTCCTTTAAATCTCATAACATCTAGGATCCATATATTTTCAATTTGAATCTTATTTCAAACGTAATCTCAATAATACATCTCATCATATGATTGGTAAAAGAAACTCCCAAAATTTTCTTGACACATGTCAATATTTTGACATCTTAAACATGATTGCATTTCCTATCGAATTTATTTTTCCTCTAGCATCACTTATCTTTTCCTCAAAAGCTAATGTCACTCTATCCATCCTTAATCGACATAAGCTGCATCTTTAATACTTTCACATTCTTACTAATACCAACATCTCATTCATTAACAATATATCATTCTTGACCTCGTCTAAAATAAACTGCGACTATTACTAGTTATATCCATAAAATCTTCTAATACCCGCAACTAATTTTGGATTTTCCCACTGCAACACTGCGTCTGCCTTAGATGGGTCTACCGCAATACCGTCACTTGAAATAACATGATAAAGAAAACTCATATCCTCATACCGTAATCTACACCTTGAAAACTTAACAAAATTCTACTCCCTTTCGAAGCTGAAATTCACCTCACAATATTCAACATGCCTATACCGAGTTCTAGAAGCTTCTCTCTAACTATCTTCATCCTTAACCTGACCACGAAGGTAAGTTAACCTCAATTCGACTTTACTGAATACATACTTTCCAACCGATTGATCCATCAAATCACCAATAATTTGAAATAGATATTTAGTCTCAATCACCACTTTAATCAGTTATCAGAAATCCACACGCAATTCGTACTACTTTCTTTCTCCTTGACTAATTAAATTAGAGCTCCCAAAACAATACACTTGGTTTTACAAATCTATTTCTCCGCGCATCTTCCAATAGCCTCTTCAATTTTCCTAACCCTGAAGTTGACGTCTTGTATGGTGTCATAGAAACAAGTTTTGTACCAAGAACGACATCAACAACAACTCCGATTCTCCTCAAACATCACTACATGATAAATAAATTACTTCCAGGTGTTGGAACCATTTTTAAAACAAAGTTCATCACATTATCTTTCCAACGCTTCAAATGGAACTCAAATCAGACATCCAAAACTCAAGTTATGAATTTTACAAGTTTTCGAAAAATGTTGTCAGCTTCAGGAAATCAATTCCCCGTGATAGGTAATCGATTTCCACCTCGTGAGAGTGAAAAATCCCAAAACATCATAGAATACAAACTTTGAGATCCTAACTTCAACATACCGCAACACACATCATTCACCATGATTAATTGCGTCAAGTTACAATTCCAATAACCAATTCACACAATTGCATACTTTATATCAACCATTGACACTGACACAATCAATCTTTTCAAGAACACAAAGAGGTAACTCACACTGACAACTTCACGATCAACCGGAAGTGTTGCAACATTCCAACCATACAAGCTTCATCTTCTAAGAGTTATCCTTCTTAATTACCAAATATCTTCTAGCACAAGAATATGCATCGACTCATCAAAACAATTTATAATCACTTGTTTAACTTCAAACATTCAACCCAAGGATAACCTCAAGCTAATCCAACATCTTGCTCAAACGACGAGTCGCTATTATTCCCAGGGAAACATTAGAACTCACACCTAACTGGGACATCATTATCCATAACATCGTCCTTCACTCCCAGTAATGTGAACAACACAAGTACCTAATTGTTACCCCTTAAGAGCACTTTATCTTACCGTTAGACTAAATTCTTGAATTCGTACTCCCTCCGAATTCGGGAAACCACACAGTCTAGCCAACATTTGCACTCATGTAATCAATAACACATTGATCCAACTCTTCACGCCAGAACATATCGGAGAGGTAAAGCTTCTCCCCCACTTGCTTCTAAACCACTCCTGCAACCAAGTAGTTAGGAAAAACAAGCAAGTACCGACAATGTTTGACACACATGTTGTATACAAAAGGAATAACGACATTAAGACACTGGTCACAACGACCAACTATGCTATGATACCACTATTGTAACACCCTTCTAAATACCCCGCGAATAATATATTAAATTCAGAGTTAACATGTATAAAAAGGGCGTCACAATTGATTAAAAATATAAAATTCCATATAATGCCATGCTTAGCTAAGAAACATAATTTAATCAACACATGTTTAACACAGCGGAATTATTTATTTAAAACATGGATAATTCAAACCAAATAAACACCAATCCCAAAAAGGTCAAAGCCTTAAATCCGTAGGAATAATTATCCAACTAAAACAATTAAACAATCTAGAGTGCAATAGTAACTCTAAAGACAAACATTTCCCAGTGTTACAAGACCAGAGCATGACACTGACACGTGATAATTAAATAGAATAGCTCTACGAGCCATCCTCACCAACTCCTAAGTCGCTATAGCTTCAATCTGAAATCATCAAAGTAAGGGTGAGACTACATCATAATTAACATGCATTATAAATTCATAAAATAAGTAGAACTTCATAAGCTATTACTTCACCCTATTTAGCATAATAGATTCAATCATCCATTCCACAAGAAACACAAGTCATGAACATGCATCAAACACAACAACTGAATTATAACACTGGAAATCATCCTATCATGTTATAATCCATACAAAATGCAATGCAAGACTCTATGCATGTGGTACCAAAACGTGAACTAAGTCACCAACATCGATTTCTCCACAATCACCCGGAGATGAATCCAGCCTCACCACCCATCATCACCAGGGAACGGTTATTGGCAATACAAGTCAAATTCCACACAATGGGAATTAACTCCACTAGAATGTATATGCATGCATATCATAAAAGCATGCAACATTCAACACAGATTATGATAACATCATACATCATAAACCACCATTAATCCAAAACATGATAGCCATCATTTATCATGAACATCATCAAACAACATAAACATGCACAAGCAATTACTGCAACATCATCACCAAAACATGATAACCATCATTTATCACGAACACATCCAATCGCATAAACATGCACATCATCAACCAAAACATGATACAATCATTTATCATGAACACATCCCATTGAATAAACATGCAAGCAATTACTCATCAATTAAGAATGTTATCACCAACATAAGCATACAACCATCGATATGCACACATACATCATCACAAAACAACATACCATTGTCTACCCATAAAGTGTACAAAATACGAATAACCCCAAGTCGGAAAACTCAATAATTTCCCGAATAAAATCAAGTTACTGTTATTTTCTTCATTTTATAAAATAGAGTATTTAATTTAAGAAACAACGTCCAAAACGGCGACTAAAACGGACTTACGGTTTGAAAGTTACGAGTTTTTGAAGTTTCCAAAATTATGTCATACAGGGTGCAATGGATTTGCACCAGACTGCAATCGATTGCACACAGCTCCAGGGGCCAAAAATCATATTTTCGAAGCAGTGCAATCGATTTACACCAAACAGCAATCGATTGCTTGCTATAACAGAAGCCAAAATACTACATTTGAAAGCAACAGTGGTTCCCGATCCAACCAATTTCGACCCCAAACATATGTATCATTAAAACAGTTCCAAAAACATGATTATAATGCAATTCTATCATGGTACAACAACATCTAACAACACTATAACATCAATTTGCATCAAAACATCAAAATTCATGGATTTGGGGTTTAAACTCATAAACATAGAAAATCCTAAATTGGGATTCCTAATATCTCACTCTATTCTACCATCCTCAAAACTCATAATACATTATAATTAGAGCAATCACCCCTTACCTTAGCCAATTTCTTGAATTCCTCAAGCTTTAGGTTTCCTCTTCCTTTGCTCTTCCCACTTCTCGTACGATTCCTTTGTTTCTCCCAAAAAACTCTCAATTCTCTTTTTCCTCTTTTTATTCCTTTGTTATTATTATTATTATTATTCTATAATAATAATAATAAAATAAATTATTAGAGGCTTTTACTCCATACACCCCTCCTTCTACTCTTTACACCATAAAATTCAAATTCTCTCCTCTTATTTATTTTTCAAAAATTCTAATATTCCAATAATTCCCAAAAATCAAATTTTAATTAATTAAATAATTAAAACTCCAATTTAATAATAATTGAAAATATGGGGTGTTACATAATCAAATTGAGGAGTAAGTGACCTCAATACCTTCTCTATGATTACTTGTTCAAAAAAGGTTTCTCCACAAGTCTTCATCTCATTAGTGATCAGAATAACTCTGGAGATATACTCTAAAACCTTTTCATTGTTCCTCATGTTGAGATTCTCATATTTCTTTCTCAAAGACTGAAGTTTTACCTTCTTCACTGATGCGTCACCACCATAACATCTGACCAGTGTGTCTCACGCCTCCTTTGACGTCGTCGAATATGCAATTTTCTCAAACACGTTCACATCCACACATTGATGGATGAAGAACAACGCCTTCTGATCTTTCTTCCTCTTGTTTCTCTACGCGTCTCTCTCTTGTTCCGTCGCATCTTCTGCAATCGGAATATAGCCATCGGTAACTAGCTCAAGAACATCTTGAGTCCCGCGCATCTGAATCATCCATTTGTTCCAGTTCTTGCCATAAAAAATTGGAAGTTTGGTACTCATATGGCCGTTTCCGTTCATCTTCAACCTTGTACTGTACACTCACACAGTGTTTTTCAATCCCACAGAATCAAAAAATTTGATTCTGTTACAATTTTGTTCAACAGCACGAACCTAGAAACAAAATCAATCACACAACACAAACTCACGTTTCACTCGTGTTTTCCTGTGTTTCTAACCGGAGATCTAGATACCAATTTGTTAGTGCACAAAAATCAAAGATGATAGGAATAATAAGAGAATAATGAGAGAATGCACTAAAGAGAAAGAAATAAGGATTGTTATTATAAATGACATCTATGACTAGTCTATTTATACAAAGAGAAAATTGCCACATAGGCCCTAATAAGATAAACTTAATAAATAAGCAAATAGTATAAATTAGAAAATACTAAAGTACTCTTAAAACTAAACTTAACGGCTACGCTAACAAACTCAACTCCAGAACATCAGAAGCTACGCATACTTCTGGATGCAACCTTAGAAGCTTCTGCTTCTGACTAACAACTTCAAAAACTTTACTGCTTCTGAATAACAATATCAGAACTTCTGATTCTAACATGAATATGAAATACTCTTCAATATGTATTCCTTATTTGGTTGCACTAACTTGTCAAAGAAAGTGTTTTGTGCTATAGGTTGGGATTTGAGTTTAATATATTTTGTTGATGTGTCTCTTATTGCTTTAATTGAACATGTTTTTTATTTTATTTTATTTGAGATCTTTTATGAGGATTAGCAATTTGGCATATCTATATCTCACTTGGTGTATTGCAGAATTAAGCTTGATAAATTTTGTGATGCCAAACATGAATATCACTTGCGTTGCATTTTTGAATGGTAAGCTGGAACCTTATGGATGGATAAGTAGATAGGTTATGAGTTGATTTGCATATTTATTAACTATTTATGTACCGAAATTATGGATACATTATTGATTTAGTTTCTTCTTCATCTTTGGGTTCTTCCCTTATTATTTTTATTATTCCTCTATCTTCGCACCGTAATTAATATTTATGTGTTGAACTTCTTAATTAAATATGGACTCCTCACAAATATCATATTAATTATATTGAGATCAAATTTGGATGTTGTTATTCAGTATTTTAATTTTTTCAACTGTTTTACGGCTATGTTAGGCTATAGTTTCAATTTTAGAAAAATACTTCATATTAGTAATGTTAGAGGAACTTTTATATTCAATTTTAGCTAACATGCTTTCTATATGTATGTTATATGAACTTTTGCTCTGAATTATAGGTAAATGATTTTTGTTGATTACGTTTTTTCTTATTAGACCAATTTGAATTATAAGATCAGTAATATTTTGATTTATAATAACAATTATTTTTCTTAGCAGTATCTGATATTGACACAAGGAGCAACTTAGAAGAATTTCAAGGAATTTCTAGAAATGATGATTTCTTTCACACATGTACTTGTAAATATGATACTGATCATGACTAGTTAGTTTTTAAATTTCTTTATGACCACTCAAGATATGTGATACATATCTTGTACCATGATTTAAACTAGTGTTGTTAGATATTCAATATAGCTCAAATATATCAGTATTGCATATTTTAATTTGGCCATCTGATGTGAAAGCTCATCCTATATTTTGACGTCTTTACGCTCATAATAGTTGCAATTTTTACGATAATACCATATTGCATCTCAGAATTTTGACTATATGATATTGAGCTGATACACCGGTACTATTGCACTGATATACATGTATTATTTTATCATTAATGTATAAATATTTATTTTTACTTTATATAAAATATAATGTATTAAATACAATCGTTAATATAATTCAAAAACCATTTGCACATCAAACTTATTAGAAGTACTATTAATTATTTATTTTTAAATTTCAAGTCCTTTTTAATTTTTATATCATTGTTGTGTATAAGTATATATAAGACTATAAGACAATTTTTGTTAGCCGAAAGCATTAGAAAATGATGGCTTATGCGAGCGTTTTTAATACAAAACACTTCCTAAAATAGACTTATACAAACGCTTAGTATAAAAAATATTGTGTAATGTGATACCACACATAAGTGATGTTATAAAAAGAAAATGTCATAAGTAGACTTAATATAGCGCTTTCTTTTAGAAACGCTACCTAAAGAAGACACATGCCAACACTTTTGAAAGGAAGCACTTTCTAATGTTTTCCCATGCCATTGCTTTAATCAGAAAGCGCTATCTAAAGAAAAATCATGTCTGCGTTTTTAATAGAAAGCATTGTCTAAAAGACACTTAAGCCATCACTTTTTCGTAATCAAACGATGTCTATACCTACAACAGCGCTTTAAAGCGTTGTCTAAGGGCAAAATAAGTGTTGTCTATAGTCTTATTTGGTGTAGTGTAAATTGTAATTTTAGTTGAGATTCTTTGGGAGTTTTAAATAAGAAAGACAATTTGGGGTTTTTGTTCAAGATCAATTGGTGATTTGAAGGTGTTGGATAAGATTACACAAATTAGATTCAGCCGAGTGAAAGCTTCGAAGAATAGTGAGTTCGGTCAAAGGAGTCACTATGCCATAAAAGACCTACGAAATCGCTTTTATTAGGCTTTAAAAGCGCTTAAAACCGTTTTCGTAGGTGGCGCTGTTATAGGTTTTAGCAACGCTTTTTGTTTAGGAAAAAGCGCTTTCATAGGTAGGCCTAAGGTAGCACTTTTTTTCTGGAAAAACGCTTTCTTAGGCCTACTTTAGAATGCCTTTAATGCATTCTGTAGGCACCCTAAGAAAGCGCTTTTCAGTAAAAGCGCTGCCTTAGGCCACCTATGAAAGCGCTGCTTTAGGCCTACCTATGAAAGCGCTTTTAAAAGCGCTTTCATAAGTATACCTTAGGCAGCGCTTTTACTCAAAAAGCGCTCTCATAGGTGGCCTAAGGCAACACGTTTTACCTAAAAGCGCTTTCATAGGGTTTTTACTGAAAAATAAAAATTTAAATAATTTTTAAACATGCATTTTTTGCAGCATTATTTCATAAACTTGTAATTCATAAACCGGTAATTTACAATCTTATATACAAATACCATTATATACCATTGTTATCCAAATACCAAATTTAAATATTATATACAAATATCATTATATACCATTGTTATCCAAAATATATATACACCATTGTAATTCAATTAACATATTTTTAACATAACCAAAATCAACCCTAACAAAATCAACTATATAACAATAAGTAAATCAGTCATAATGTACATATATATTCAAGGTCCTGATCCTGCAAGATATGAACATAATAACACGGTTAGTATTGTATACACACAACAATGTATTCATAACCATTTTCATACAATAATGTATTCATACCTTATAGGATTCTTTGCTCAATAAAATATTGACACAATTCCTCTTTGAGTTCTTCCAATTGAAGTTTCATGTAATATGTGCACTTGTGTTCATCAAAATACTACATAACAAAACAAAAAATATGCATGATTTAGTTAAAAGTAATAAATTATATGAAATATCCGATAAATATATAATAAAACAAATCCTAAGTTATAAATCCAACCATGACTGGAGTCTCTATTTCATTCATTTGAATGATTTCTTTGATAAACTTCAAAACGAAGTATTTGCAATCTATGTCGTTTTGTTGTTGAGGATACTACATAGAAACAAATAAGAATATATAGATGTATTGTTTTATCAAGTAACATAAATATTATAAGCAAAATTGTGGAAATTAATATACCTGCACTTTGATCCAATTAATGTTGTTTGATTTAGACTGTGGTACCCGAGCTTCCCTTTGACATCGGAATACTTGTATTGATCTGACAAAATAAAAATATTTATTTAGAACAATGACATAAAAATAGTTAAATATATAAATACACATGAATATTTAGAATAATGTCTCTTACGTATCAATCATTAACTTCATATCCGGATAATTTGTCTGATCACCGTCAACCGAATTTAGATAATAGACCACTTATTTTATAGGATCGAGAGCAAGCAACAACTAGTGACATCTATAAATTAAAGCAACAATTTAGATGAAAATTTTCATGTAAAAAATACAAATATTAAAATGAACTTAGAATGAAAATCTAACCCTGAATTATACGCCAAAAGATACAAGATTTTTGTACTGTCAGTTTCCATGAATCTATCGACCAAGTGCTCTCTTACTGACTCCGGTTCCCTAGCAATTGTCGCTCCACTGACACGGGAGGAAGACACGAAATGGAATCTATTTGACAATTGATTTCGCGCATCAATTTTTCATATAACAACCTTAAATAAAAACATAATTAATATTAGACTATTTCAATTAAATGTTTAAAAAAAAATTTCAACCAATTAAATAATATATTGATCGGGTTACCGGATGTACGAGTGCATAACACTAACGCCTAATTCTCCATGAAGAAAAATTTGTTCCATGTCCTCTTGTCCAATTGTTTCAGTGTAAGGAAAACCAAAGATACATGCATCCATATCCATTTGACGAATACCACCATTCATCAAATCTGATGTGCCCACTAGTGTTTCAAGACACTGCCGAAATCTAGGCACAAATTTCCTGACAGGAACCCTTTTCTTGGGTGGTACCCCACCAACTTTCTGGCTCACTTGTTGTGACCCTTGAAAAGGTACCTAAAAATCATATAGACTTAGGTAAGCTATAAAGTTATGCAGTTTTTTATTCGGATCATATAATTAACACTTTAAACGTACCTCTTTTTGCGATGCAACAGACTCGTCATGCTGCAAAATCCCTTTATCCTTAGATGCGGGGTTTTGTAGGAGTCTAAAATTACCATGTAAAAAATTGAGGTCAGAACTGTTAGTTGAATACTTAAAGATTCATAATGGTTTTCAACATACCTGATCATCTATGAAAATGAGGTCTGATGGCCATGCCACAAAAGATCCTACTGCATCTCGCAGCAATGTGGTCTCAGCAACAATGTCAGGTACCGGTAGCAACGCATTCAGATCTAAAGCAACATCAACCGATACTTTCATGTGTCCATCCGGGAGCGGTCTATGGTGAAGTAAATCTCCCAAAGTGTTGTTCACTTTTCCCTTGCCAACTACCCGATAAGTCGGTGACGATAGGTATAGCTAACAACATGAAATGCCCTAAACCAATAATAATCGTTAGACTTCCTTTATAAATTACAATTAAACTTTCTCCAATGGATTATCATCTTAATTACCTCGGGAAATTTATGTTGACAGTTGATACTAGCCTTGTCACTAGTTTCTTTCAACTGTGAACTGCTCTTTTCCGCCATATATCTCTCTTTATCCTTCTGCAATTCACGGGCTTGTGCTTGTAATTCCTGCAATGTTTGCATCACTTCTGCATTGCTAGGATTTTTTTCTTGGATTCTTATACAAAGAGGTTGGAGTCACACCATGACCTTTATCCCTCACCCGACCCGGATACTCAACAACATTTAGTGCTCGATTGAGTACGTTCCTGATATCCTGGTCATCACCTGTGGATACCGATTGCGATAGGGTCTCATGTAATTCATTTACATATCAAAAATTATTAGTGGAGATAAAAAATTAATTATATATTAATAAAAATTTAATATAATTTAATTAAAGACACAATGTTATACTTACATACTCATCATAAACATGTTGCAGATCAGGATTAACAACTCGATCTTTGCCAACACGAGCTTCCTTCCACAACACATGTGCGGGTAGTGATGTTTCGTCACTTTTCATCTCTTCTAACTACGCATTGTTACAAATAATAAGATCATCAATTATAACACATTGAGAGAATTAATAAGATCATAGAATTTATATTTACTTACAATTTTTTCCTGTAAGCGTGCATATCCCAAACGCCCTTTTTTATATGGATATACGGGTTTTGACGCTCTCTCGCGATTTACGGTACTCACTTTCTTGAAATTCTCGTCTCTTCTTTGGCCTACAAAAGCAACCCATTCTTCAGGTGTAATGAAGCTCTCATATTTCTTTGGACGTTCAGGATCCTCTTCAACAAAATTTCCTTCCTCATCTTTAAGATACTTATTTGTTAAAAAAGTTCTCCACCCTCTGTGTCTTTTTCCACCCAAACCCATTATATACTTTTTACGGGCATCTTCAATGTTAAAGGACCTCTACAAAAAAACATATGCATAGAGTGTGTTAGCATATGTAATTTAAACACATTATCGTCAATATAAAGCAAATAACAACAACCATATATGATACCTTTATCTCAGTCCAAATTTTTTCTTTAGCCTCGTCCAACTCTCCTCTTTTCCATCTAGGAGTGGTGATCGGAATGTGCATACGAACAAGTGTACCGATGTAGCTTGTCAGCTTTGCAGAAAATTAGACCCAATTAGTTGGTCCTCATTATTCCAATATACATTATATGTAACTCATCTATCTCTATCACAGATGATTCCCCGTATAATAGTTATGCCTCGTGTGATATCCTTTCTGAAGTATCTTCTGGAACATTTGCATCTTGTGAATTTTCTTGATTACTAGTCATTTGACCTGTAATAAAGAAAAATAAAATAAAATGAAATGACAAATATAAAAATCCATAATCACATAATCATATATACTATAAAGAAAAAAATGAAATGACATATATTTAAATTTTATTGAATGATATAGGCTATAATTATATATACTATTACCTTTTTCACTAACGTCTCTTTCTTTTCTTGGTAGGAATATGTTCTACTCATCTCTTAACAATGCGGACGGTTGGATTGATCCAAATATCCTCATTATGATCTTTTCTAATACATGATTCATTCTCATTTTGATCATTTATGGTAAAAGATTCAATGTCAACACCAATATCGCCTTGATCTCCAATGTTTTCTTCAATTACTTTGTTACATAAAAGCAATATAGACCATTTCGTACTTGTCGGATCATTGACATAGAACACTTGTTTAGCTTGAGAGGCTAGGATGAAAGGCTCATCTTTGTATCCCACCCTGTTAAGATCCACTTGCAAAAATCCTGACTTATCCATTCGTATGCCATTATTATTTTCAACCCACTTGCAACCAAATATAGGAATCAAATTTCGTAATCAAACACCCAAATGCGCCGATAACCCCAAAATAATGATTTGCAAATTTCGGTTTAAGTCCTTCACACTTGATATGTGCATTGCTTACTACCAAGGTGACACCACTATTTTGCATAGTACTTTTATCATCTTGTTCTTTGGTATAAAATGTGTGTCCATTAATTGCGTATGCTTATAAGAAAACACAACCAAACTTGGACCATATGTTAAACATCTCAACCTTTCTGTTACTGAAGCGGGATCTGAACGATACTTTGAATAAATATGTTCCTTAAACCATGGTATGAAACTTCGATTGTGCTCTCGTACAATCCAATTCTCATTTCTATTCGAATTTAAACCTCGAAGAACACCCTTGTGCATTTCAATATACGGCTCAACCTCAATCTCATTGTGCAGAACATACAAATGCACTTGATCCCGTTCGACCCTTGATACTGTCACAACTTTATTTCCAATTAGCTTCTTACCTTCTTTTGTTTCAACAATATGAGATTTAGGGAGTCCAATTGATTGAACATTTGACAAATATTCAGTACAAAACTCAACCGCTTCTTCAACAATGTATCGTTCGACAATACAATCCTCTGGTCAACTTCGGTTTTTCACATACCCTTTTAATATTTTCATATAACGTTCAGCAGGGTATATCCATCTCATATAAGTTGCTCCGTACAATTGTGTCTCTTTCACAAGATGAACGACAAGATGAACCATTATGTCAAAAAACGAGGGAGGAAAATACATTTCAAGCTCACACAAAGTAACAACTATTTCGTTTTGCAATGTTGGTAAGATCTCAGGATCGATCACGTTACTGCAAATTGACTTGAAGAAAAAACACAATTTAGTTATTGCGCTTCTTACTTTTTTTGGCAGAACAGAACGTATACCTATCGGTAGAAAATGTTCCATTATAACATGGCAATCATGCGTCTTTAAACTCTTTAACTTGAGGTCTTTCATAAACACAAGTCTTCTAATATCTGATGAGTAGCCTTCTGGAACTTTAACTTCACTCAGAAACTTACACAATATTTTTTCTCCTTTCTAGATAGAGTGTAAACAGCAGGTGGTAGATATGTTCGTCTTCCTTTCTTCACGGGTCCCAATTCAATTCTTATTCTCATCTTTACCATGTCCTACCTTACTTTAAGGTCATCCTTAAACTTCTCTTTTATATTGAGTAACGTACCAATAACACTGTCAAATACATTTTTTTCAATATGCATAACATCAAGACAATGTCTTACGTACAAAGATTTCCAATATGGCAATTCAAAAAAAAATCGACCTCTTCTTCCACCCACCTGTGACAACTTTATGTGCAAAAGGCTTGCCAAACTGAATACTCACATCTTTCACCTTTTCAAAAATTTGATCACCTGTCAATCCAGGCGGAGCTCTATGTTGTTCGGTATCTCCGTTGAACGCTTTTCTCCATCCACGATATTGATGTTTAGAATTTAAGAATCTACGATGACCGAGAAAGACATTCTTCTGACAAAGTTTCAATCGCATCGTATCGGTTCCATCTTCACAGACAAGACACGTTTTTCACCTTTAATGCTATACCCGGATAGATTTCCGTATGCTGGAAAATTGTTAATTATTCCAAACAACATCGCCCTCAAGTTGAAACTTTCTTTCCTATACCCATCATAAACCTCCACACCGTTCTCCCACAAAATCTTCAAATCTTCGATTAAAGGTTCCAAGTATACGTCTATGTCATTTCCTGGTTGTTTAGGCCCAGAAATTAACATAGATAGCATCATGTACTTAGCTTCATACATAGCCACAGAGGTAGGTTATAAATCATAAGAATCACATGCCATGTGCTATACGAGATACTTTGAATACCGTGTGGGTTCATTCCATCAGTAGACAATGCCAAGCGAAGGTTTCTTGCTTCTTTTCCAAATTCAGGATAATCATTATCAATTTTCATCCACTGTGGAGAATCTGCCGGATGTCGAAATTTTCCATCAATAATTCTTTCATCTGAATGCCAAGTCAAGTGTCTTGAACCGGTTTCACTATGATTCATCCGTCTAAATCTCAGAATTATAGGAAAATACCATAAGACTTTTGCCGGAGACAACTTTTTCTTATATCGAGGGGCACCACATTTAGGACACTCATTTAACGATGCATACTCGTTTCAAAACAAAACGCAATCTTTTGGACATGCATGTATCTTATCATAGCTCATGCCAATAGAGTACAACATCTTTTTGGCCTCATACGTTCGATTGGGAAGAACATTATCCTATGGTAGCATATCTTTCATAAGGGCTAATAACTTTGTGAAACTTTTATCCGACCAACCATTGCCCGTCTTTAAGTTGTACAATTTTAATACCGCAGACAATCTTGTGAATTTTGTATAACCATTATACAACGGTTTCTCTTCATCGCTTACCAACCTCTCGAACATTTTGGGACAATCATTAAGATCTTCTTCAAGCGCTTCTGCAATCTCTTCGACTCGATCATAATCGTATGTATCTGTGCAATTGTCGTTTGAAGCATGGGTCCTCTTATCCTACGATTCAAAATTCCCGTTACTTTTCTCACCATGCATATTCCAACATGTATAACTTCTATCAATTCCATACCGTATTAAATGCGATGCCAACTGAACCGCGTCAACCTGGTTCCCATAATAGCAATACAAACAAGGACATGTCATTCGACTGGGGTCTTTGGCGTGCGCAACAGCAAACTTAACAAACTCTGATACCCCATTCTCGTAGTCTTTTAACAATCGATTGAAATACATCCATGTCTTATCCATATAAATTAATTAGTGCACAAAATAGTATACTGTGTTTTTGTCAAAATGCAAAGTATACACGGAATGGATCCGTATCAAGAAAACGCAACATACGTGTCGCACCCCAAAATTTACCCTCCTTATCATAAATTTTCTTGGATTTCCTTGCAAAGGCATGAGTTCAGAAATGCGGATTTCGTGTTGATTCTTGGTTTTAAGTTAAATCGCCTTTTGGTTTAGTATATGATTGAAGTTCCCCATGTTTGAGATAAGTTGTAGTACAATGGTTGGAATTACGATCATGACTTTCTTGCTTGTTTCATCTGATGTTTTGAGTCGGATTTGGAGATTGAAGTTTGAATTTGAGAATGATTAGAATTTGAGTTTGTGGTTGATTATTTGATACATTAAGTTTTTGATTCGTCTAAAAGCTTATATGTTTATGATGACATAATTTAATACAAGCAAAGTTTGGAACATCCCTTCATGCTTTATTTCTTGTGTCAACCAAGATTAATTCAAACGTTGATTCAAGTGATTCAAGAGATTTAGAGCAATTGATTTGTTCGGGATTCAAAGTTTGGTAATTCAAGAATGAATAATGTTAAGGTTAATTGCGTCGAAATTCTTAGAATTCATAGTTCATGGCATTCATCGTTTATACCATTTCAACTACCTCATTTTGGATTTCTTTCAAAATTCATTCAAGGTTCAAAGGCCTATATCATCACCAAGTTTAATTAACACGAAAGTTGGATTTGCCATTTGTTCAAGATTTAAATCATTAGTAAAGGAGTTGGAATTGTAAATTCCAATTTGAATTGATGATCTACAAATTCATAAGTTTTTTGAGAGGGATCTTACGTACTTTTTATAAAGTATTGATAAATATGAATCAATAATCGATCAAGTGTCAAGTTTCATTCAAATGTAGTCCAAACTCTACAAGATTTTTAATTAGAACAATTCTTAATTCATAAGTCTTAAAGAGAATTTTGAATTCAATTTAACAAAGGAAGAAAACAAACTTCGGAAAGACTTTTACAAGATACAAAGATTTATGATTCTATAGTAATTACACAAGCAAAAATAGAAAGGTTATCAAAAGTTCTACAAGGCGTTGATTAACATTTCTAAGTCCTAAAAAAGGCTAGTGTGCTTTCTTCAAATCATCATTCTCCTTGTGAACTCGCCATGTCCTCCGAATCTTTTCCTTCTCCAAGACTTTTTTCTTCAACACTTCTTGTAAAGATTCCAATTCCTATGCATCTTTTGTTTTGTCTCCTCTTCATTGTCATCGAACCATTGAGTGTTTTTCATGAAACAAGAAATAAGAATTGGTTAGATGACATAATCAAGCACAAAATAAGAAAACATTCAAGGAGATAGTTTCTATCCAAACTCATCATTAGGGTTCGTGTTTGGAATCAGGTTTAAAGGGTTTTTAGGCATTGTTCAAGCAATCCAACAAGCCTCATGCAAAAAACATAATGCAATCATTGGCCAAAAAAAACTCCCTTTTGCAAATCACAAAGTTATCTTTGGTTCACAAAAGGGAGGGGTAACTCAAAATAAAAACATCACTGTTACAGTGCAGTAAAAAGCAAGCAAAGTAAAAGTTTTTAACCCAAAGGCAACATAGTTATCAGCATAGCAGAGAGCAACAGAGAGTAGTGCAGCAGGAGCAGCCAAGTTCAGAAAGCCAAAAATGCCAAGACAGTAAAGTTCAATTGGAAAAAGCAGCAGGTTCAAGGTCAAAAATGGCAACAGAGGCAACAGGGGAAACAAAGGCAACATAGCAGCAGGGCTAGCCTAAGATAAAGCAGAAATGATAGTTCCAACAAAAAAAACTGGGTTCTACCAAGGCATAAAGGAGCATAAACCAACAGCAAGCCATGGGTTCAAGATTACAAACAGAAAAAAGAAACCAAAACCCAGAAAATAGAAGCAACCATTTTTGTTCCAAAACCGAGCAACAGAAGCCAATAACCAAGGAAGCCTAGGTTTCCAAACCGAAAATCCAAAACCAGAAAGCCAAACCAAAAACCATTTTACCAACAGAAACAAAGCCAAACAGAACCACATTGTAGAACCATCATTATCATTTTCACAAACCAACAATACTACCCAGCATTACATTGTCCAAAAAACAAACGAAATACCAGAAAACACAAACTCATAACCATCATCATTTTCGTAGCGACCAAAACACAGAACCAAACAGAACAGATAACAGAAAAACCCTAAGTCTCATCATTTTCCTAAACCCAGACCCTTCAGAGAGAAAGAGAAGAGGAAAAGAAGTTTGAATCAGAATAATCTCACCCAGAACGTCGGAAGGGGCCAAATCGAAGCCCTAGGGTTCGTTCACCCCCTTTCAGTCAGTGTCAAACCGTCAAGTTCCTGCCAAATCAAGCAACGAAATCATAATCAAAAGAAGAACACGAATGCAAATATGTAAGAAAAGTTTGAATCAGAGCCAAATCTCCGCGAGAACCGCCGGAGGCGATTTCCGGCCACCGTTCGCTCCATCTTCTCCAGAACGAGAAACACAGAAACATGCAAGCATTATTATCAGCGGCGAAAAGATGAGAGAACACAGAGGCGTGAGCGGTGTCGGACAAAACGAGAGAGATGAGAGAACGAGGTTTTCGCGAGAGGGAGACAGAAATATTTTCTGTTTAATTTTGTTTTATTTTATTATTATGTTAATTTTTATTAATAAAATATAGGGTAATTAGTTTTAAAAATATATTTAGCCTAAGTTAGTTGGTTAGTCGTGGTGGTGACACTTGTCACCACCCTTAGTTAAGAATCTTAGTTTTTTTATTTATTTATTTTATTTATTTATGTAAGATACTATAATGTATTCGTGATATACCCGTGCCATCTTGCCGTCCGGTTGCTCCAAGTCCTCTCAGTCATCTGATCAAGCGGTTAGATTTAACCCTCCACGATGCATCTTCTCCTGATACTCCACGCGGGATTTTCTGAAGGCTCATTGGGTCCTTTATTTGGGCTCAAGAGTGTTATCTCTGGATTTCTTTTCGCACCTCCCAGATTGCTTCATACAGGCTAACTCTAAACTCTCATCTTTTAATTCATTTTATTTTATGCAAATGATTTAATTTTTGTTCCATGTATTAAATAATAATTAGTTACGATAGTTTTTATTTGATAATTTATCAATTAAACTATTACTTGATTTTTTATCAAGTAGGAAAAATTTTCCTAATAATTATTTAAATTTCCGATTGTATTGTGTGATAGTTGTTTGTTTATTCGCTTATTCGGTATTTATTCACCATTGTACACTTCGCACACAACCAACATTAAAATTAATCCGATCTTTCTTTGATTGGCTCATAAGCCAATTTCTTAAAGGGTATCATAGTTGGGGATGGGCATGGCCATCCTCACGAGGTTAATTAAAGCCCTTGTTGCTTTAGTTAATCATAACCCGAAAATAACATTGGTTCATATACCAATTTTCCATGCACCAGGGTCTCATGGTTGGGGATAGGAGCACCTATCCTCACGAGATTAATCAAGTCCACATACTTGGTTAATCATAACCTGAATCATTCTTTCTCCTTTGGTCCGTTACCAAACCCCATCTAAAACACTTTCACAATTAATTTACAAACCTCGATCCAACGTCGAGTGCATTTTCAAAATTTCTTTTCATAATAAAAACCCAAGTATTTAAATCGTTGGTTGCTAGACCAATTGTTTAAACACTTGTAAAAAATGAACTTCGAATCTTTAAATCGTTGGACGTTAGGCCAATTGTTTAAAGACTCATTAATAATGTGAACTTTGGTTCACTTCACTTTTTCATAAGAAAACCTTTTGGGTGATAGACGACTCGTCTGAGCATTAGCTCCTCGGTTCTAGTATTTGAATCGTAAGACGTTAGTCCTATTGTTCGGTACTTTTTCACCCACTTAAAAACAATTCAATTCACTCAACTCTTTTATCGCTCATATGCGATCATAAAACTCTTTTCTTACAAAGAGTGTGCAATAGTCATTTCAAACACGAACGTGGACTTAAGCTTTTCAAACAAACTAAACAAGTCCAAGTTCAAGCATTTGAAATGTCTAATGCACGATTTTTCTTATAAAATCAATACAACCAATTTAAAACATTTTTGAGAGGAACTACGAAGTTTTGACTTTCCCATTGCACAAGGGAATACGTAGGCACACGGTTTCGAAACCGTGCCAAACTCAAAATAATAATAAATAAACCCCGTTTCTTTTATTTTTGATCTTAACTCATGAATTAGCAATTTAACACACACACACAAACACTTAGAACTAAATGGGTCCCATCGAGTACGATGGATGTAAGGGGTGCTAATACCTTCCCCTTGCATAACCGACTCCCGAATTCACATCTTTTGGTCACGTAGACCGCCTTATCCGCATCTATGGGGTTTTATCTATATTTTCCCGTTCTTTTTAGAACAAATAAAATTAGGTGGCGACTTCATTGTTTTTAAAACAACCGATGAAAAAACGAGTCATCATAATACGAAAGGAAATTTAAGACAAATTCATCACAATACCAGTAATTTGAGGAAGAAATTTACCTCGGATTTATTGAACTCAAAGAAACGCGGAGAATGAGCGTCGTACGTCGAACTAGGCCGGGAAACGCTGCTAATTCAAAGAAAAGAAAACTTCTATTATAAAAAATAGGATGAATGTACATGAACATTTAACTAAACGGCATGAATGAATGTAAGTGAAACTAACATGATAAACCAAATTAAATGCAAGCTATAAATCAAACGTAACAAAATCCGGGAAACCATGAACAAACTTAGTAACGCGCATTAAAGTTCTATTAAAAAAATAGGATGAATGTACATGAACATTTAACTAAATGGCATGAATGGATGACCTTTTTCTTAAGCAAAAGTCAACATAGTATTATTGTTCATAACATATTCAAAATTTAATAAACACAACGGTTAACATGGTTTTTCAATCACAAATGAAACAAAAGGCGAGAAATAGTATTACAACATGAAAATGAAGTTCTAAATAGGCTTCGAACCTTCAAACAAAATTTCGGGCAGTAACTATGCACATGAACTAGAGCTTGATAATATCATTTCAATCATGCTTAATATCAACAGTAAACAAAAAAAAATATCATAATCGATTTGAACTTTCAAAGTCGAATGCAAGTGAAACTAACATGATAAACCAAATTCAATGCAAGCTATAAATCAAACGTAACAAAATCCGGGCAGCCATGAACAAACTTAGTAACATGCATTAAAGTTCTTCTCAAACAAGCTCAAAATCAAACGGCAGTTACCCAAACTATGCTACAACCGATTTACTGATTATTCTCAACTTAAACATGTAGCAGCACAAACAAAATCAGAATTAATCACCACAAATTCATTGAAACTTCTCTGGATAACATACTAACAATATCCCAAACTTTTCATCCACTCAAAACCAACAAACAGAAATTATTAACACAAGCACTCTTCATCCACTCAAAATAAACAAACAGAAATCATTAAATTCACCTTTTATTCAATCAGAAATATGCAAGAACTAGAAATTCAACTCCCGATGTATGAGTGTATATAACATTTTGTAATTGTCAAACATCTTACATTGTATCAGTAGTACTTTTCTTAGTTGCTAGAACCATCTACTTACACAGACACTGAACATGAGACTGACACAAACACTTAAACAATGGGAATAATTTGAGTATATACAAATGATTGAACTAACCACATATGTTGATACACCATCAATATAAAGTCTCAGTACTAAATAGTTTATAAGTAGCTTCTGTAAAACTTTGTGCAATGCTTGCAAACTAGAATGGTAATGTTAATAACTAAACAGCTAGCCATGGCAGACATGCATACAGAGAGATTGCTGGAAACGAAACAGAGAAATAGAACGCAGAAGAATCGAAAACACAACCATGGCAGAAGAATCGCAAAAATCTAAAACTTACCAAGGAAGACGATGATGGCAGACGAAGAAGACTGAAGGCTGAAGACGGTGAACGACGACGAGTGCAGAAGAACAACAACACAGACGAAGCTTGAGAAGGCCAGGAACGGAGGTTGCACGCAGGAGCAGTTGCCAGAGGAAGAAGATGAACAGAACGCAGGAAGGAGAATGAGGGAATGAAATCGTATTTAGGGTTATTAATTTTAATTATAAAATAATCTATGAAAGCGCTTTTAAAAGCGATTTCTAAAGCCCAGATATAAGAGCATTTTTTCCTTCAAAAGCGCTTTCGTATCATAGGCCTATAGCAGCGCTTTTAAAAGTGCTTTCTTAAGGCCACCTATAAGAGCGCTTTTGAAAAGCGCTTTTTAAGGTTAACCTTTAGCAGCACTTTTCAAAAGCGCTTTCTTATGTTAGATCTTTCTAAGGCCTTTAGCAGCGCTTTTTGAAAAGCGCTTTCTTAGGGTATCCTATGAAAGCGCATTTTTTAAGCGAAATTTTTTTAAGGCCTATGAAAGCGCTTTCTCTTAAAAGCGCTGCCAAAAGTTATTTTTGGCGTAGTGAGTAGTGTGAGACGGAAGATCAATTTAGTAAATCTTGGGTCACAATATACTTTCAATTTGGATTCACTCGAGTGAATTTTTTGAAGAACGAAGGTTCTTACAAAAGAGTAGCATAAGATAGAGGATCAAATTGGAAGTATCTAGTTCACTTGATCGAGGTCAAGACCAAGGGGATAGAAGAAGATATGATCAACATCATACTTAGGGATTGGATTGTTGGATTGCAACTTGTTGTCTTGTAATCAACATTTTGCAAAGGTTAATTTTCATTATCTCAATTCCGAATGGAATTGGGGGCATATGTACTCATAGCGAGGCCGATTGAGGATCTGCCTAAACAAATCCTTGTGTCTCTCTCTTTCTCTTTTACACTCTATTTTATATTTAATTGCAAATTGTGAAAATTCAATGGTGCAATTGATACATTAAGATAAACTTATTGTTTAATATTTCAAATTATTTTGTTGAGTTGATTACAATATGTTTTATTGAGTTGATTACAACCTTTGTAATTGTAATTGGATTTACATATCAATAAAACTATAGAAAAATTTAGTTTTGAATAAATTGCACACCAAGTGTTAGACAAATTGCCTTAGTTGATTTTTGTCGATTATTTCATTAGAAATTGATTGTTATAGTGTGGTTTATTCGAACGAGCAATTGTGAAAATATATTGGCTTAGTGTCTTAACACTTGCATTGCATCTCATATTAGTTTTATGCATATCCGGGTTTTTCGATAACAGTTCAGATTAGACGATAATTTTTATCTAGGATTATTTTTTGCTTGCCATAGTTAACAAACTTTTTAAAACTAATTTTTCAAAAATAAGTTGTCTTCGTCTAACAAATCTATCATTCAATCACACCAATCTATCATTAAAATCTAACAATAATATTAATCTCGCTAATATTAAAGATGTGTGAGACAAAGAACAATAACAACTAAAATAAGTGGTTTCAAACAACAAATAACTTACAATCAGCAAATCCACAACAAGTAATATGAAGATAAAATATTATAACACAATGAACTAGTTTATCTAATTCGATCAAAGTGATCTACTCTAGAAAAGATTAGCTATCTAATTAATTATAATTTTGAGAATTATTAAAATAGATTACAAGAGTTACCCAAAAATAGTCACTCAAGTTTTCAAAAACAAATTCTATTTTATACTCAAATATTTCTCAATCTCACTAACTATCCATATATGAATCATACAGACCCAAAATATTTAGAAGTGTTTCTAAAACCTCTTAGATACCTTAAAGATTTTTCAAATTACAATAAGTCCATAGAATTTATACCCTAGCCTCTCTAAGTTTCCTTATTAGGATTATCATCTCTTTCCTCTATCTTCCAAACTACATTTTGATAGTTGTTTTCATAAGAATCATAGAGATACATATTTATAACGGTTGAAATTTTACATATCCATAACAAACTCAAAATATAACTTATAACAATATGATTTTTATCAAACAATTCCGCAAACCTAAATAACTAAACTTATATGTGACCCCCGAAACAAATTATGCCCTATGTCTGCTTCCACTCGTCTAGAACCACCGAGGACCATTGGAGTTTCGACGTTGTCACCATTTGACTACATTGTAGTTGTGGACGACCAAACTCATTATTTGTCTTTAGATACCCATCTCAGACTACCAACCATTTTCGCAGCCGACCACCAAACAGTCATTGCGCCTTTAGCTCTGCCACTCTTTGTCGATGATTCCGATCGGATGACCAACACTCTACGACTTCGACATCCTCCGTCAATCATATTTTCATATTTTTCAAAATTATATTTTCTTTCTCTTCACCACTTGAAATTTTAAGACATACTTTTACAAAACAACTTATAATATTTTTTATTTTATTTTAATAATTTTAAACTAACTTAAAATTTTTTATAACATATAAAAACCGTTTAAATTTATTTAATTTAATTTAATTTTTTTTTAATAAGTTGTTCACTAATATCCTTGTTCTTGTTACATTTTTATGAATTGAATCTCTCTTTCATGGTTGTTTCTTTGAAATAGAAATCTAAAACACGCATGCTCTTTCTTTTCCAAACTTTAGTTAACACAAATTCCAAATCCTTTTCTCTTTCTCCTAGAGATGCTCCTTCTTTTCCCTCTCTCTCATTGCCTTTGCATCCACCTCTTCCATGGCTGTCTCCCAAAAATTCCCCTTTGTGACTATATATCGTTTACTTTTTAACACATACCAAATCACGTGTATGATCAATTTTAATAGTAACTCTTTATGGTTGTTAGGAATCAATACCTATAAAGTTATGTAATTTTCACCTATAAATTAAGAGTTAAATATTTTTTTTATAAAAAAACTAATTTACAAAAAAATATGATATATATATAATTATATATAATTTTAGTCTCTATTGTTAAGTCAATGTGTATTTTTGAATGATTATTTTGTAGATATATTTAAAATGTTATAAAAAATTCATAAAATAGAAACTCAAAATTTATTTCTAAATCAAAATTTTTATTATTCTTATCTAATATCTTTTTAAATTTGAAAACTTATATTTAATTCTTTATATTTAAAAAAAATTGATAAATAAATATTTTATAGTATTTTAAATATTTATTTAAAAATTTATTCAAAAATTTAAAAAATTAAAATAATTAAATAAATTTTAAAATTTTAAAAAATAACAAAAAATGCATGAATAAAATTTTTATAACTAAAGTATGTTATTTTTTAAACCAAATTAAATATAAAATTTAAGATATTTATAGAAAAAAAATATATTTAATGCTAAATTAAATATACAAACTCCACATCATTTTAAATATAAATTTAGCTATATGGTTGGTTAATCATAGACGGTTAGTTAATCATAGACCATGAATTGAATGTTGGAAAGAAATTCAACTTTTATTTTAGTCATTTATAAATTAATACAAACGGATACGGATGATGGTAATGAATACATTATAACACTTTTTATATTAATAGTCCATAGTAATTAATCAATAGTTAATATCTTTAAATATATAATTAATTACATTGAGATTTTATTAATGGTCACATCCAATATTTTAAAAATCAAACCGATTATTAAACTGACGAGGATATTAAGTCATTGATTTATTGATAAAATTATTGAATTTCTACTCAAATTACGTGACTAAATCAAATTAAACTGGATAACTCGGTTAAATAAACCGGTATCTGTAACAAAAACATATATTTATTAAATATCACCACAGCAACAAAATTTTAAAATTTTAAAATCTCATAATCTCAGATGTTCATTCTTCAAATTTAAATGTTAAATATAATAATCATCACTCATAATTAAATAATATAAAATACAAGTTTAAATAAATTTTAAATCATGTCTAATTTCAAAAAAGAGAAAGCCGTTCAAAATAAATTTTGAATAAAATTTAATTATATTTTATTTATTTAAAAAAAATTAAAATCATCTTGTTTTCTTCAAAAAAATAATAATTTTAACGGTCAATTTTTCAAAATTGTTTGTTCATTGATTTTGGCCGATCCCTACCAATTTAATAACATATTCGATCCAAAAATTAAATCAAATTGATGATCTCTTCAATTTACGATTTGATCAATCGATTTAATCTAATTTTTAAAACACTGATCACACCTCGTTGATGATCTACTCCAACTAAACAAATTTAACCATTATTTCAAGTTAATTGATACAACAAGGTTTCAAAACTTATATCATACAAATGTCAACACACATATTTGGATTTATGTGGCATGAGAATTGGAGTAGCTAGGCTTTATAGTATTAATAATTTGCTAGATCTTGTAGATCCATTCACTTGAGTGTGCTTATTCCTTCTACAAACAACCACGGATCTAAAGCTTCGTTACTAAAAGTGGACAGAACATAAGCCATAGCAAAATACATAAGCATTAGTTTGGAATTAAAAAACAGAATCTCTGTCTTTGCAGATAAATGCAACCTCACGTGTTTCCCTTATGCCTTGCCACTTCTGAATTTTAAAATACTTCAACTTGTCTTAAATAACCACTTTTGAATCTTGGATTGAAAAAGTTTTGTAGTTTACCTTTCCATCCAAGATAAAAGACAATAATATTCTTGTACATAATACACTTAAAATTGAAGATGAATTGTAATTAACCAACCATATATGTTTTTTAAATTGAAGTGTTCCGTAGTGAAACCAAAATTATTAGGCGAAACCGAACGGTGATATAGAACTTTCATACGATGGACTAAAATTTTGGTATAGCGGAGAAATGACTGATATGTAAGGTTAATGAAAGAATAAAAAATGAAGCGAGAGTTAAAAATGAATTTGATTATCTGAGAATGACGCATTTTTCCTTTTATATAATGAGAATGATTTTAACTGTGAAAACATAAAGTGCAACATGAATGTTCAACCATCTAATTGATCTGAACGATTGATAGTGTTTCAGATGCAATATCGTCGCAAAAGAGAAACACTCGTTTCTTGCGAGCACTTCCTTATTTTAGTCACTTGCCTTTTGTCATGGGCATTGTGGACGGTCAAAAGCAAATTTTTTGTTTCATATAAGTCTCATTTAACTACGATTTTCTACAATATTAAATAATGCAATGCAACGTGTCTTTGACATGTATTTTCATTTATATACAAGTGCATACATATTAATCCTTTTGAACCGTTTCAAATTACAATTGACATGGAAAATCCCCTTTAAAATTTTATAATAGTTCATTTTTAAAGTTGAATTTAAACTCGAAATTATATGATTAACCTAAAATAGATCTGAACCATTTTATCAAATAAATTTGGTTAATAAATCACAAAATGAGATGAGGGATTCTATTGGATGCTATTCCAAGTACTTGAGTTGTTTCTCTTTTACAACAATTTTCTTACATTAACTTACTTTCTTGTGCTAAGATTCCCTTACTCTTTGGCCTTAATAAGGAAACTAAAATTTAATGGTCAAAGACTCAAAATATACATGATTACTTTGAAGAGAAATGATGATGATGATTATCCATTGTCCTTGAAACTTTTTCACTTGGTAACATCAGTGATTGATTATGGGTTTGGTACTTTGGTTTGGTTTTCAGAAACCACACACAAACACAGCACAACCTTGACAATTGAGCTTTGACTATGAGATATGTTAGAAGTTAGAGCTTCCCGCAATTGTATGAATCCAATTGGTTTGAATGAAAGAAACTTTGTCCATGTAACATCAATGATCCATGTGAGATTTAGTTCTCTTCTTGGAATATGAGTTGGTTATAGTTATTTTAGTGAAAATGATGAGGTTTCTACCTTGGGTTTTGCTATTCTAAAGTGCCCCACAAGTGGGAACCAAAGTCATGAACAAGCTAGTGATATTGACTTAATGTTAGAAAAATAGTACTCATCCGTATTAAAATAATTATCGCGTAAGATTTTAACCCACTAATTAAAAAATGTAATGATGTTATTATAAAGTGTTTTATTTTTACTTAACTAATCTTATTAATATATTAGGAGAAGTGTAAAAATTAATAATTAAATGACATAATTGAAAAAATAACAATAATTTATACATTAATAAGTAAAAGTAACAATTATTTTAATACAAATTTTATTGGTTAAAACGATAGTTATTTTAAAATGGAGGAAGTATGATAAAAAGTTGAATGAAATTTGCTTTCACCTATATCATCAACACCATATCATAAACAAAAAAAGTGCTAACTCATATTTTCGAGAGTCTGAATAATCAAGTGACTTTGAACTTTAGTATCTTTAGTGATATGAAGTCATTCCTCATATTTTCTCGCATGTTAATAATTTGACATTGATTTTAACTTTTCATTTATCGATCAATATTATTATTTAGAGATAAATTTGAGATCACATAGAATTATTCAATCAATAGACACAAATTTGATATGTTCACAACACTACAACTATCATCTCTAAGTAGATCTAACGGATTTTAGAGTCATTGAGTGGTATGGATGTTAGGAACTATCCAATATATTTGCAAATGAAACCCTAAAATTTTCAAGTTTGAGAGTACAAAATCCAAACTTATTAAAAACATTCGTGGGCATGGCTAAATCATTATGGTATGGATGAATAGTACATATACCTTGCAAAGTTGAGTAGCCCATGCTCCTCCCTTTAAGGGAAAGTAGGCTTTTTAGCCTCCAACCTATGACAAAGATCGTTCATCAATTCTAGTCTAGTAGCTACATAGTTGAATTGGATATTTTGTCTGCCATTTGTTAGAATCAAAATGTTGTAGTGAGAATTTAGTGTCACAGAAAATATCTAGTAAAATATTCGTGTATACGTATGAGTAAATTTATTTAATATAATATTTTATTTATTTATATATAAATATAATTTTAAAATAAATAATTTAATTATAATGATAATATAAATTTTATTGTATTAAATAATTATATAAAAAGAGTTCGTGAAATAAAGAAAGAGAAAAATAGAAATTTTAACATTTAAAAATTAAAATTAAATTTTAAATAAAAATAATTTTAATTAAAATAAAATATTGTAATTCGAAAGAAAAAGATAAATTTTGAAATTTTATAATTAGAGTTTTGACATTTTAAGAGAAAAATTGTATTTTATGGGGGTGTATCTTCTTTTAATGGGTAGATTGTTTATTAGTGAATTGAAAAATATTTTTTTTCTTCTAACTAACTCTAATTAAGATATTTGATCTCAAGTTAAAAATAAGACATACACTTAAAAAGGGTTTTATTTTTCCAACACTAATGCTACTCTATTTTTCCTTTTTATTGTTAGAACTAGCAGTGTTTCAATTCATAAGGAAAAGCTTTTGAAATTGTTGTTCTAAAAGTTGTGCTTATCTTCTGGGATTTAGGTTTGGTTTGTTTTGTTTGATAGCTTATTTTTAGTAATGTCTACTTACGAGTCATTTTAATTTTTTGTGTGTATTTAAACACTTTGGTGTAATTAGAGATATCAATGAGTTAGAGAATGTTCGGAGAATACCTACTCTCTGTCCCACCTATCTACATCCCTGTTTCCAATCTCTGCTACGGAAGAATATTTTCCTCCATCTCCATCCCCACAGATGCCCACAGAGATCTATAGAGATCGAATCTTAAAAAAATTCATATACTTTCCGATCAAAACTATAACACCGGTATTTCATTATATATATATATATATATATATATATATATATATATATATATATATATATATATATATATATATATATATATATATATAAACACATATATTTTGCATCTTTATTTTTTTAAAAATAAAAATACATCTTGCATCAATAACAAAAAAAAAAGTAAAAACACTTGTAGTTGCTAATATTTTTCTGTAAAAATATTAATAAGTATTAACAAAACTTGTTGCAATCTTGCTTTTGTTAATTTACTACCATAGTACCACTGTCGTCCAACGTAAGGGGTGATTATGTGTCAGTGTGACATATTCATAACTAGTAATTTATTAATTGAATGAAAAATATGTTATGAATGTAAGAAAAGTGAATTTGAAAAGTAATTACCATAAGCAGAATGAACAAAAGAGATAATGATTGTTGTGATCATGAGAATAGAAGAAATGATGAATTGAGGAGATAAAGATGTTTGAGAAAAGAAAAGGACGGGACGATGTGTATATTTTATGTATTGGTTGAATTTTTTTTTATGATTGGGTATTTGGGTAGTGAAATAATACATTATATAATAAAATTTAAAAATAAAATGATCCACTAATGACTCTTCATTTTCTAATGCATTAATATTTTTCTAATGCAATAGAGATAGCCCACATGGGTTGTGGCTAGCCCCATTAGATCCGCATAACTTTAAATTATAAAAAATTATATTAATTCTTATATTGTGTTACTCTAAAATAACACAATGATTTTTCTCGCTTCACTAAATTCTGTTTCTATTCTATTCAATCTCTCTCTTTCCTCATATTCGATTAGTTTCTCTTATGTTAAAGATTTGAGTATTATTTTCGATAATTTAGACATGTATTGTATTTAAAAATATATTATAGTATTTATAAAAGATAATATAGTACTTAAAAATTCATTAGGTTCAAAATAATATAATTTTTTTTATAATAAATATTAGGGATTTTTTATTTTAATTTTTTTAATTAAAAAAGTTCGTTTAGGGTTGAGTAGCCCGAAGTCTATCTAAGGCCGAATTCAGATAGTAATTTTGAACCCCATATTACAATAGAGTTTTTTTGTTCCAACCCTAAAAAGTCAAGGCCCATCAAGGCCGACCCGTTTAGGACCGAATAGCCCACTTTGACGGTTCTACTCTCATCCATAAAAATGATATACCATTTTAGTAAAGCTAAATGTAATAAGATTTTTATAAAAGAAAAAGCCAAATACAAATATTATTAATCGAAAGAAACTATCTTAACACGAAAGGTGAAACGAATCATACACAAATAGTCTACAAAATAAAAATAAAAATTTAAATATTTTAATAAAAAAAGCTCGAGAATAATATCAATGTACGACATGTCTTAGGCAACTTAGGGTTTGTTCGATTAGGAGTTAATAGAGGGGAAGAGAGAGAATATTTAATTGTTTATGTGTTTGGTTCACATTTTAAGAGGGGATGAGAGATAGATGGAGTCTCTCCTCAATCACTTTTTACTTGCCTCTGATTTGGGGAAATTTGGAGGGGAGGAAAAGCATTTAATTTCAATTATAATTATATTTAATTTTTTTCCTTTATTTAAATATAAATTTAATTTATTAAAATGTTAAAAGTTCTATTTTGAACAAATTTTATATTCCTTTTGTATTTCTTGAATTTTCATATCTTCATCTAATTATCATTATATGTGTTTAAAATTTTTATTTAATATATTTTAATGTTACTTTTTAATTATCGTAATGTTTTTATTTATAATAATTATTGTTATATTTTTTATTCGATAATATTTTTAAAATTATATATCATAATCGTTACGTTATTATAAAATCTTTTATAATATTCTCTGATTGAATACTTATATTTCGTCATTGAATTTGTATTTTTGAATTATAAACGGTAAATATCATGAATTTTGTGATAAAATTATAAGAATATAAAAGTAACCTAGTTTTAAAATATCTCCCCCTCCCCTTGTGAACCAAACATGTTTGTAAATAAAATATCTCCCCCGTATTTCTTATTTTGATCCAAACATATATGCAATTTAAATTCCTCCCCTCCCTTCCACTCATCCCCCTCCCCCTTGATAAAAATCCCTTCACTCCTCTTCCCTAGATTGAGCCAAACAATAGGAAATTTTATCACAAATTATTAAGAACTAAAGGTTTTTCTTTTGAGATCTGATCCACCACCAAGGCAAAAATAAAGAGATAAAGGTACGGGGGTTGGTTATGCAAAGGGAATATGTTAGAACTCAATGCATCTATAGTATTCTATAGGAACCTCTTGTAATGTCTATGTTTTTTGCTAAAGGGATTGTTTGCAAAATGACTAGAGAGATGAGAAAATAACTTTTTATTATTATTTTGATTCGGAAAAACCTCAATGACATTTTTTATTATTATTATTATTTTGATTCTATAGGAACCTCTTGTAATGTCTATGTTTTTATTATTATTATTATTGTCATTTTTTAGGAGAAATCTCGACTAATCACCCACAAGCACTAGGAGAGAAATAACATTAGAATTATTGATATCATACCTATTTTACTAAAATAAGATATAAAAGTTATATTCAATGACAATTTTGTAATTAAAATAAAAAATTTAGTTTTAATGTTAATCTTTACTCCATCCGTTTCAAAATGAGTGTCATTTTAAAGAAATTTTTTTGTTTTAAAACGAATGTCATTCTCACTTTTCAATGTAGCAATGATTGCTATTTTTTCTAGTTATACCCTTTAATTATTAATCTGTGCACTACTTCCAAGATATAAATAGGACTAATTTAGTAAAAGTGCAATACTTATGACAACATTATTGCATTCCTTAATTCATGTGCAAAAATCTTAAATGATACTCATTTTGAAAGAAAAACAAGTGTCTAATATAACTTACTTACACTTGGATAAGATCAACAAGTGCCTCTAGTACTCAAGTGGAAAATTCGACATCTTTTCAATCATGACTTATAGAGATAGGAGAATAACATCTCAACTATGAATGACTCGTGTCTAATCTTGAAAAAAAGTTTTTAATGGAAAAGTCAAATGGAAAAAAGGTTTAAAGTGTTTTTTTTGTACTTTGAAAAATGTTTGAATATGGTTAGATGAATTTAAGTTTGATTAAAGAAGAGAAAGTTTGAATATGCACTTGATAAAGTTAAGGTTTATTGAGAAAGAGATTTAAGTTTGAAAATAAGAATCCTATAACATAAAGTAAATCCAAGAAATAAATGGATCTCTGTTGCACCCCAATTTTCGCCCCTAAAATTCACTCATACTCCATACCATTGCATTACACAAAGGTCAAATGGTTTCTCTCTCTCTCTCTCTCTCTCTCTCTCTCTCTCTCTTAACTTTGGGTTTTCCTTTGGGAGATCACCAAGCACCATTGAATGTATGTGATGATTGAATAACAATAATGTGTGTGTACTTCACTCTCTAAATGTTGTAGGTGAATGGTGCACAAGTCTCTTATTCAAGGAGTCAATAGGTTCAAGTGTTTATTTCCATGCCTTCTCTCCTCAACTCTCAAGATTTTTGAAAGTATTGTCTCCCATTGAAGATTTCTTTTGTCATCAGCTATGGTCTCTCATCTTAAGTGTATGCTTCATGTTTGAAAGAGATCATCAAATTCAAAGAATTCACCATTCTATGGCCATCTACCTTGAATTAGGGTTTTGGACTTCTAAGGATCATATCTTGGTGTTTGTGTGAAGTTTGTGGATGATTTCAAAGTCATTTGATTCCTAAGAGTACTTCTAATATGAACATTCTTGGACCCAGGGAGCTTGATTGATGAGAAGATTGTTTTAGAAGTCTATGATTGCCCACTCTCTATATTGATGCTTCATTTATCTTGTATAACTTTAAAGGATCATAACTTTGTCATCCTTTGTCTCCTTGAACTCATTCTTTTTCACAATGAACCTAAGGATGTCTAATACAACTTAGTTCAATTGGTAGGAAGAGAAAATGTTTGAAAATTTTCCTATGAAGTCAAAAGATTATAAGTCCTTGATGAATTTCCTAATTGTTGGTCAATCAACTTCAAAAAATCATATATTGATCATCATTTATCACCTTGAGGTCATTCTTTTTGCACAAAAATCTTAAGGATGTGAACTTTATCTCCATATAAGTTTTAAAGATTGAAAATATTTTGAAGTTGCTTGAAGAAATCAAAATATTATAGGTCATTTCATGAAATTTCATCAACTTCACAAGGTCGTAACTTTTTCAATTTTTGGAATTTTTGAGTGATTCTTTTTGCAAATGTTCTTTGAGAGGTATAATTCATATCATCTTTAAAAGTTAAGAGCAAATTTTGAGTGGAAGATCATTTTTGAAAAGAAAAGATTATAGGTCATTTTTCGAAAGTTGGCATGCTTGATCAAGGTCTGGCTAGAAAAATCAGTGTTTTTTACAAATCCTAAAGGCTATAACTCTCAACTCAAGCATCCATTGGATTTGATTCCTTTTGCATTGTGTTCTACTCTTTGAATACGTGATTTAGCTCAAGGAAAATTGAAAATGCACGAGGGAATTTGATTTGGCCTCAGTTCAAAGTTTGTGCCAAAATCTGTTCGAGCACACCATCAGTTTGTGCATTTTGCGCTACTAATCAATTTTAAGCCAAAATGAAGCCTTGAATTCGTGACTAATCATGTTTAGAAGTTGTCTAGAATTAATTAACACCTTAAAACACAAGTTTTGGCTGAGTTTTGATGCACATGAGGTCACACTTCCTTCGTGCACACACCTTGCACGATTTCGCTCCAAATCTCACAATTCCTCCTCATTCTCATCACCACTCACTTCCCTATAAATAGATAATCATTCCTCACTCATTTCCTCAAGCTTTTATAGCCCAAAAACCCCTGTCAAACTCTCTCTCGAACCAAATTTTCTGCAACTTCGTTTTCACTCTCAAAGCCATTCCAGTTTGAAATTAACCATTCATTTTCTTCCTTGAACCTAATTGAAGCTAACAGAACAAGAATCGAGCCTTGAAGCTTCCTAAATAGTTCTATCCAAGTACAGTTTCAGAGCTCTGAAAGTGAGCTTCATTCAGGTAGGAATCTCCCTTAAACCTTATAAAATAAAGCATCATTGCATTCTCCTTATCTCACTGATCCTTGTGATCTTCACCATTTGCGTTTTCATCAAGTATTGTCTGAGAATTTCATCAAAATCCTATTTGTTATTATTTGAGTTTTTTCCAATTTTCTCTTTACTCGGTTTAAATAAATTTTTCGCGAGCATGTGGTTGAGATCTTCTTGAAGAGGCGAATCCAAGGATACCACTCATGATTATTGATTTTACAGTTTGAGGAACTCCAATTTTGGAGTGGCTGGAGGTTGAAGACGATGACATGTCTCGTCTCAACCAATGAGAGCACGCCAGGTTATTTTTTTAAATTGGATCCTGTGATAACGTTTTACCATACGCGCATCTCCGGAGCCCTTGGATCTGATTACTTTTGTGAGTCAGACTCGATCCAACGCGTGACATTAATTCTTGTTTTATTTTTTAATTTTCAATTCGGTGTGAAAACCAAAGAAGTCCATATCAAGCACAGTGCGCCATGTTTATTGGATGTGATTACTAACGTGTTTTGATTGTGATCAAATGATCCACATTTTTTTTCCTTTTATTTTCTGATTTTATATTTTATGTTTTAAACTTCAAAAAATCATATAAAATTCATTTCTTACTCAAAAATTATGAAAAAATTCACAAAATTATTTTGAAATATTATCTTTCTGAATTTTACTTTTTCATAATTTTATTTTCATATTTGATATTTTTTATGATTTTTCTCTTTTATTTGATGTTTTTAATTGTTTTAAAATATTTTTTGACATTTTTAAATTCTGGAAAAATTATGGAAGGATCCAATGGTCATCTGACAAATATTGGTGTACTTTTTTATTTATTTCTGATTTTACTATTTTTTCCATTTATGGTTTGTTTGATCATTTTCTCTTTATTTTAAAAAATAATGTTATACTTACAAAAATTCTCAAAAAAATTTGTCAACACTTGTTGACCTCTATTTGACTTTAGGTAATTTTTTTTAAATTTTATTTTGATGAAAAAATACTATTTATGTATATCGTCAATAAAGTACAATTAAATAACCTAATTTCAAAATTACTTTTATTTGATTTTATTTTCATTTTTGTTTTGCGGACTTTTGAATTTATTTTGGACTCACAAATTTCCTCAGCATCAATGAAACTTGGGTGTTGATAGGTCTCTTGACCAAATCCACCAAGAGAGTTGATTGATTTTGACGAAGTAAGACCAAATAAATTCATCCGATGCAAAATAAACTTGGAAATTATTTCTTTTTCTTCATTTTATTTTTTGTTTGGCCCGATTCGGAAAAATTGATCAATTGGTGGCATGAACTTTAATGTTCTGACATAAGCCCCAAAAGATTACTTGAGCTTTGATCTTGGTTCAACACCTGTGGCGCTTGTCGTGTGGTCACGTTGATTTCTAATCAAGCTTCTGGCAAGTTTCCACTACCTTGTCCATTTGAAATTCTCAATCGTCTTTGATCAAATGATGTGATAATTTTAAAAGCGGTGATATGCTTGACAAAAAACAATTGAAACTTGTCGTGTGGTCGCGTTGATTCTATTAAGCTTCTGGCAAGTCTTCATGTGTAAGTTTCAAGATGGTCACCTTGCTGACGACTAACTAGTAACAATTCGATGATATACTTGACAAGTTTCAAGATGGTCATCTTGCTAACCTTTATTAATTGCTTTTTATTTTCCGCTCTTTACTTTCCGCATTTACTTTTATGCTCTTTATTTTTATGCACCTTTAAATTTAGCATTTAGATTTTATGTCATTTTTGCTTTGCTCACTTGAGTATTTTATTTCTTGTCATTTTTCTTTTGCTCACTTGAGCTTTATTTTTCTTTTCCAAAACACTTAATAATTCAACCTAAACATAAAAAACTTTTAATTGGACTTGGTTACTATCCTTGTACTTGGAGCTTGATCTTTGGACTTACGATTAGGACCTCTACCACAACTTGGAGATTTTTGTGACCTTGGTGTTATTCTGTCTTGTCTGATTATTATCTTTGCATGCAGGTTATTTTGTTATGCTCGATTAAGAGTGGATTTCCTCCAAATACAGTCATTACTCTGCCCGTTTTTGTAAAGACAAAAGTTCATCTAAAAGCATTGATTTATCTGAAGTTTGGTTTTTTTGTCTGGTTATTTGTTGCTTATGTTGTAATTCAAAGGATGGGATATGGTATTGGCTCTTGATGTCAAGTACTAGTATTCTCACCCGGTTAGATCTTTCTTTACCCTTACCTTTTACTTTATGCACATAGGTTAGCCTCTTCATCTCCTCCCCATTCTTTAATTTTCAAAACCTTCCCTCTTTTTCAAAGGATTCTTGTTTTCAAAACTCGATTCTTATTTTAGCCGAACTACTTGGTTTTGATTTCAACATTGTACATTGTTGGTATGTAGGCCTAAAACTCATTGGAAGTTCTATCAAACAAACAATTATAAAAAATACTTCTTTTCTCCTCCGCCATCCATTTTGTACACATACTCTTTTAGCACACATATACAAATTTTCAAAAGGGTTCCTGCGGAATACTGTAGATGTTTTTGGTGTCTAACACCTTCCCTTTGCATAACTAATCCCCGCATAACAAAAGTTTGGTGGCAACTCTTTTGTTATTTTTTTGAGTTAAGTCAATTCAATGGCATATACTCGCAATTTTTGCCGCTATAGCTCATTTTAAGGTAGCCCAAGAGAAAGCCATGTTTGTGCATAGTGAACTAACCACAAATGAAGCATGTCAAATGACATGAGTCAAGCCAAGCTTTCTCACTTCTTTGAATTAAAGCCACAAGCAAAGATTAAGCATAAAGTATACCAAGCATCAAATGAATATTCACAAAGAAAATGGATTGTAAAAAACATCAGATAAACCCAAGGTATCAAACACGACTCAAAGGATCAAATGATCATGAAGGTATCAGATTAGGATTCCCGCATTAGATGAAAAGAAAAAACAAATGAACGAAACCCAGAAACCACAGAGAAACAACCCAAAGTCTCAAATGAAATGAGAAATCCAAATCAAATGGTCAAAATCATGTATCAAAGTCAAGTCAAAGTCACAAGTGAACAAATAAACAACAGAAACATGAATAGAACATTTAACCAAGAAACAATCAAATAAAAACAAATTAGAAAAAGTAATTCTAACTAAAAGGAAATATTTTTGGTATTTTTAATATTAACAGTAAATCCTAAACTTACATCTAAGAACATAAAATATTTTTTGAGTTTTTTTTGGAGACGAAAACAACAAAGACAAAATAAACTAACTGAAAGAAAATAAAGAAAAAGCATAGTTAGGTCTGAGATGAATCAAATTGAAAGCCACAAAATAGATCGGCCAATGAAATCTATGCATTCATACGTATTCGAGAGCTAAATTGAAATTAACTCTGAAATCACAATGCAATGAAAAATCAACAACATAATTGAATTTATTTACAAAAATATCAACCAAAATTCAACCATACATTGACATATATTAAATAAATAAAGGCAAATAAATAAATAAAAATTATAGAAACAAATGATTAAATCTAAATTTTTTTTTTTTTGTTTATTTTGAAAACAACCATAATTGACATATAACTAATATTTTATATAGTAAAAATAAACCAACGTTAATTAATTAAAGAAACAAAAATTAAAGTAGAAAGAGGTACCAAAGCTATATAAAATACTACAACAGGTCCAACCAAACTCTTCTAAAGAAACAAATATCTAGATTTAAAATGAATCTAAAAGTCATAGAGAAAAGAAAAATGTCAAGGAAGAAATGGTGTGAGATGATTTTTAGTGTCTTGAAGCTTTGAGAATGAAGAATGATGATGGCAGTATATGAAGTAAGATATGGAAGGAGAGTGAAAGTTGATGGAAATTGGAATAAGAGTTTGAATCTTTAATTTAGGAGCATAACATTCCTTTTTATTTTTCTCCCATTTCTTTGGTTTTGAAGTGTATTTATAGTGAGAATGATGTGAAAATTTGAATGAAAAGTGTGGAAGAATTTGAGTTTGAAATTTGAAAATTAATGGGAAATTTTGTATCAAACATTGTGATATTGCAAGAACAAATTTGAGCACTTGATAAAAAAGAATGAATCGTGTAGATTAGATTGAGTGTTGTGATGAGTTTTAGTTTGTGAAGTTTGGTAATTCATGTGATGTTGTAAGAACAAATGTGGATCTTTGATAAAAAAAATTAATAAAAAAAGTGCGGGAATTGAATGAGATGAAAAGTAAAATTTGCAACTTTGTGGTCTAATTAGTTTTTTTCCTATAATAATAATAAAATAAAATAAAAACAGTTAGTATAATGATAAAAATGATAAAAACTAAAAGAATAAAATAAAATCAACAAAAAAATAAGTTTATATTTAGTTTTCTGAATAAAAACGAGATCGGAAATAAAGAAAAACGATTAAAAAAATGGACACCTAATTAATTGGAAAAAAGGAAATGAACAAATTAAAATAAACTATACGTGAAAAGATTAATAAAAAAGATTTCAAATGATCAAAATCGAAAATAAAAATACTCGATTAAATAGACAACGACTTTAAAATGCGACAAACTGCACCAAAAAATTAAGCGAGCATACCAATATGATTTACGCAAAACGTTGATTCATAAAATAGTCAGTTAAAGATCAAAGTTCGAAATATTTTTCTAGTTAATTTTTCACACAATATCAAATCACTTTTATCGATCTAACTTTAGAACCAAAATATTAATATTATTGGATTTTGATCAACTTTGCGCAAGGCATGAAGTGGGGAAAAGAAATAAAAATGCATGAAATAATATAAATGCTGATTTAAATTGACTTTTGGTTAACCTAAATGCATGAATGACTAACTAATGATGCAAATATAGAGAGTGTGGTTAGTAAAAAGTGAGAAGGGTAATTTTTAATATTTATTAAAATACGTGGGGTGTCAAATTGAATTGAGAGGTGCCGTATAGACTTCTCATTTAAGCATTACTCTATAAATCATGGGCATGCTAACCAACACTATCAATATATTGTCCTCCATAAATGGAGATTTTATCCTGACACCCCATATATTACATAATGGCTAAAATTTTCCTGTCAAAATTTAATTAAAAAAGAGTGAAAGAAAATTGGGTAGTGCAATTGAAAAATCCTGTATGAATAATCAAATTCAGTAGTGTAATTTATTAAGTCTGGTAGCATTTTTATCAATTTTTTTAGAAAAATGAATTTAACATTTCAAAGGTTTTGTAGTTGTTTGGGTTTTTTGAAAAGTTCGATAATTCATTTCTGATAGACAAAAAATCGAAATTAACACAACTGGGAAAATTCATAGTTTTTTTTAAAAACTAAAAGTGTATTTGAAAAATTCAATAGAAACTCATAGAGTTTTTTGAAAAATCTAATAAAAAAATCATAGGTTTCTTGAAATATGCGGTAAAAACTCATAGAATTTTTTGAAAAATTCACTGGTGTATTTGAAAAATCCGATAAAAATTCATAGAGTTAAAAAAAATTCAATAGTGTAGTTAAAAAATCCGATAGTTCAAATTTGATAAATTTTGAAAAATCCAATAAAAACTTATGAGATCTCCCAAAAATCCGGTAAAACTTCATAGAACTCTAAAAAAATCAGGTAGAAATTCATCAATAACTCCGAAAATCCAGTAAAAACTATCAAAAAATATTTTAAAAATATTTTTTTTAAAAATATAAGTAATTGTTAAGAATATTATTATAAAAGCACTTTCATCTCATGTAAAAATGTAGGATGTGGTGTCACAATAAAATCTCTCACAATTGGAATCCACCAAAAAAAAATGTTTCATAAACGCTAATTTGTGTTTCTGAATATTCGTGGGTAGAAAAGTAATATACACGCTTTTGTTTTTTTTTTTTCATAATGTAATAAAAATGTAAATAAGAAGAAAAAAATTGTTTTAACAATGTAGTTTATTATTTTTAAAAGAAAAACATATTTTTAAAATAAAAACATAATTGTTTTATCAAAATTGTTTTACATCAATAATATATATTTTAATTTTTTATATATTATCTTAAAAAATATAGTATCTTAAATTAAAAGAGATAATAAATCGGTTTAAAAGAGATAATAAATCAATTTGAAATATAAGAAATTTTAAATTTTCATGGAATTCAATTGCTTCATTTGAATTTCATTCATTTTCAAAATTTATTGATTGGATGGGGTATTTGAATTGCTTCATTTTCAAAATATAAGGACTATTTTACAAAATTTGAAAAATTATTAATAGAAAATTTAACTTTTAAATTATTGAGGAATCACAAATTCTTTACTTTTTGGTGTCATTTGATTAATGAATGTATTGGATGTTGAGTATAAGTCAAGTGCAATTTGAAGGCTTCAGAAGCTGTTTTGGATACAACTTATTCAGAAAAGTTGTTCTTCCACTGAAGCAGAAAAACTGAGTTTCGAAGAAGAAACCGGTTTCCCTATTTGGAGAAACCGGTTTCTGCCACGAGTTTTTGTTTTTCTACACTGCTATCAGTGGCACTTTTGTTAGTTGGTGTTTTGTTGTGTTTTTGTGGACACTATTTTGTTAGTTGGTGTTTTGTTGTGTTTTTGTGGACACATGTATGATTTGAATAATGTCATTGTGAATAATACAAACATTTTCTCCTCAATCTCTCTCTCTCTCTCTCTCTCTCTCTCTCTCTCTCTCTCTCAATTCTCTATTTTTCTCTCTAAACTTCAACTTCTCCAATTAGCTATTTTCACCATTGATTCACCTTACCCCTTTTGTGTATGTTCCAACATTTGGCATCAAGAGCACTGGTTCTGATCTGTTAATCCGCTGCAAACATGACAACCACCGATCGAATCCCTACCAACCTCCCAATTCTTGATTCCAAGAATTAGGACAAATAGTGCAAACAAATGAAAGTTTTGTTTGTGTATCAAGAAGTCCTTGAAGTGGTGAATGATGGAGTTACACCACTTGTTGCAGAGGCTACAACTGCACAACAAGCTACGTTCAAGGAAGAGAAAAAGAAAGACTACAAAGCTCTCTTCTTGATACATTCTTGCGTCGATAACGACAACTTTGAGAAAGTTGGTGATTGTATGTCGGAAAAACAAGCTTGGGAGATTTTGAAGAAAGCGTATGAAGGTGCCGACAAAGCAAAGGTGGTGAGGTTACAAAATCACAAGAGGCAGTTGGAGTTGGTACAAATGGAAGAAAAGGTATCGATCAATGACTACATTACGCGTATAACGCGTTTGGTGAATCAAATGAAGGCTTGTGGTGAAACCGCTTCGGTGCAAAATGTAGTAGCTAAGATCTTGCGTTCTTTAACGTCAAGATTTGATAACATAGTGGTAGCCATAAAAGAATCAAAGGATTTTCTCACCATGATCAAGGAGGAGCTTCAAAGCTCATTGGAAGCACATGAGAAAAGAATGGACGAAAGGGGAAATGACAAGGCCAAGGAGGAAATTGTGTTGCAAGCAAGGTTCAATGAGAAGAACAAGAGATTTAAAGGCAAGTGGCCGAGGCAACAACAACAAGAGGTATGATAAAAGCAATATGAGGTGCTTTAATTGTCAAAAGTTAGGCCATTTTGCAAAAGAGTGTAATACGAAATTGAAGGAAAATCATGGAGATGAGGCCAAAGTTGCAAGGAAAGAAGTAGAGGATGATGACACGCTTATTATTATGATCACGGAGGAGAACAATGGCAATAGAATGTGGCTGGACAGCAGCAACAATGTGTGTCGAGGGCTAGACAACAACAATAATAGTGCATAATTTTTTACACAAACGCGTTCGGAGCAAAACGCAATGGTAACCGTTCGAGGTGGAGTCCAAAGTAGTGATGAGTGGTACTTGGATTCTCAGGTTTTTCAACTCATATGACAAATAGAAAGGATGGGTTTGTGAAGATCAATCAAGCCACAAAGAATAGAGTAAGATTCGCGGATGACACCACTTTAGTGGCCGATGGTGTGGGTGATGTCTTGATCATGAAGAGGGATGAGAGTCATTCCTTGATCAAAGATGTGTTGTACATTCCTATAATTAGGTGTAATCTCTTGAGAATTGGCCAATTACTCGAGAAGAATTACACAATTCGGATGGAAAACAAGGTTTTGCGCATTTTTTACTAAAACATCGTTTTAATCCTTAGAGCATCCATGGATGCAAACCGTAATTTCAAGATATAGTTGAAAGTAATGGAGCACAAGTATCTTTCTACGGCGGCAAGTCGTGATGAGAGATTGTGGTACTACCGTCTTGGACACCTTAATTTTAGAGATCTCGACGCATTGCAAAGGCATGGTATGGTGACCGGACTGCCCAAGATTAATTTTCCAGCTGAAATGTGTGAAGTATGTGTGCAAGGAAAGAAACATAAGAACAATTTCAGCAAGGATGTAGGTCATAGGACCAAGCAACATCTTGGGGTGGTGTATTCCGATGTTTGCGGCCCAATGCAAGTCGACTCATGTGGCAGAAATAGGTATTTTGTCACTTTTATTGATGATTTTAGTAGGAAGCTATGAATTTATCTCATAAATAGGAAGGATGAGGTGTTTGATGTATTTAAACGTTTTAAGTCCATGGAGGAGCTGCAAAGTGGTCACAAAGTGAAAATTCTCAAAACGGGTGGTGGAGTTGAATATACCTCAAGTGAGTTTGGGAATTATTGTGATGATGAGGGTATAATGCGTGAAGTTGTTACATCTTATACGCCTCAACAAAATGGTATTGCCGAAAGAAAAAATTGCTCAATTTTGAATATGGTTTGTAGCATGTTGAAAGGGAAAAACTAACGAATGAACTATGGGGAGAAGCAGTTTCTACAACATCCTATTTGTTGAATAGATGCCCTACTAAGAAGCTGGACAAAGTGACACTGGAAGAGGTATGGCCTGGTCATAAACTGAATTTGACGCATTTGAAAGTTTTCGGTTCGATAGCTTTTTGTCATATTCTGGGTCAACTTCGAAAAAAGTTGGATGATAAAGGAGATGTAATGTTACTTGTCAGATATCACCCTACTGGAGGCTACAAACTATTTTATGTGAGTAGCAAGAAGATCTTGATTAGTCGAGACGTGATGGTGGATGAATTGAGGTTGTTTGACAGTAGAAAAAAATCTGAGAATAGCAGCAGAAACCGGTTTCTCAACAGAAGGAAAATGGTTTTCGTCACGATATTTGCATTCTGAAGGCTTAGGAATTGAATTTGTGGAAGCAAAAATTGTTTCCCCCTGATCCTGGGAACCAGTTTCCACCAGAAAATGCAAAAAATGTAGAACAACGGCAGGTTGCAGAGCCGGTCCCGAATTCGATCGGAGGTGATAATAGTGAATCCAGTAGACGACCGACAAGACACAGAGGTCTACCTCAGAGGCTCCAAGATTGTGAAGTGTTCCATGATAATGAAATCAACAATGAGGGTGATATCATACACTTTGCACTTATGGCCGAATCTGAGCCGGTGAGTACGGAGGAGGTACTAAGCAATGCAAAATGGGTGTGTGCGATGAAAGAAGAGCTGGAATTCATTGAGAAAACAGTACTTAGGAGCTGGTTGATTTACCGGAACGAAAAAAAAGGCAAATGGAGTAAAGTGGGTCTATAAAGTGAAGGAAAATCATAAAGGCGAAATTATCAAGCATAAGGCTCGACTAGTGGCGAAAGGATTTTTGCAGCGAGAAGGTATAGACTATGATGAGGTATTTACTCTGGTAGCTAGATTGGAGATTATATGGTTGGTTGTTGGTATCGCCAATAGCAAAAATTGGCGAATGTAACAAATGGATGTAGAATCCTCATTTTTGAATGGTCTACTTGAGGAGGGAGTCTATATAGAGCAACCCTCTGGTTTTGTGATAAAGAATCAAGAGGGGAGAGTCTACAAGTTGAGGAAAGCACTCTATGGTTTGAAACAAGCAGCTAGATCTTGGAACAAACGCATAGATACTTTTCTTATTGAAGTTGGCTTCAAGAAGTGTGTAACCGAACATGGTGTTTATGTGAAAACGGATGCAAGAAAAGGTGTGATTATACTTTGCTTATATGTGAATGATCTTTTGATTATGGGAAGCAATGTGGAGTTTATTTCCAAGTTCAAAAGTGAACTTATGGAAGAATTTGAGATGAGCGACCTTGGTATCATGACATACTTCTTTGATATAGAGTTCCACAAGTCAAAATTGGGACTTCTCATGCATGAAAGAAAGTATGACCTTAAGATATTGAAGAGGTGTGATATGGAGCATTGTAATGCTTCCAATTCATCAATGGAACCAAGGTTGCAGCTGTCCAAGAATGAAGATGAAGGTGGTGTTGATCCAACTCAATATAGAAGGTTGATTGGATCGTTACGTTACTTGTGCAATACGCGACTGGATTTTTCATTTAGTGTCGGTATTGCTAGTAGATTCATGGAGAGACCAAAGCTCTTTGTTACATCAAAGGTACTCTTGGCTGCAGAATTCTCTTTCCTGCAACTGATATGCGCTGCATGTGCGAATTACTATATGGATTCCAATTAGTGCATAGATAAAGATGATCGAAAGTCTACGATTGGTTATGTCTTTATGTTCGGCGGAGCTCCAATCTCTTAGTGCTCTAAAAAGGAACCCGTGGTGGCACTCTCTTCTTGTGAGGCCGAGTATATCGCTGCGTCGATGTTTTCATGTCAAGTTGTGTGGCTAGTTAATCTATTTAAAGAATTGGACAACATTGAGGTAAAAACTGTCACACTCTTTGTTGACAACCTCTCGGCTATCAACCTTGCAAGGAATCCAATAGCACATGGGAGGAGCAAGCACTTAGAGATGAGATTTCATTAATCGAGGGAGTTGGTATGTAAAGGACAGCTGAAGCTAGCTCATTGTCGAAGCAAAGAACAACTTGCAGATTTGTTGACAAAGGCGGTAACAAATGAAGTGTTCAAGAGGCTTGTGAAGAAATTGAGCTTGAGGAATGTGGAGCACTTGACTTAAGGTGGTGTATTGGATGTTGAGTATAAGTCAAGTGCAGTTTGAAGACTTCAGAAGCTGTTTTAGAAACAGCTTATTAAGAAAAGTTGTTTTTCCATTGAAGCAGAAAAACTGAGTTTCGAAGAAGAAACCAGTTTCCCTAGTTGGAGAAACCAGTTTCTGCCACGAGTTTTTGTTTTTCTGCACTGTTGTTAGTGGAAGTTTTGTTAGTTGTTGTTTTGTTGTGTTTTTGTGGACACTATATAAATACTCCCTCTCATGTAATGATTTGAATAATGCCATGGTGGGTAGGGTATCTCAGTTGGCAATTGCTAACTGATTGGGGTTGTTGGTCCAGGGTTCAAGTCATGGCGGCGACATTTCTTTGTATATTCTTTCATCTTATAAACAAGTTGTTGATATTTGTAAATCAACATTTTCTTTCAACTTGTAAACAAGTTGCTGATATTTTTATATCAACAACTTTAAAAAAAATTACAAATATTTTCTCCTCAATCTCTCTCTCTCTCTCTCTCTCTCTCTCTCTCAATTCTCTATTTTTCTCTCTAAACTTCGTCTTCTCTAATTAGTCATTTTCACCATTGATTCACCTTACCCCTTTTGTGTATGTTCCAACAGAATGAACATGATTGCATATTAAAATCCAAATTTTAAAACTTCTCAAATCTTCATTCTTAGAGAGCATGTATCGAAATTATTTCATCTTCATTTCTAAGAATTTATCATAGAGCCTAATAGGGTGTCACTTATGTATTTTGACATTTTACAACTTCCAGCCGTGTCGAGAATGATAAAAGCATCTCTCTGTAGCATGTATCACTATAGTTATATGGGTCTCAATAGAATGAACTCTGATAACCTCAGTAGAAAATCAAGTAAATATTCCTAAAAAACATCATCAAAGCATTGCTTTTGTATTTAATAGTGTTAAAAATTGAAATTTAACTTCTATGGTTTTATTAGGAATATAGCTTCTCACTAACTATGATTATTTAAGTTTTGTTATTTAACTCACCTAGTCAGTATATAGTTAGATTTGAGATAGTAGTCAATAGGTTAGTTCCTTATTTGTATATATATCCATTGGTTCCTAATTGTACAAGTGAGAGATTCATAATTCATTCAATAATACAATATGCTTTTTAACTGGTTTTTGGATACCAAGAGGTTTTGTTTTGTTTTATTTTAAAAATAAGAATTTAAGTAATCACAGATTCACTGTTATATAAACAATGCTAATGTGATGTGTCACATTTGAATAAAAATTACCATTAAAATTACAATTCAATGGAAGGCTAGAATGGAAAAATGTGACTCATTATCTAAAGTTCATGTCTACAATGATGATTAATAAATCAATTCCATAACAGCCATAGATGGAAGCAACTTGATTCCAAGATTCCAACTTTAATAATAGGAAATATCAGGTTTTCAAGAAAATTTTGGTTAACGTGTCATAACTATTTATGGAGAAACTATGATTACCATCTTATGATAAAAAGGATTGTGCCACGTACAACTATGAAATACAATCTATTTACATTCTAGACTTTCATTTAGAATGTAAATAAATATATTTTCTATGGTAATTAGTAAATAAAACATTAGCCTTGTGGAATATTTAGGAATTGCAATGCAGCAAAAAAAATTCAAAATAGAAAATAACCTCATTTAGTATTGTTATAAATGATGATCCTCTCTATAATCAGTGGACGTGATGCAATAGTATGGTGATTTCATGGATTCAGCGTCCCATTTCTCCAAGAATTCAGAAATCAATTGCTTACTTTGACAAAGCCTACGATGCGTGGAAGGATCTTAATGATCGGTTCAGCCAAGGCGACATGTTTCGTATTGCAGACCTGCAAGAAGACATTTATCGTCTAACTCAAGGTAATCTCAATGTTTCTGAATATTACACTGAATTGAAGTCCTTGTGGGATGAATTAGAGAATTTCAGGCCATTAGCTAGTTGCAAATGTGATATTCCTTGTTCATGTGATGCTTCAAAGAGCACTAGAAAGTATACGGATCAAGATTACACAATTAGGTTTCTGAAAGGCCTCAATGAGAAATATGCTCATGTGAAATCCCAAATCATGATGATGGATCCATTTCCTACAATCACCAAAGCATACTTTATGGTTATTCAACAAGAAAGGCAGATGGAATCTCCCATAGCTACTGATCTGGACAACAAAAATGTTTATGTTGTTGCACATAATATGCAAGCCAATGCTGCAAATAGTTTTCAGTTTCAAGGTCGTAGAGGAGGTTTCAATGGTGGTAGAAATCGTGGTGGTAGGAATGGTTCATGTGGAAGATCACAAGGAGGTACTAGGCTCTGTACTAAGTGTGGAAAGAATAATCACATAGTAGATTCATGCTTCTTCATTCTTGGCTTTCCACCGGGTTATCAAAACAAATTCAACCATAATTCCACAACAAACTCTTCTGCTAACAATGTTGGTGCTAGTAGTAACAATGTTGAAAAGGACAAGAGTGCAGCATCTGATCATTCCAAAGGAAACATTTCTCTGTCAAGTGAGTATTATCAAGTACTCCTAGAATTTCTTCAGGCTTCAAAGCTACAGGCTACTTCTGCATCTCACTCTGCCAATATAACTTTTGTTTCCTTCCACTCTTCCAATTCTCTCACATCCTTTAATACCCAAACCTATGATAATTCTGGTAATACTTACACTTACATTAACGAATTAGATATGTGGATTATTGACACATGAGCAACTGACCACATCACACAGAATATACACCTTTTATCAAATTGTTTTTCCATAAAACCTATACACATCAGTTTACCTAACAATACTACTGCCATTGCCACATTGGTAGGAAACATATATTTTTCTAATGGCTTAATTTTGTACAATGTCTTGTATATACTAAAATTTCATGCTAATCTCATGTCTGGTCTATAACTTGCTAAAACTAGCAAATGCACTGCATATTTTGATGACTCTGGTTTGTCTATCACGCAAGTTGGCACACGAAGGATTATTGGTATAGCTAGATTGTTGCATGGCCTCTACAAATTAAGCCTTTCCCTAGACAATCCACAAACTACCTAGACCACTTTACCTACAATATGTAATACTAAAAAACATTTATCCTATCCCACACCTGTTCCTTATAATGAAGTACCGTCTAGTAATGATTGCATTGCAACATATAAACCTTGTAATGAAACACTTGTAGCGTCTAAAAATATACCTTGTAGCACTGTTTCAATGAATAAAAATTCTATTATTGCTTCTACTTATGTGCCTCACTCTATTGGTATAGAGTTTTGATTCTACCTTGTGGAATATGAGATTAGGCCATATCCCCTTAAATAGACAGCAGTGTATGTCCAAACAGTTCCCTTATATCAAATCACCCACTGCATCCAATCCTTGTGATGCTTGCCAATATGCCAAACAAAAAAAAATTACCTCATCCATCTAGCCTAACTAAATCAGCTCATCCCTTTGACCTTTTACATGCAGACATCTGGGGCCCTTACTCTCACATATCCACCTTGGGTCACAGATACTTCCTTACCCTTGTTGATGATTTTACCATATTTACTTGGGTTGTTCTTATGAAAAAAAAGGAGAAACATGTAACCATCTTGACAAATTTGTAAACTACATTGAAACTCAGTTTAGTACCAAATTGAAATGTCTTAGAAGTGACAATGGCCTGGAATTTTTAATGCTTGACTTCTTTTCCTCCAAAGGCATCCTTCATCACAAGTCATGTGTTGAAACTCCGCAACAAAATGGAATTGTGGAGCACAAAAACAAACATATATTGAATGTTGCGCGTGCCTTAACCTTCCAAACTACCTTCCCCTTAACCTTTGGAACTTTGCCATTCAACACTCAGTTCACCTCATCAATAGAATCCCCACACCATTGCTTCAAGACAATACTCCTTATCAAAAACTTTTTAATCAACCACCCACTCTTCTTCATCTAAAAGTATTTGGATGCCTTTCATATGCATCTACATTACATGCAAATCGAACTAAGTTTGACTCTAGAGCAAGGAAAATTGTTTTTCTTGGTTACATAGGTGGAGTGAAAGGATACTTATTGTATGATCTCATCTCCCATCAGTTTCTCACCTCTAGAAATGTAATATTTTATGAGTCTCAATTTCCCTTCCATACCAATAATTCACCAAACACACAACCTATTCAACCATCCATTCCTGCACCATCTTTCCTTGATATCTCTTTAGATATTTATGCTGAACCTGCTACAACAAATCCACCAGATATTCCATTTACTCTTTCACCTCAATCCTCCCCTCCAACTTCACCAGAACCCATTGTTTGTTCACCTCCACCACCTAGTCCCACTATTATTCCACCTGTCAGACAGTCCACAAGAATTAAATTTCCACCAAAATACTTAAGTGATTTTCATTGTAATTTATCTAGCTATACTGGTAATCCTTCAGGTATTTCTTCTTCACCTCTTTACCCTTTATCTTCTGTTTTATCATATGAAAATTGTTCTCCTGCATACAATTTTATTTTTTGTTTTTCCATCACTTCACACACTGAGCCCTCCACCTTTCACCAAGCCTCCAAACAAGAGTGTTGGCAGAAGGCTATGCAGGAGGAACTTAAGGCTCTTGACTTAAACAAGACTTGGTCCATTGTTGACCTGCCACTTGGTAAGCACCCCATTGGTTGTAAATGGGTATATAAAATCAAATATCTAGTTTATGGAAGCATTGAAAGGTACAAAGCACGCCTTGTAGCCAAAGGATATACTTAAATGGAGGGAGTTGATTACTTCGATACCTTTAGCCTAGTGGCTAAACTCACGACTGTACGGGCTCTTCTAGTTCTAGCAGCAGTGAATGATTGTTTTTTGGAACAATTAGATGTGAACAACGCCTTCTTACACGGTGATTTGAACAACGCCCTCCAACAACTTCTTCGTTTTCTAATTCTGTTTGCAAGTTGCATAAGTCTCTTTATGGACTTAAACAAACCAGTAAAGAATGGAACCAAAAGCTCACATCTACTATTCTTTCTCTTGGATTTCTTCAGTCACAAGCTGACCATTCTCTATTTACTAAAGCTACTTACAAGACTCTTACATTTTTTACTTGTATACGTTGATGATGTATTTCTTGCAGGAAACTCAATGGAAGAAATTAATTCTCTCAAATTCTTGCTACATTCCAAGTTTAGAATCAAAGACTTGGGACCTCTCATATTTTTCCTTGGATTGGAGGTGGCTAGATATTGTCAAGGCATCATCCTTAATCAAAGGAAATACACCTTAGATCTTCTCAAAGACAGTGGTTATCTTGCCACTAAGCCTATTTCCACCCTTGGTGATCCATCAGTCAAGCTTTCAGTAGAAGGTTGCCCACCATATCTTGATGAATCATCCTACATAAGGCTTGTTGGTAGATTGCTTTATCTCACTACACCTCATCCAGACATCTCTCATGCAGTGCAACAACTTAGTCAATTTATGGCTAAGCCTCTCACCTCTCATTTCAAGGCAGAAACTCGTGTTCTTCGTTACTTAAATTCTTCTCCGGCTCAAGGACTATTCTTCTTTGCTGCTACTACTGTTAAACTATTTGATTTTGCTGATTTTGACCGGGCTTGTTGCCCGGATACTCATAAATTCATCACCAGTTACTGCACTTTCATTGGCGCATCTTTGGTTTCTTGGAAATCGAAGAAGCATAATACAATTTCAAGGTCCTCATCTGAAGCTGAATATAGAGCTTTGGCAAGCCTTTCTTGTAAATTGCAGTGGTTACATTATATTCTCACTGATCTGCATTGTAAACCCACTTCTCTTGCTGCTGTGTATTGTGACAACATCTCTTCCATCTATTTGGCTTATAATCCAACATTTCATGAGAGAATAAAGCATATTGAAATATACTTCCATGTTGTTCGTGAGAAAATCCAACAAGGCCTCATTCACCTTGTACCTGTTCCCTCAACTTCTCAGCTTGTAGATGTCTTTACAAAGTCATTGCACAGTCATTCATTTCAGCATTTGCTTACCAAGTTGGGCTTATGTGACATCTATAATCCAACTTGAGGGGGGATATTAGGAATATATCTTCTCAATAACTATGATTATTTAAGTTTTGTTATTTAACTCACCTAGTCAGTATATAGTTAGGTTTGAGATAGTAGTCAATAGGTTAGTTCCTTAGCCACTAGTTCCTAATTGTACAAGTGAGAGATTCATAACTCATTCAATAATACAATATGCTTTTTAACTGGTTTTTGGATACCAAGAGGTTTTGTTTTGTTTTGTTTTAAAAATAAGAATTTAAGTAATCACATATTCACTCTTATATAAACAATGCTAATGTGATGTGTCACATTTGAATAAAAATTACCATTAAAATTACAATTCAATGGAAGGTTGGAATGGAAAAATGTGACTCATTATCTAAAGTTCATGTCTACAATGATGATTAATAAATCAATTCCATAACAGCCATAGATGGAAGCAACTTGATTCCAAGTTTCCAACTTTAATAATAGAAAATATCAGGTTTTCAAGAAAATTTTGGTTAACGTGTCATAACTATTTATGGAGAAACTATGATTACCATCTTATGATAAAAAGGATTGTGCCACGTACAACTATGAAATACAATCTATTTACATTCTAGACTTTCATTTAGAATGTAAATAAATATATTTCCTATGGTAATTAGTAAATAAAACATTAGCCTTGTGGAATATTTAGGAATTGCAATGCAACAAAAAAAATTCAAAATAGAAAATAACCTCATTTAGTATTGTTATAAATGATGATACTGACATATGTTGTATTATTTTCTTTTTCTTTTTCTGATTAGCATGGTTTTAAATTGCAGTTTGTAAAGCAACATAGTTGCATTCATCTAAATACGTTTGCAATATAAAGAAATTACAATTTCAAGCGTAACTACAACGATGATTTAAACCAATACAACTATGTATTTGATAATAAAGAGGCAAATTTCCTTCAACTTTGAAACTTATAATCAAATTACTTTATAAACATTTACATATCAACCAACGTGTCAATATTATATCATTGTAATAAATACTAACAAACAACTTTTTTCTTGATCAAGATCGTTACGACATATTTCATGACAAAAGTGTTTAATTCAACTAAAACCATGTCTCATAAATTATAACTTATGGTTTCTTCGGTTGTGTGTTTAATTTAACTGCAACAACAAAATATGATAAAACACAATTGTTTCATAAATATCTACTGAAAGGGTAAAGTTTGAAGATTTGTTTCAAAAATCATTAGTGCTTATCTACTTCTGAAACAAAAGTACATATAATCTAACAATTCCAGTTAGAGGTTGAGACATAGGAGAATAAGTCATTTTGTCTGCAACAGCATAAAGAAGTGCAATGATATATGGAGAAAGTGGCAAAGAAAACATCAAAGACAAAGTTACACATAATCTGCAAAGCATGCATATTCTGTAAAAAAACATTCAACTAAAATAAGTACCTATCAGTTTACTTGCCAAAAGATTAATAAATCATAATGAAAACATATTTAAACAATTTGAATGAGAAAACGATATTATGTGCACAAAATCAGAAAGCAGCTCATGCATTCAAGATAGTTGGTTCAAGAAAATCAGGTAAAAATATCATATATTGAAACACTACACATTATCTACTGCTTTCATTCTTTACTACATGTCTTACAACCACAAAATCTGCAACCTTAGTCTAAACAAAATATGCATGACTTTTTTATCCACATTACAATGAATTGACTGTTGAGTAAGTGTGTCAAGTTCGAGAATGATTTGCGTCAGGAAATCAAACGGGCAATTGGATATCAACAGATTCGTGTGTTTTCCAAGTTGGTAAAAAATTGTAGAATCTATGAAGAGGACAACAAAGCTCATTTGGCTCACTACAAGAGTTTGAATGAGAAAAGAGGAAAACAGTATCAGGACTGTAAGAAGTCTTATGATGCCCCAACTGGTAAGGGGAAGCAGAAGGTATATGATGAGAAGAAGACAAGTGGGGGAGGAGCTCCCGCTCTTGTCAAGTGTTATAGGTGTGGTGAACGAGGTCACCGTTCCAACGAATGTGAGAATAAGGTGTTGAGATGTTACAAATATGGTAAGAGGAGTCATCGTGCTCCTGAATGCAAGAACGATGGTCCAACCTGTTTTAATTATTGAGAGTACGGTCACATCAGTGCCTAGTGTCAAAATCCAAAAGAGGACGCTGTTACTCGAACCAACGGTAGATTGTTTGCTCTGAGTGGATTAGAGGATTCCAAGAAGGACAACTTGATTAGAGGTACTTGTTTTATTAATAATGTTAAATTGGTTGTTATTATTGATACTGGTACTACTTGTAACGCAACAATGTTTAATTATTTATTTAATTAAATATCTCCGTATATTTTACGAATAATTAGTATTGTTGTAGAATGTCAACTTAAGTCATTTTATGAGTATAGAGCGATTAATTTATTTAAGTTGCAGGAATAACATTATTATTTTATTGGCTGAATTAGTTGAGTAGTCATATTAGAAATAAGTTAGAATTGGTGTTGGGCCTAAAATATGGTGTTGCTAAGTAATAAGGGGGGTGTGTTGCCTAAGTCCATTTAGATTTATTAGAAATAATTAAATAAAATAGTATTATTATTATTACTAGTAGGATTAGAGAAAAAAAATAGAGTCATTAGAAGAAAAGAGAAAGAGGAATAGGGTTTTGGAGAACACGAACGTGAGAAAGTTGCTAGAGCCAAGGTTCCAGAAATCTGATCAAGGTTTAGAGTTGCCATCAATCCAAAGAGGTAAGGGAGGGGTTCTTGCTTTATAATTGGGAACATGATGGATGATAGATAGTTTAGGGTTTATAAATCTTGTTGGTTCTGTGTCTTGTTGTTGTTGATTTGATTCTAAATTGATGTTTGATAATCCATGGAATTAATTGATTGAATTAGAAAAATGTTGTTTTGTTTGATTCCCCCATATTGCTAGTACCTTATGCTTGTTGCACCCCAAAATTTGCCCTCCTATCTCGATCTTATCTGGTTTAGGCTTCGCATCTATCATGACACTCACATGCATTCATACCACTGGTTCTATGGTTACGGGTTGGAGTTGATTCCCAAAGATTCTCCGTTGAACAGAAAAGTTGTGGTGCTTTCAACCAATCTAGGATATTGGGAAAACGATGAGGTTTAATTTTAAATCTTATCCGTTCATATCTATCGGGTTTCAGGGCTTGGTGTTCGGTTGTTGAATTGAATGGTCTGTTCTTAATGGAGCTCCGGAAGTCTGGTTATTTTGAATGTCATTACCTCTCGATTCAGGAGATCAATTCATCACGAGTTTGGTTTTTGTTGTTGTTTCAAGTTCGTTATTCAAGATGTAAAAGGATGGATTATGATTATTCGATTATTGATCAACAATTCAAATTCTAGTGCATTTGGTTTGCTCGTCAACTTTGTTCGTTCTTGGCAATAGTTGATGTATGTGAATATTCATCCAGAGAACTTGTGTACAAGATTTACGAATGTCAAGTTGCCACATGTTGAGATCTTTCCCGGTCGTGTTCATCGCCCACGAGATTCAAGGCATTCATTGTCGATTATTAAATGTGTGACGTCTTTCTTGGCATGCTATCTGAAGCATTATCATGAGTTTTATCTTAGTACACTTTCAGTTATCAGTAGAAGTTCATTGGACTCAAATTCTTATGGTCACTATTGTCTCCATATTTCAAGGCTTATTCCGTCTTCGGAGGATTTAAGGTATTGGTATTTCATGGATTGTTGAGGCCATAGCGCAGGTTATGATGTATGCATTCATTATGGTAGTCAAATTGGGTGGTTATCTTTTATTTGGTTATGTTTCTGTTGCTTGAGTAACAAGTTAATAAGAATTTGAGATTAGGTTGTAATGAGCTATGAGATAAGGGTTTTTAATCAAGTTCTTGCAAATTTCTCCTCATTATTTGGATTGAGGTTTTGAGCATGATCACCACTGGATTTATTATATGATCAAGAGCATGTTAGATTTTATTTCTATCAATCCAAGGACATTCTTGCTTCCTTCATTCATTTGATATTGTTGATTCTAATTTGGAGGTTCAAGTAGGAATTTAAGAGTGATTCAAATTTGGATTTATTGTTGTTTACTTAATACATCAAGTTTTAACTTGTGCAAGAAGTGGTGTGTTCATGAGAAAAGAGTAAGTTGAAGTAATGTTGGAAATTTCCATTCATGATTAATTCATATTTCCAACCTTATTCTTTCAATCGCTTCCGATTTCATTCAAATCGTTCAAGATTATTACAACTCCTATGCTTAAAGTTTCAAACATTATTACAATTTTCATGTGTAATATCCGTTCATGGTTAATTCTCAAATTCAAGTTACAAGAGAAGTTTCTGGGATTACAAGATATAAGTTCCACAATACTACAAGGCAATTGTTGAATAACCAAGGTCTTATGTCGCGTTCAAGATACATTTTGTTATTCAATATTAACAAGTGGATTGTTTCATTACAAAATCATTGGAATCCACAAAGTAACTCAAATATTTGTGATGTTACAAAATTCCCAAACTTCTATCCTAATCCTATTTTACTATACAAGCAAATATTGCTAATGTCATGCCTAAATCCTATTTGCTATTGGGAGTTTTGTGGTTCTTTGGCTTCCACGCTTCTTGCTCTATCTCCAACCTTCTTTCACCGCTTTCCCACGTTTGCACCATCGTTCGCATACATGAAACAAACGAAGAAATGGTTAGTAAACGGACAGCATTAACAAGATACAAGTTTCAAAACATTTGTTATCTCATCATTAGGGGGAAACAATTGGGATCAGATTTATGTTGAGGTTGTTTATCATTCATGTTCAAGAACCCACCCTTTTGCAAATCACAACTCATGTTGGTTCACAAAAGGGGGGTGTGGCTCAGAAACCATCATTGCCACTGCTGCAAGTACAATGCCACTCTGTCCTGTAAATCAGAAAATGTATAACAATAACAGCCCAGTACAACAACATACAAAGCAGCCCAACAGACCAAAAAGCAGAAAACAGAACAGCCCATTTCGATTTTTGTTTTCCAAAAGCCCTTATCCCAAAGACTGACATGAGAACCCTAATGGCAGGACAATATAAAGCAAACGCACAGTAATCAAGGATGGGCATGGACTGTTCATTGAAAAAAACCCTAGCCGAAACAAAAACTCAGAACATACCCAGAACAATGTTCATCATAAACTCAGAAACATACAAGAACAGCCATTCAAAACCCTGAATATAGCAACCAAACTGCATACTAACCCCAGAAAGCATCAAGAACATCAACACAGAAAAACCCAAAACACCATAAAATCATCATATCCCAAGCATCATCCCTTCAGAAAAGCCGAAAAACAGCCAGAGAGAGAGAAAGTTTCGAACGGTAATACCCGATTTTTGATAAGGAAGGAGGAGGTTGCGAACTCTGTGTCGCCATCCTTCTCCTTTCCTCCATGATTTCTTTTCGTTTTCTGCACTGCATCGTCATCATCCTCACCGCTTAGAAACCTAGGGTTTCATTTTTTTCCCTTTCCGTTTTCAACAATCTGTACAAACGAAATCAAGCAGTTTTCAAATCAGAAAAAAAATCGTAATAACAGAAGTAACAAAGACATAGATGAGTGTAATAGAGTGAGAAATCGGTGAAGATCGGAACGGAGATGAGAGAACGGCGAAGAGCAAAGCCGCGAGTGAGAGAGACCAACAGATCGCGAGCGTGAGAGCGACATCGCGGGTGAGTGGATCGGTGAGAATCGAAGCCGCGATCAAGGAGTGGTGAGGATCGGAACAGATGAGAGTGAAGAGCGATAGCGATGAGAGATCGCGAGCGGCGGCGAGGTCAGACGAGAGAGATGAGCGACGGCGCTAGGGTTCCAATCGTGAGAGTTTTGTTTATGTTTGTTTCAGATTTTTGAGTTGAGTGTTAACTTAATCAAGTTTTAGTAATAACTTCTAATTTCATTTTTTATATATAATATTTATCTTATAAACTAATCTTGTTGTTTTTTTTAAAAAAAAACTGGTTTAGTTTTGGGTTTAAAAAAATATATAATAGATTTTTGTTTTTCTTTTTTAATATAACTTAAGATTTGTTTAATATGTTTAGTTTTTATTTTTATATATTTGAGTTGTAATAGAGATTTTAATAACACTAATTTATTTTATTTTTAGTCTTAAAAAAATATATAATATATAATAATATGATAAAAAATAAGTTGATTTTTTTTTGTGTTCATTTTTATAATCAGTTTTAATTTATAAATTTTTTAGAGTTAGTATTGTTTATTGTTTTTATAAGTTGTAGTATAATATAAAATGAGTTTAAGGAGATATTAGCATGTTTAGCCATGTTGGTTAGTCTAGGTGGTGACACTTGTCACCACCTGTGTGGTCTGTTCGAAATCTGGTACAGGTACACCCAGGGTAGCAATCTTGCAACCTCACTCACAAGCCATCAGATCTGTTGAGATCCAGATCTAACACTCCAGAATGGTGAACCACAAGATGTCTCATGGGAGCTGCTACAGGATCCAAGAAGACTTTTGGGCTTGGGCTCAGTTCGCTATCTACACCCTCCAGCTTAAAGCTTCAAACAGGCCCATTCCTAAACTTTTCTCTTTAAATTCAATTATTATGCAAGTTTTTATATATAATGATGTATTAAATAATATTTTGGCATATGGTAGTTTTTTATTTGTTGAATTACCAATTAAATTGTTAATTGATTTTTCATCAAGTAAAAGAATATCTATACTAATAATTATTTAAATTCCGATTTGTATTGTGTGTTAATTTATTTTCTTTTATTTTTCGCTATTACATTGTCCGCTTGCATGTTTATTTCGCGATTGCACACTCCGCTCTCTCTCTTATTTTTGGTTACCCACACCAAATTCTCTAAGGGTCTCATGGTTGGGGATGGGCATGGCCATCCTCACGAGGTTAATTAGGGCCCTTGTTGCCTTGATTAATCATAACCCGAAAAATAATTGGTCCATATACCAATCACCATGCACCAGGGTCTCATGGTTGGGGATAGGAGCACCTATCCTCACGAGGTTAATCAAGTCCATATACTTGGTTAATCATAACCGAAATATCATCTCTCCACGTCCAACGCCGCGATTTTTCAACATAGTGTTATGGTACTTAATTAAATTGTTAGAGGTTCGCCCAACAATTTAATTAAAAACGTAAAGTATTTGGGCCATTAGAGGGAAACCCAATGACTCGAATACTTTATTCCATACACTTGGACATTTAAAACACTTTCATATTAAATTAATTAATTGAATTTGTTTTCAAAATCAATTTTTCTACAAAAAAACCAAACAAAAACATAGTGATATGGAGTTTAATTAAATTGTCAGAGGTTCGCCCGACGATTTAATTAAAATGTAAAGTATTTGGGCCATTAGAGGGTAACCCAATGACTTAAATACTTTATTCCATAATACTTAATAAAAGTGAACTTGGTTTCACCTCACTCCTTTCATAATAAAGATTTTGGATGAGAGAAGATCGGTTGACCTCAATCACCAATCTCGAGTATCGAATCGTTAGAGGGTATCCCGACGTTTTGGTACTTGTCATCTGCCATTAAAATCAATTCAACCCATTCAAATCCTTTTTCGCTCATATGCGATTATCAAAATTAAAAACATTTTCCATTAAAATCAATACAACCAATCCAAGACATTTTCAACCAGAACTACGGAGTTTTGACTTTCCCATTGCACGAGGGAATACGTAGGCACGCGGTTTCGAAACCGTGTCAAACTCAAAATAATAACAAACAAATTTTTTCTTTCTTAAATTCATAATTTAGAAATTAGCGATTACACAAACGCATTTTGAACTAAATGGGTCCCATCGAGTACGATGGACGTAAGAGGTGCTAATACCTTCCTCTTGCGTAACCGACTCCCGAATCCATCCTTTTTGGTCTTGTAGACCGCCTTATCCGATTTTCGTGGGTTTTATCTATATTTTCCCGTTCTTTCTAGAACGAATAAAATTAGGTGGCGATTTCATTGTTTTGAAAATTCTTTTAAATGATTTTTTGTTTTGGCGACTTTCACGGGATTATTTTTAAAAAAAAATTTTTGACTAAGCGAGTCAACCCTAGTTTAGTTCTTCGCATGTTTGTGTGTTTGTTTATCGCTTTTATTTGCCTCTATGCTTTATATATTAATCTGTTGATATATTATTGTGATGGGAATTCATGGGCATTGATACATAGATAAGCCCACTACCCAGGCTTCTAGGTCACCTTTAGGAATAGAGGGTTGTAGCCTAGGTCCACTTGACTCCATTGTCTTGTTGGCGAAGACTCCGCTTAGAGTTGGTTGTTTTAAGGAGGTTGTTGGCCAGCGTTAGCTAGGACATCAATCTTTGGACAAATGACCTATAACTCTAAGTTTGTTCATGTTGTCTAACCGAGGCCAAACGCTCAAATTTCGGATTTCGAGCATCTTCTTGGGGTATACTTTTACAAATACTATCGCCACGTAGGCCTCTCGCGCGATGATAGTGTTTGTAAAAGGGGATCTGAGACCCCAAGAAACATTTAGCAAAAAACATTAGAACCACCTTGTTTGGGGTTATTGGGTAAAAGCCTAGAGCTATCCTATCATAGGAGCCCACCTAAATAAGTTGTTCTAATTACCAACATCCTTCCTGATTCACGTTTCTGTGAACCTGTTATTATCATCATGTTGCATTCTATTTGCATCAATCATCAAAAGAGTTTATTTCTCTTATCATCCATGCATCATCATGCATTTCATTCATTTCAACCAGATGACTCATTTCAACCTGGCTTCTTATCCAGAATCTCAAGACTGCAAGACTGATTTCCTGACATTCGTCGTCATCATGGATCAACTTCAGGAAAGTGTGGCTGCGATGAATACTCATATAGATACCCAGATGGATCAATTCATGGAAATTATCCATAACCTCGCCATTGGACAAGAAGAGTTAAAGCAAGTTGTTCAGAGGTCCGAAGTTGTTGCTATGGATCATGTTAACCCACCGGGTGTTAATCTTAACCATGAGAAGGTCCTTTCAGATCAAAATGTCAGAAACACCATTCAAATGCATGTCAATGGAACTCCTCACTGTGATGACATCTTTGAGTCTTCGTTTGACACCTTTAGGTTTCCGATTGAAGAGACTGAATCTGAGAAAAAGCTTCACCTTCTTGAGAAAAGGATGAAAGCTATTGAGGGTCGTGATTCCCTTGGTTTAGACGCTCCTAGTTTGTGCCTGGTGCCTGATATTAAAATTCCTGCAAAATTCAAAGTCCCCACTTTCGAGAAGTATAAGGGTACCTCTTGTCCGATTACTCACATCAAAGCCTACTGCAATAAGATGGCTCCCTATGCGGAAAATGACAAGCTCCTCATGCACGTTTTTTTCAAGATAGCCTCAGTGGAGCATCTCTCGAATGGTACACTCAGCTTGAACGAACTCACATCTAAAGTTGGAAAGAATTGGCTGAAGCTTTTGTTAATCACTACGACTATAATAGGAACATGGCTCCCACCAAAATTCAACTCCAAGGTTTAACTCAGACGATTGAAGAATCTTTCAAAGAGTATGCGCAGAGATGGAGAGAATTAGCTGCTAGAGTTCAACCTCCTCTTTTGGAACGAGAACTCATTGAGATGTTCTCTAATACCTTGCAGGGTCCGTATCTGATTGCTGGATGTACTTCTAAATTTTCACACCTGGTTGTTGTAGGGGAACGAATTGAGTGTGGTCTCAAGATGGGTAATAGTCAGGATGTTGCTATTATTTCTGAATTTCTAGAGCAAATCGATGAAGATGCAAGTATAATTTTCGAGGACGAGGAAGAAGTTCCTGTTTACCCTCTATTTCAGATGCCTAATCAAGTGACAAAAGCTACTTCTAATCAGTGTGCTCCACAAATCTGTGTTGCAATTGTCTGTCAAACACCAGGTCAGTATGCTCTCCAGCAGCAGAATGCTCCTCGACAACAAACTTATCGACAAAATCGTCAACGTCGAGGTGGGAAGAATCTGATAAGGCCAAGAGAAGTGCATGATCCAATCCCTATGCCTCATAGTGAGTTGCTAACTCACTTACTCCAACATTCTTTGGTGGAGTTAAAGGAGCTCGGGACACCTCCTTTTCCGTATCCTTTGGGATATGATCCTGATGCTTACTGTGAGTTCCATTCTGGGGCACCTGGCCATACAATTGAAGGATGTAATCTTTTCAAAGGCACGGTTCAGAAACTCATTGATTCCAAAGCAATCACGTTCACTCCAGAGGGCCTACACATCAATTGAACTCTCTTTTGACTCAGAGAACGCCACAATTACAAAGTGCATCTTCTAAAGCAAGAAATCCATACGGAGACCAATCTCCTCAACATGGAGATTTCTAGTTTCATCTTGCATGCTCATTTGTAATCTTTCATGTTTTGTTCAGTACTTTCTTGTATGCAAAACTAGCTTATTTCTGAATACTAATCATAATGCATTGAATATGTTTGTCTTGAATTGATCCATTCGTATTCACTCTTATTTGTTTTACTATGCTTTTGATATTCAACTCTTATTAATAAAGCAACACCTCTGTAGGGAGGATGACGAACAATTTACCAGTAATCTTAAACGGTATGCTTTCGAGTAAGAACCCTGCTAACGATGTATAGGCCTTGTTTCAAATTCCCAAACACCGGAGATATAAGGGAGTGAAACCCTCGTTAACCCCTTTTGAGCCTCGAAGTAGGAGTTTCTTTTCTGTTCAGAAAAAACCCTCATTTTTTTTAAAACCCGGGGCAGGGTAGTGTTCAGCTAATCTGATCGAGCGTTCAAAACTCATCAAGAGTGCGCATCCAAGGATACAACAATGGTTATCTTTCAAAAGGTCGAGGAAACTCAAAGATGTAATGGTCAACCTTCATCTACCATCAGTGTGCATCAGAAGAGAATGATACCATAATGGTTAACTCTTGCACAATCAATGAAATCAACAGATGACGATACCACAATTGTCATCTCTCATCCGCCAAGGATTCAGGCAGTCACAGTTACTTCCAATCAAACAAGGGTGCAAGATCACACGACTTGTTCAAAAAAAAGTGACAAAAAGCCCGCTAAGTCGAAACTTCACAATAAGTCGCTTAGGCAAAAGTCAGGCAAAAGAAAATAAAAAGAAAAAAGGATTACCAGACAAATAAAATCCTCAGCAAAAGAACAAAGCCGTATGATCAGACACCAAAAGCAAAAGGTGAGTGGCTGTCGTGTCCAAGAAACCTCAGTGGTTCCTCAACCGCATCATAAACTTCTCATAAGAGATGAATGCTCGCATTAAGTTATCTGAATGTAGGAATGGAGAACATCACGGAGAATGGGAGGGCACCAAATATTTTGAGCCTAAAAATATTTTTTCTAAAAAACCCGTGAACCAGACCACGTTACAACCCTTGAAAGTCCTAATTGAAGCATGGGTTAATTCGAAAGCAAAATTGTTACAAGAATACGGGAACCTGACTCCTAGGAGGCTTGCTAAACATTTGAGTTGGTATCACTCAATCTTTTACAAAAAGAATTCAATGTTTCATTATCTTTTCAATAAAATTTTCTTTAACTTCAAGACAAACATGAGCTTTGCATTAGAATTATCATTCATAGAATAAAACATTCTTTGCATATAGATAAGTGCTTAAACATCAAGTGATCTTGCATAATGAGCATCATATGGATAATTTGATTGTCCTGAGGGACGCATTTCTTCAAGTATTTGATTGAGCACAAAGCAGCTCGAGTTGAGAAGTAAGGTTATGAAGTAGCCTACTTTCAAGATATAAATTAATCACCCTGAGCAGGTGATGTCTTCTAATTTCAGTCAATATGGGGCATTTATGTCGAGATTCGGAAAATCTCTCAAAGAGCTGAGCAATCAGGGGCATTCATTCGAGCAAGGTTGAAACCCTATTTACATTTGGTTAGTCAGGGGCAATATTTCCAAGTTTATAATATTGGGGCAGATTATCTTGATGGTACAGATCTCAGTAAGCTTTCTCGAGGCTATTTTCTACAAAGTCTCTACAGACCAAGGCAACGCATTATGCAGGGGCATTCCTCCACCTCATAGTTGATCAGGTTAAGTCCAGGCGCAAGCTAAACAACCGTTGATTTTGAATGGCATGTCAGGATCATCATCCTCATCTCATCAGAGATCTAAGTCTGTGTTGGTTTTTTCTCCATCAGAAATTAAGGATCATTATCTCCAATTCAAGTCAGGATCGTTATCCTCAGCTCATCAGAGATTAAGGTTTAATTCCTGGTTGTTGGTTTCCTTCAACAGAAGTCAAAAAGATGGGATTCTATCCATTGAGTTCCAACAGATGTCTTTGCTTCGACACATTGCATAGTAATCATCATTGCAGTGTTTCGCGTTTGGCAGATTGTTATTATCCGAAGATCTTAAAATAAGGGCGTGATGCACCTAAGCTTTGGTCACCAACAAAGCTTATTTTCTCTCCAACAAGAGTTATCCATGGCATATGTGTGCCCTCAAATGTTATCACTCTTTCGTCGTCGCGGAAGATCGCAAAGAGCGGCTTACACCAGCAAGATGATTTTCAAAGGCTCACTTGTGCCAGAAGATTTTGTCGACTCCTCTTATGCAAGAACTCGTAATCCAGAGTTATTGAAATCATGAACTCTACGCAACAAGATCATCATCCCAGATGAATGTCAATCTCTAAGAGTTACTTCCCCAGTGATGTTGATCATTGAAAGAGGATACTTCTATTCTACAATCCTCTGTCAGGGTCCAGACTATCATCGCTTTGATAAAGACCGGTTGATTTGTAATTCATGAAGGGTTGATGTTTCCTCAGCAGCTCACAATTTCCCTTAGTTCCGGACGAAATGTTAAAACATGCATCATTGCATTGCATTGCATTCTCAAAAATGCGTAGCATTTCCATTGATATGGAGCATTACGCTAAAAAAATAATAATTTAAAACATGCATCACTGCATTGCATAACATCCCCAAAAAAACGCGTAGCATTTCCATTGATATGGAGCATTACGCTTAAAAATAATAATATCAAAACATGCATCATCGCATTGCATAGCATCCAAAAATGCGTAGCATTTCCATTAATATGGAGCATTACGCTGAAAATAATCTCAAACATGCATCTAAGCATAAGCCAGATTAAAGTGTTTCTCGAGAACCTTTTGCGTCTCCGAAGATCATTCAATAAAAATAAAATCCCCAAGTGGTATTCCCAGTCAGAGTTCCCTCAAGAAATTCTTCTTGTTGTTGTTATCTGCATTTTTGACCCTGTGTCGGTCTCTCACATTATTCAAATTCAATTCATTTACCAAGCGTCTTGCTTTTTTACAATTTTTTATTTTTGTATTCTTACCCTGTTTGCCTCTGTCGTTAGAGTGTGAGTAAGAGTCGGTGTCTAACCTTTCTTGCTTCTCGGTTATTTGAGTATCCATACTTGGTGTGTGGTAATTCATATAATTGCCACTCTTGAAGAATTACACCGCCCGGCTGAGGATATTGTATTTCTTGCACATTTGCAACCTTTCAAAGTCCAACGTAGCTCAGCAATCCTTGCTAGAGTCTCTTTTTGGTTTTTTCTTTCCCGATTTCGATCGACCATTTCATATATCTTCTCCCAATGTAGCTCCGGTCTCCTTCTTGTGTGTGTCTAATATCTTTACGACATATACTTGTTTTTCATTTCGATCTGCGAGGCAACTTATTTAAGTATGCTCGTTCCAAAGATCTATGAGTCCTTACCTTTCTGATCTGCGAAGCAACTTATTGAAGTATGCTCGTTCCAAAGGTCTGTCTGGTTTCGTTTCTGATCTGCGAAGCAACTTATTGAAGTATGCTCGTTCCAAAGATCTGCTGTTCTCATTTTGATCTGCAAGCAACTTATTGAAGTATGCTCGTTCCAAAGATCTATGAGTTCTTACCTTTCTGATCTGCGAAGCAACTTATTGAAGTATGCTCGTTCCAAAGGTCTGTCTAGTTTCGTTTTTTGATCTGCGATGCAACTTATTAAAGTATGCGCGTTCCAAAGATCTGTTTGTTCTCATTTTTGATCTGCGATGCAACTTATTGAAGTATGCTCGTCCAAAGATCTATGAGTTCTTACCTTTTCGATCTGCGAAGCAACTTATTGAAGTATGCTCGTTCCAAAGGTGCATCGGTTTCGTTTTTGATCGCGATGCAACTTATTAAAGTATGCGTTCCAAAGATCTGTCTGTTCTCATTTTTGATCTGCGATGCAACTTATTGAAGTATGCTCGTTCCAAAGATCTATGAGTTCTTACCTTTCTGATCTGCGAAGCAACTTATTGAAGTATGCTCGTTCCAAAGGTCTGTCTGGTTTTGTTTTTGATCTGCGATGCAGCTTATTGAAGTATGCTCGTTCCAAAGATCTATCAGTTTTCATTTCTAATCTGCGAAGTCGCTTATTCAAGCGCATTCGTTTCTCGATGTACCGACATTGTTCACAAAAAAATCACAAAAAATAGAAAATAAAAAAGTTATTATAAAAAAAAAAAACATAAACATTTATACTTGTTCTTCGGAGCGCAAATTTTTGGGTTCTTTGAGTATTTAATCTTCTTCTACCTTGAAAGTTCAAAAGGCTAGCGCCAATTTCACTTTCAGGTTTAAGACGATTAAATAGGGGCAACTGTTGCACCCCAAAATTTTCCCTCCTATCTCGATCTTATCTGGTTTAGGCTTCGCATCTATCATGACACTCACATGCATTCATACCACTGGTTCTATGGTTACGGGTTGGAGTTGATTCCCAAAGATTCTCCGTTGAACAGAAAAGTTGTGGTGCTTTCAACCAATCTAGGATATTGGGAAAACGATGAGGTTTAATTTTAAATCTTATCCGTTCATATCTATCGGGTTTCAGGGCTTGGTGTTCGGTTGTTGAATTGAATGGTCTGTTCTTAATGGAGCTCCGGAAGTCTGGTTATTTTGAATGTCATTACCTCTCGATTCAGGAGATCAATTCATCACGAGTTTGGTTTTTGTTGTTGTTTCAAGTTCGTTATTCAAGATGTAAAAGGATGGATTATGATTATTCGATTATTGATCAACAATTCAAATTCTAGTGCATTTGGTTTGCTCGTCAACTTTGTTCGTTCTTGGCAATAGTTGATGTATGTGAATATTCATCCAGAGAACTTGTGTACAAGATTTACGAATGTCAAGTTGCCACATGTTGAGATCTTTCCCGGTTGTGTTCATCGCCCACGAGATTCAAGGCATTCATTGTCGATTATTAAATGTGTGACGTCTTTCTTGGCATGCTATCTGAAGCATTATCATGAGTTTTATCTTAGTACACTTTCAGTTATCAGTAGAAGTTCATTGGACTCAAATTCTTATGGTCACTATTGTCTCCATATTTCAAGGCTTATTCCGTCTTCGGAGGATTTAAGGTATTGGTATTTCATGGATTGTTGAGGCCATAGCGCAGGTTATGATGTATGCATTCATTATGGTAGTCAAATTGGGTGGTTATCTTTTATTTGGTTATGTTTCTGTTGCTTGAGTAACAAGTTAATAAGAATTTGAGATTAGGTTGTAATGAGCTATGAGATAAGGGTTTTTAATCAAGTTCTTGCAAATTTCTCCTCATTATTTGGATTGAGGTTTTGAGCATGATCACCACTGGATTTATTATATGATCAAGAGCATGTTAGATTTTATTTCTATCAATCCAAGGACATTCTTGCTTCCTTCATTCATTTGATATTGTTGATTCTAATTTGGAGGTTCAAGTAGGAATTTAAGAGTGATTCAAATTTGGATTTATTGTTGTTTACTTAATACATCAAGTTTTAACTTGTGCAAGAAGTGGTGTGTTCATGAGAAAAGAGTAAGTTGAAGTAATGTTGGAAATTTCCATTCATGATTAATTCATATTTCCAACCTTATTCTTTCAATCGCTTCCGATTTCATTCAAATCGTTCAAGATTATTACAACTCCTATGCTTAAAGTTTCAAACATTATTACAATTTTCATGTGTAATATCCGTTCATGGTTAATTCTCAAATTCAAGTTACAAGAGAAGTTTCTGGGATTACAAGATATAAGTTCCACAATACTACAAGGCAATTGTTGAATAACCAAGGTCTTATGTCGCGTTCAAGATACATTTTGTTATTCAATATTAACAAGTGGATTGTTTCATTACAAAATCATTGGAATCCACAAAGTAACTCAAATATTTGTGATGTTACAAAATTCCCAAACTTCTATCCTAATCCTATTTTACTATACAAGCAAATATTGCTAATGTCATGCCTAAATCCTATTTGCTATTGGGAGTTTTGTGGTTCTTTGGCTTCCACGCTTCTTGCTCTATCTCCAACCTTCTTTCACCGCTTTCCCACGTTTGCACCATCGTTCGCATACATGAAACAAACGAAGAAATGGTTAGTAAACGGACAGCATTAACAAGATACAAGTTTCAAAACATTTGTTATCTCATCATTAGGGGGAAACAATTGGGATCAGATTTATGTTGAGGTTGTTTATCATTCATGTTCAAGAACCCACCCTTTTGCAAATCACAACTCATGTTGGTTCACAAAAGGGGGGTGTGGCTCAGAAACCATCATTGCCACTGCTGCAAGTACAATGCCACTCTGTCCTGTAAATCAGAAAATGTATAACAATAACAGCCCAGTACAACAACATACAAAGCAGCCCAACAGACCAAAAAGCAGAAAACAGAACAGCCCATTTCGATTTTTGTTTTCCAAAAGCCCTTATCCCAAAGACTGACATGAGAACCCTAATGGCAGGACAATATAAAGCAAACGCACAGTAATCAAGGATGGGCATGGACTGTTCATTGAAAAAAACACCCTAGCCGAAACAAAAACTCAGAACATACCCAGAACAATGTTCATCATAAACTCAGAAACATACAAGAACAGCCATTCAAAACCCTGAATATAGCAACCAAACTGCATACTAACCCCAGAAAGCATCAAGAACATCAACACAGAAAAACCCAAAACACCATAAAATCATCATATCCCAAGCATCATCCCTTCAGAAAAGCCGAAAAACAGCCAGAGAGAGAGAAAGTTTCGAACGGTAATACCCGATTTTTGATAAGGAAGGAGGAGGTTGCGAACTCTGTGTCGCCATCCTTCTCCTTTCCTCCATGATTTCTTTTCGTTTTCTGCACTGCATCGTCATCATCCTCACCGCTTAGAAACCTAGGGTTTCATTTTTTTCCCTTTCCGTTTTCAACAATCTGTACAAACGAAATCAAGCAGTTTTCAAATCAGAAAAAAAATCGTAATAACAGAAGTAACAAAGACATAGATGAGTGTAATAGAGTGAGAAATCGGTGAAGATCGGAACGGAGATGAGAGAACGGCGAAGAGCAAAGCCGCGAGTGAGAGAGACCAACAGATCGCGAGCGTGAGAGCGACATCGCGGGTGAGTGGATCGGTGAGAATCGAAGCCGCGATCAAGGAGTGGTGAGGATCGGAACAGATGAGAGTGAAGAGCGATAGCGATGAGAGATCGCGAGCGGCGGCGAGGTCAGACGAGAGAGATGAGCGACGGCGCTAGGGTTCCAATCGTGAGAGTTTTGTTTATGTTTGTTTCAGATTTTTGAGTTGAGTGTTAACTTAATCAAGTTTTAGTAATAACTTCTAATTTCATTTTTTATATATAATATTTATCTTATAAACTAATCTTGTTGTTTTTTTTAAAAAAAAACTGGTTTAGTTTTGGGTTTAAAAAAATATATAATAGATTTTTGTTTTTCTTTTTTAATATAACTTAAGATTTGTTTAATATGTTTAGTTTTTATTTTTATATATTTGAGTTGTAATAGAGATTTTAATAACACTAATTTATTTTATTTTTAGTCGTAAAAAAATATATAATATATAATAATATGATAAAAAATAGGTTGACTTTTTTTTGTGTTCATTTTTATAATCAGTTTTAATTTATAAATTTTTTAGAGTTAGTATTGTTTATTGTTTTTATAAGTTGTAGTATAATATAAAATGAGTTTAAGGAGATATTAGCATGTTTAGCCATGTTGGTTAGTCTAGGTGGTGACACTTGTCACCACCTGTGTGGTCTGTTCGAAATCTGGTACAGGTACACCCAGGGTAGCAATCTTGCAACCTCACTCACAAGCCATCAGATCTGTTGAGATCCAGATCTAACACTCCAGAATGGTGAACCACAGCATGTCTCATGGGAGCTGCTACACAGGATCCAGCAGCACTTTTGGGCTTGGGCTCAGTTCGCTATCTACACCCTCCAGCTTAAAGCTTCAAACAGGCCCATTCCTAAACTTTTCTCTTTAAATTCAATTATTATGCAAGTTTTTATATATAATGATGTATTAAATAATATTTTGGCATATGGTAGTTTTTTATTTGTTGAATTACCAATTAAATTGTTAATTGATTTTTCATCAAGTAAAAGAATATCTATACTAATAATTATTTAAATTCCGATTTGTATTGTGTGTTAATTTATTTTCTTTTATTTTTCGCTATTACATTGTCCGCTTGCATGTTTATTTCGATTGCACTCCGCTCACATTAATATAAAAACAACCACGCCTCCGCTCTCTCTCTTATTTTTGGTTACCCACACCAAATTCTCTAAGGGTCTCATGGTTGGGGATGGGCATGGCCATCCTCACGAGGTTAATTAGGGCCCTTGTTGCCTTGATTAATCATAACTCGAAAAATAATTGGTCCATATACCAATCACCATGCACCAGGGTCTCATGGTTGGGGATAGGAGCACCTATCCTCACGAGGTTAATCAAGTCCATATACTTGGTTAATCATAACCCGAAATATCATCTCTCCACGTCCAACGCCGCGATTTTTCAACATAGTGTTATGGTACTTAATTAAATTGTTAGAGGTTCGCCCAACAATTTAATTAAAAACGTAAAGTATTTGGGCCATTAGAGGGAAACCCAATGACTCGAATACTTTATTCCATACACTTGGACATTTAAAACACTTTCATATTAAATTAATTAATTGAATTTGTTTTCAAAATCAATTTTTCTACAAAAAAACCAAACAAAAACATAGTGATATGGAGTTTAATTAAATTGTCAGAGGTTCGCCCGACGATTTAATTAAAATGTAAAGTATTTGGGCCATTAGAGGGTAACCCAATGACTTAAATACTTTATTTCATAATACTTAATAAAAGTGAACTTGGTTTCACCTCACTCCTTTCATAATAAAGATTTTGGATGAGAGAAGATCGGTTGACCTCAATCACCAATCTCGAGTATCGAATCGTTAGAGGGTATCCCGACGTTTTGGTACTTGTCATCTGCCATTAAAATCAATTCAACCCATTCAAATCCTTTTTCGCTCATATGCGATTATCAAAATTAAAAACATTTTCCATTAAAATCAATACAACCAATCCAAGACATTTTCAACCAGAACTACGGAGTTTTGACTTTCCCATTGCACGAGGGAATACGTAGGCACGCGGTTTCGAAACCGTGTCAAACTCAAAATAATAACAAACAAATCCCGTTTTCTTCTTTCTTAAATTCATAATTTAGAAATTAGCGATTACACACACACAAACGCATTTTGAACTAAATGGGTCCCATCGAGTACGATGGACGTAAGAGGTGCTAATACCTTCCTCTTGCGTAACCGACTCCCGAATCCATCCTTTTTGGTCTTGTAGACCGCCTTATCCGATTTTCGTGGGTTTTATCTATATTTTCCCGTTCTTTCTAGAACGAATAAAATTAGGTGGCGATTTCATTGTTTTGAAAATTCTTTTAAATGATTTTTTGAAAATCGAGTTGCTTCAGTTGGCGACTTCACTGGGGATTATTTTTAAAATTTTTTTTTTGACTAAGCGAGTCAACCCTAGTTTAGTTCTTCGCATGTTTGTGTGTTTGTTTATCGCTTTTATTTGCCTCTATGCTTTATATATTAATCTGTTGATATATTATTGTGATGGGAATAATTATGTTAATGTTGCTTTATGATTTGAAAGATGCTATGTTTTATGTGGAGAATAATTATGAAACCGTTGCGTGATTAATGAAGTTGTTTATGTTTTGAATACTAAAATTATGTGTGTGTTAGTTCCGCTCCTTTGGAGTGTTATGTATCTATTTTAAGTAAAAATGATAGGTTATGTGTTTATGTTGAAAAGTGTGACATCCTGATTATGTTGTGAAAAAGAATTTTATACTCTGATTTTTTATTTAACTGCTTGGGGTAAATTAGGGTGTTACACTACTCATTAGTTTATTTTGTGTGAATGTGCTAATATGTTGGGTTTAAAGTTGTTATATATGAATGGTAGTATGGTAATAGACACTCCTGCTAGTGGTTCTGTTACTACTAGTCTTGTTTGTTTGAAGTACCCTCTAACCATTTATGGTACGAGTTTTATGATGGATTTGGTATCTCTACCCTTACACCAAATCAATGTTATTCTCAAAATGAATTTGTTGGAGTTCAACTATGTTCATATCAATTGTTATAATAAGAATTTGAGGTTGCCTAAGTTTATGGAAACCTAATGTTGTTGTCTTCTAAGAAAGTGAATGAACTGTTAGAACATGAAGCGATGATGTTTGCGATGTTTGCGTCATTGCAAGTTGATGGTAAAAATGAAAATGTTGAATTACTGGTTGTCTATGAATTTCCATAGGTGTTTCTAGATGACATCAGCAATTTACCTCATGAACGCAAAGTGGAGTTTTATACATATTTGGTGCCAGGTACAAGTTTGATATCCATGGCTCCTTATAGAATGTCAGCTTCAGAGTTGAGCGAGTTGAAGAAGCAATTAGAATAAATGCTTGAGAAGAAGTTTGTTGACCGAGTGTATCTCCATGGGGTGCACCTATGTTGTTAGTTAAGAATAAAGATATGGAAGCATGATATTGTGTGTGGACTATAGGCAGTTGAATTAAGTGACGATTAAGAATAAGTATCCACTCCCGAGGATTGAAGATTTGATGGATCAATTAGTGGGTGCTCGTGTTTTTAGAAAGATTGATTTGAGGTCGGGCTATCATTAGATCCACATTAAAATAAATGATATTCCAAATACGGCTTTCTGAATGAGGTATGATCATTACGAATAAACTGTGATGCCATTTTGTGTATCTAATGCATCAGGTGTTTTCATGGAGTATACTAATAGAACTTTTCACTCGTATCTAGACAAGTTTGTAGTTGTCTTCATTGATGATATTCTGATCTATTCTAAATCATAAGAAGAGATCGCGGGGCATTTGTGAATTGTGTTACAAGTTTTGAAAGAGAAGAAGTTGTATGCAAAGTTGTGGAGTGTAAATTTTGGCTGAAGGAAGTGAGTTTCCTTGGTCATGTAATTTCTAGTGGTGGAATTAATGTGGGTCCTTCTAAAGTTGATGCAGTGTTGCAATGGGAGGCTCCAAAATTTACAATTAAGATTCAAATTTTTCTTGGTCTGGCAGGTTACTATCAAAGGTTCATTGAAGGATTTTCTAAGTTGGTGTTACCGTTAACTCAGTTAACACAAAAGGTTAAGCTTATGTGTGGGATATTGTGTGTGAAGAGATCTTCGTAGAATTAAAGAAGAGGTTGACGACCGCTCCAATATTGATTTTGCCTAACCCAAGTGACTCTTTTGTGGTATTTCCCGATGCATCTAAGATGGATCTTGGCAGTGTGTTAGTGCAGAATGGACAGATTGTTGCTTATGCTTCTAGGAAACTCAGATTTCATGAATGGAATTATCCTACGCATGACTTAGAATTAGGAGATGTGGTGTTTGTGTTGAAGATTTGGAGACATTATCTTTTTGGCTCTAAATTTGGAGTGTTTAGTGATCACAAAATTTTGAATTACTTGTTTGATCAGAAGGAGTTAAATATGAGGCAGAGAAAATGGCTTGAGTTGTTAAAGGAAATGTAGTTGCTAATGCATTAAGTAGAAATTCGCTACAAATGTCGATGCTTATGGTTCGATAGTGATAAATTGTGAAGAATGTTGAAACTGACTAGTGGCATAATAGAAGAAATCCGAGAAGGTCAGAAATTCGATTTGAAGTTAATTGATCAATTAACCTTGATTAACCAAGGAAATGGAGGTGGTTTCAGAGTCGATGAGAATGGTGTGATGAGATTTGGCGATAAAATTTGTGTTTCAGATGTTCCAGAACGTAAGAGGAGTATTCTTGAAGAAGGGAATATAAGTGGTTTGAGTATCTATCCCGCTGCTATGAAGATGTATCAAGACTTGAAGAAGCTCCTTTGGTGACTGGGAATAAAGAAAGAAGTTGCCAAATTTATTTATGCTTGTTTGACTTGTTAGAAGTCAAAAATTGAGCATAAGAAGCCGATGGGTCTTATGCAATTGTTGAGTATTCTAGAATGGAAGTGGGATAGTGTTTTTATGGATTTTGTATCAGGTTTGCCGAAGACTGCTAAAGAAAATGATTAGATTTGGGTATTTGTGGATAGGTTGACTAAGTCATCTCATTTCTTACCGATGAAGATCAATCATTCGATGGAGAAGCTAGCTAAAATGTATATTGAGGAAATTGTGAGATTTCATGGGTTACATTCAAGTATCGTGTTAGATAGAGATTTGAGGTTCACGTTAAAGTTTTCTGGATAGGCTTGAAGAATGCTTTTGGAACTAAATTGAGGTTGAGTTCCGCATATCATCCATAGACTAACAGTCAGATAAAGAGGATCATTCAGTCTTTGAAGGATTTGTTGAGGGCTTGTGTGTTGGAACAAGGAGGTGTTTGGGACAAGCACTTGTCATTGATTGAGTTTAAATATAATAATAGTTTCCATTCTTGTATCGGAATGGCACCATACAAAGCGTTGTATGGTAGAAGGTATAGAACTCCATTGTGTTGGTTTGAGTCAGGCGAGAGTGTTGTACTCAGACCAGAGGTTGTGCAAGAGACGGCTAAAAAGATAAATATGATCCAAGAGAAGATGAAAGTCTATCAGAGTCGTCAGAAGATTTATCATGATTAGAGGAGGAATGATCTTAAGTTTCAGGAAGATGATCATGTGTTCTTGAGAGTTACTCTGGTGACTGGAGTTGGTAGATATTTGAAGCCAAGAAAGCTTACGCCGTGTTTTGTTGGTCCATATCAGATATTAGAGAAGAAATGTGGGTGGCTTTATTGGGTTACTTTGCCATCGTCACTTGCGAATCTTCGTGATGTGTTTCATGTTTCTCAGTTTAGAAAATACATTTCAGATCCTTCGCATGTGATTCAAATGGATGATGTACATGTGAGAGATAACCTGACTATTGAAACATTATCCCTGCGAATAGAAGGTCAAGAAGTGAAGAAGTTGTGGGGGTGGACCAATTGGTGAAAGTTGGACTTGGGAACGTGAGGACCAGATGAAAGAGTCTTATCCGAATTTGTTTTTGTCATGTAATTTTCGAGGGCAAAAATTCTTTTAAATGGGGGAGAATTGTAACACCCTAAAATAATTATATTATTTATTTAATTATTTAATTATGAATATTGTGATTTATTCGTGAAGTTATGTGATGTTTTGATGAATATGATGTGCAATGTGATGTGATGTTGTGTGTGGTAAATTGAGAATTAAAGAGATATCCAGTATTTTTAAATAATATTTGGATAATCAAAATAATTAGTTAGATTATTTTAATTAGTAAAATAGTGTAATATTTGTGTTATACGTGATAAGGGAAAAATAGTCAATTGTAAGAGGTAAGTGAGGGCAAAGATGGAAAGACCTATTAGGGGTCCTATGAGTAGGTTTGACATAAGGAAAATTGGGATTGAGAAACATTCATTTGGTACGGTCGTAGAATTGAGAAGATGTTGTGGAGAGAGAGCTAGAGCATTGAGGAACTCATAGAGATTCGGTAGAACGCGAAGGAGAAATCATTGTGAATTATAATCTAAGGTAAAGGGAGTTATCATTGTTATTATAGTTGGTTTTGGGGTTCAGTTAATTATAGATTTGTGTTTGGAGTTTGTGATTTAGGGATGATAAACATGATGAATAATTGAATGATTTTGTGATAAATTTATGAATTTGATGCCATGAAATATGTTTGGATGATGAGTATAATGTGTATACAACTTGTGAAATCACGATTTACTGTTTTGGTTGGAAAAATTAGAGTTTTGGATGAAAAAGGGATGAGGTTCGTGTGCTGTAAAATAGTAGATTTTTCACTGTCACGAAGTAGAAATCGATTTACCATTTGGGGTAATCGATTTCCTAAACTGAAATTGCATAATTTTCCCTGTTTCGTGATGGAAATCGATTTACTATTTGGGCTAATCGATTTCCTGGGCGATTTTCTGAAAAATAATGAAACTTTGAAAATTCATTTTTTTACTCGGGTGTCTGTTTGACGCACCGTTTGAACCTACCAAAAGATAAAAACAATTTCTATCAGATAAAAATACTTTTTAAAACAGTGAGAAATTATTTGATGGAGGCTTGTGCCTTTTACATGAAGTTGGTCTTATGCGTTCGTTATTGCATTGTGTTATGGAACGATTGACGTTATGATGATGATACTATGTTGTATTATGATATGTTTGATGTTGTAAGAAATGTTTGATGCTGATATGACAGAGTATGATGTATTATGAGTATGTGATGATCTTGTGATGAGTATATGAATGATGATGCGTTTGACTAGTCATGGTCGTATTTTCTTGTGTTGTTGCGCATCATTGCATTCATAGCATATGTTGATAGGAATTTGGTCTAGTAACGTTGATAGGACCATTGTCCAGTGATGGATCAATCCCATAGTGTAGGTTGAGTGTAATTTTGTGAAGTTCTCTGGTTCCAAGAGGGAACCGATCCTATTGGTGGAGATATTTGGAGGAAGATGACTAAGTCATCAGTGAAGTTTTGGTACCATATTCATGGGTCTATGATGATACATTGCGTCCTATTTGACATTGCATATTTGATGATATAAATAATCTGATTGGTGAAGTGGTGACTCAAATGATGTAAGTGTTTGTATTGTGAAGTGAATGTTGTTTTATTGACGATAAATATTTTAATAATATAATGATGAATTATTTTAGATGATGCTAATATAAAATGTGATATGTGAATTACATGAGAATATTGTTGTGCCTGCTTTATCTACTCCTTATACTTTCTATAATGATTGTGATTTCACACCCTTTCTACTTAGAAATATTGCCTCTATACCTGGGTAACTTGTAGGTGATCATGAGTAGTTCGTTGAAGTTTAGAGGATAGTTTCGGAGTGCGTTTATTTAGTTATGTTGAATAAAATGGTCTTGCTCTGATGCATAACATCGGGATTGGGACGTCTCACTTGAATAATCATGTTTTTTTTTTATTTTGAAGTTTTGAACTACCTTTATGGTATTAGTTTGTTTTTGAATTATGAATCATTAACGATGAAGTATGATGAAGTTTCTATAAAGTATTTTAATAAATATGTTTTGAGACTGTGATTTCCGCTGCAATAGTTTAAAGATTTTTTATGATGAATTATGATCATAAATTAATCTGAAAACCCGTGTTATGGAGTAGGATTGTTTACATGATGTTTGTATGAAGATGTGACATTCTTATTGGTGATTTTAATCGAATTTCTTCTCGTAAATTATATACGAATTGTATGTGGGTTTAGAAGGGTGTTACAAAGAGTTCCCCTCTATATAAATTATTCAAGACTCTTTCTTCAACCAATATAAAATTTGAAATCTTTCCTATAAGTACTCTTACTCGACATTTGGTGAACATTATTATCTTTCTAGTGGAAGTGGTTCTTGTAAAACAAATTGAGTTTTATCATCTATATATTTATATCTATATCCATATTATTAAATCTAATTCATTAAACATTATAACAACACATCATCAATTGTAACTCTAACACATCATCAAGTATAACTCTAAATTTGTCACATCATCCCATAGTTTTATTTCCATAGTTTTATTTGACGCATTCCAAAACTCATTTTCATCATATTCTTTATCAAATTTGAAGTCACGGGTTCGAACCCTAGAAAAAAATATCATTTTGAACAAATTAATCTAACAAATCAATTATTAATCCAACTATGTATTTTTATTTAAATTAAAAGTATTACCTCATATATCAAATATAAAAGAGATGTGAAAATTCAAACACAATAAAATATTTTTTGTTTTCCTGAAAATATAGCAATAAAAGTAACACTTGAAATACATATTTTTAATTTTAATCTAATTCTTACATATTTTTCAAGTATAAGTCATTGTAAGCTTATTTAAAATATAATATAGTATGCACAATTTTTTACTGTGTCTATATAGTTTACTACTATATTTTTTTATATAATATCAAATAATAAACTAATGACAAATAACAAAATACTACACAAAATATATAAGAGAATTCAAACACAATAAAATGTTTTTATATTATATCGGACAAAATAATCTAACACGCCAATCATTACTCCAACTATGTATATTTTCTTATATTAAGAATATTTTTCTCAAATTTTAAAAATAAAAGAGATGTCAAAATCCAAACACAATAAAATATTTTTTTTGTTTTCCTAAAGTTATAGAAATAAAAATAACACTTGAAATAAATGTTTTTGATCTTAAATTAATTCTTGCACAATTTTCAAATATAAGTCAATTTAAGTTAATCTTCTATATAATATATTAAATCTAATTCATTAAATATTATAACAACACATCATCAATTATAACTCTAAAACATCATCAAGTATAACTTTACATTTGTCACATCATCCTATAATCTTATGTGGTGCATTCCAAAACTCATTTTCATCATATTCTTCTTCAAATTTGAGGTCACGTGTTCGAACCTTAGCAAAGACAACATAAATAACATTATCAATCATTAATTCAACTATGTATATTTATTTAAATTTAAAATATTATCTCATATATCAAATATAAAAGAGATGTGGAAATTCCAATACAATAAAATATTTTTTGTTTTTGTGAAATTATAGCAATAAAAGTAACACTTGAAATAAATATTTTTAATTTTAATCTAATTCTTATATATTTTTCAAGTATAAGTCATTGTAAACTTATTTAAAATATATAGTATGCACAATTTTTTAATGTGTCTATATAGTTTACTATTATATTTTTGTATATAATATCAAATAATAAACTAATGACAAATAACAAAATACTACACACAAAAAATAAGAGAATTCAAACCCAATAAAATGTTTTTATTTTATATTGGACAAAATAATTTAACACGTCAATCATTACTCCAACTATTATATTTTTTTATATTAAGAATATTTCTCTCAAATTTCAAAAATAAAAGCGATGTCAAAATCTAAACAGAATAAAATATTTTTTGTTTTCCTAAAGTTATAAAAATAAAAATAACACTTGAAATAAATGTTTTTAATCTTAAATTAATTCTTGCACAATTTTCAAATATAAGTCAATATAAATTAATCTTAAAAATAATATATTATACAACAATCTTAAAAAAATCGATAAAATAAACATAAGTTTTATAAAGTTATTGAAAGTTTTATTTAATAATTATTATACTAAATTATTAATTTTATTTAACACTAAAAATAAATACTATATTTAATAAATTAAAGTAAAATATTTAAATAAAAAATAAGTGCAAAAATAACACATATTTTCTTTTCAAATAACACATATTTTCAATTAACACATATTTAAATTACATATATTTAAATAACACATATTTTCAAATAACACATATTTAAATTACATATATCATTCTCAATTAACACATATTTTCTTTTCAAATAAAATGTATATTTGTCTATGTAATTATTTTTATTATTGTCACTATCATAATTTATAAAAATTAATAATATAAATTTAATCTAGTTTTCATCTTAATTGTAGAGGGAAATTTTTTTCTTGTGCTTTTCATCATAATGTTCATTGTGGGTTGTGGTGTTATTGTTCGAGGTTGGTGTTCACATATATATAAGGCCACCTCTCCATATTTGTTTAGTTCTTTTCATCTTTCCTAGACTACTTATATTCTCCATGATTTTATCACTTCATAGATTCAACTTAAATTGTATTTTACTACAAACCATTAGACCATTAGATTCAACTACTTACCCATTCTCACAAAAATCAAAATTTCGACTCATTCACCAAAACCTTAGATCTATGCCTTTCAACAACTACTTCAATGCCGTAAAATTCTATTATATCATGATGCAAACATGGCTCACATTCTACTATCTTAACATATGCATCACAACGCAAATGCTTCACAAAGCACCCGCCACACTGGTTATTGGTGGTGAATAGATCAAATTCATGTTATAATCACTTCATCTAGAAGACTACATATACATATTTATTTACTATATATTAAAAGATTAAAGCCACAACAACACTTGTTAATTAATTAATCATAACGTTAATCCCTTCGCACAAACACACCTTCATCCGCCATATGGAAGCCTGCAAATATCACAAGAAAAATGAATTAGGGCAAAAATAAAATTAGAATGTCTAAAGCTAAATTTGTTGTAATTTAATTGATTAAAATGAAGTTACCCTAATTTGAGTGAGGTGTCTGAACTCTCATAGTCTTGTGGAGGACCAGTAGAGTTGTAAACATTAGTGACAGATTCTGAGGATTGACCTTCTTCAATAACCACATTCTCATATTCAACTCCTCCAACCATTTTTCCATTAATCATCATGCCCGCCACCTTAGGTGCCAAAACATACTACTCATTTATTAGCAATTTTCAAACTATATTGTAAAACTACTAAATATTCAATGTAAATGTACTAGTTTGCATGATGAAATATCTCAAGAAATTAATCTTAAAAATAAGAATAGATAGATTAAAAAAATTTGCATGATGAATGAAATGAAACATCTACAAAGAAAAAGAACATCATCATACATGTCTCTTTAGCCGATCATTCTCTTCCATCAGTTCTCTTCCCTGCAGATTGATAAGAGATTATATGAAGGAAGGAAAGAAGAAGCTTAAACACAATTTATTTAATTGGTTTTATTTTATTGTTAATATATCTTATTTTTTAATTAATTTATAATTACATATACATCAAGATATTTATTATTTGTTTCCTATTTTACTGCAATTTCAAGTGAAATTTGAATCTGACCTTAGAGATCACAAAGTCAAGCAAGAATTTGAGATAACACCTGGTCAACTTATTAAAGATTAAATAATATATAAATTTTAAAAATTCAATATCATTTTTTTTATTTCTAGTGAATATTGTTTTTTTTTTAATATGTAGTCTTTGACATCAGATTAAAATGCTTTATTCTTATTAATTTAGGACTATAATGCATCTATATTTCATAGAAATGAAAAATTTATTGAACAACAATAGTTTTGAATATATATAAGTTGAGATACATTTTATCTTTGAATTACTTTTCTCACTTTATTTTTATCACATCAACAATTATATTTTTTATACGGTCAGAATACCATATACAGTATATGTTAATAAAATTAGAAAAAAATATTCACTAATAATATAAAATAATTTTATACTATTAACTAGTCATACTGTTATTTTAAAATTAATTACATAACATAATTAATATGAATTTCCTATCATGTTTAAATTAATAGAACTTAAAAGCCAAAGTTTTCTAACCTTTCTTTGGAGATCATTGATCTCCAACATAATCTTCTCTCCCTGAAAATAAAAAACAGAAAGATATTTTAATTAAATTTAATCATAAGACAAAAATAACAATAAAAAGAGAAGGTAGAATTTAAGACCTTGTTTTCTATTACGCGCCCCAAGCCAATTTCAAGAGACTTCTCCAATTGTTGTAATTGTTCAACATTCATACCTTGAAGATCCTCTCCCCTCATCTGCCTCAGTTGATGACTCTTCTCAGCAATTTCCTTGTTCAATCTCGTACAGTTGCTGTTTTCAACTAACTGCACCATCAAACATCAAACGTGGATCACAACCTTAAACTTAAATCTTGTTCATTTTGTCGCATCGAAAATGGTGTGTCAATACATAGAACTAACTAACCTGCAGCTCAAGAGACGGTTCTCCCATCTTTGCCAAATTCTTTGAGTGCAAATGATGCCTTTCAAGTATTTCCCTCATGCTAATTCATAAATCATAACACATACATATCAAACTCAAATGCTACCAACTCTAACCGATAAAGAAAAGTTTTGAACTCAGAGTCGTTGAGGACATGCAAGACAGACTACCGTGCAGACCCAAAATTTATCACAGTTAAGCCATAGTTAAAAAAAAAAACATCATAAAATATTTGTTATAACTAAACCATGATTCGGAAAACATGGATCTTCACATGATGCATATAAAACTACAAAAAATGTGAAAAGATAGAAACCTCAAGTTGGAGTATTCAAAGAGCTTCCCAGTAGAAGAAAAAATGATGAGACCAACATCAGCATCACACAGAACTGAAAGCTCTTCAGCCTTTTTGAACAAACCTCTTCTTCTCTTTGAAAACGTCACTTGCCTCGCCGTTGCGTTCTCGATCTTCTTTATCTGGATCTTCTCCCTCGCCATATTATAAACCCCTTTACCTTAATTTAACCTCATTAGGATAAAAAACAAAAACACAAAAAGAAAGTAAACAAACACTTTATTTTTTGCTATATATATATGAATATATGAATGATAATAACACAGAGAATGAACCAGCGTGTAACTGAGAGAAAGAATGAAAACCAACCTAAAAAAAGATGAGACAAAAGCGAGAGAAGGTATGTTTTTCTTTCTAGGAGATGGAAAATGCAGGCATTTAGCTGATTTTAGCTTTGTTTTGGAAATTGTAGAGTTTGAAATTGATTGTTAGTTCAAGTATGAGATCCTGCAGGTAGAAGAAGGTAAGAAACTGGTGAACAAATGGGTGTTTGTGTGGTGAGGGTTTGTTGGGAAGGAAGAAGAAAGAAGTGTACTTGGTGGATTTTAGTTTCCTTTTTGAGGGGAAAGGCGTTGGTAATTGGAATAGTAAAGAAAGAAAGAAACGTGGGATTGGATTGTTTGGGTCGTGAGGATGAAAGTAACCAATGAAAAGAGAGAAGAGAATGAGTTTGTGTGGAAGTGTGAAAAAAGTAGAACCCTTTATGGTAAGACAGCTAAAGTGTCTCGCTCGTCTCCCAAAGGTCGCACAGGGTATGAGTATGACTAGTCACTGGATAGGGTTTTTTTAATAAATTATTTGTATCCTAAACTTTTATATATATATATATATATATATATATATATATATATATATATATATATATATATATATATATATATATATATATATAACACGTGATTTCTTAGCTCACCCTTAAGTTTCTTAGGTATCACGGGAATTTCTTTAGATACATCTCAAAATTAGAAGTATATTTTCGGTACGTATCAATATCTGATAAAATATAAATAAAAATTAGAAATTTAATTTCGATTTTGTACGAAAGTGTATTTTCGGTTTTATTCTTAACAGAAATCAGAAAACATCATTGAATTGCATAACATAGATATCAATATAATTCATAACATAAACGTAGCAAATACATTTAGGAGTTAAACATAAATCAAATATTACAAATCAACGTCCGGGTGGACGTTGCAACATCCTAATAATATCATCGACCAATCTTGTTAAAGTCGCATCTAGCTCGATCAGAACTTTCTCCTCAAAACTGTTATAAGTAGACCACATAGCCCGTAAATCAGCGTTGTTCTTCAGCTCACGGTTGATGAACTGAAGCTTCCCATCTTTGTCAACCGATAGCGAGCGGTACTTGATCTTCACTACCTTGTAATTGTACTTGTTGGTCTTGTACGTCGAATCAATTATGAGCATGGTAGGAAACATGTTGAATAATTTAATGGAATCAGGATGAGTTCAATAAATATCTCTAACTGTTACCCCACCATCACCTCGTTCGTGCCTACAAACATAATTGTTTTCATCTAGAAGTTTCAAGAGGTGTTGTATCTCGGTTCGATCCTCACTAAATGCTAACTTGGTTTGATAGCACTTATTGTAAACTTGTTTGATATTTGATGTGTTCTCTGGTCTTTTGGGCTTCAAGATTGCAATTATGTTTTTGGACGGTAGCAAATTCAAAGTCATGTCAGAAACACATATCTTCTCATCCGGAAGGAGCCAATATGCAATTGGATGACCAACTAACTTTTGAGTTAAATCTTGATTGTGTAAACCGCTAATTACATTCAATTTTCATTTCTTATTTGCCATAAGATAATCACGCAGCCTAAATGAACATTCACATTTTCTTGAACCGGTGTCGTCGCATTTAAAATTTTGAATATGATGTATGTATTTCCCATTTTTTCGCATGTAAAAATCACAAATGCATTTCTTTTATCCGTACCATTATCGGGCCTTGTTATAACAATATCAAATCCTAGTTTTGTTGCCTCTATATGAATCCACTGCAACATGTCTTCACGTAATTCAAATTCTTCAACATTTTCAAATTGCTCATGAACATCTAAACCCTAATTACGATAGGAGAAACTACGAGCGACGAAACAACTTCAGACACATCGGGTTTGGGATTGTTATCGGGTTGCACCATACCTATGTTACATAAATAATATAATTATTAACATGTCACAGTGAAATTTGCTGTAAAAATAAACACAGACAGAAATCGAAAATTAACTTCTGGTTCTGTTCAACCATAAATCGGATGTATACTTTCGGTTTCTACTTAACCTTTTTTCTACAAAAAATAACAGATTAATGTAGGGAATAAGGGATGAAATGAATAAACTTTACCTGGAATTCTACTTCCTTGAGCTCTTTGTAATATGATGAACCACAAAAATGATGTTTTGGAGCGGAAAATGGATTGAGAATGATGAGATTTTTTGGAGGTTTTGAGTGGAAAGTGTGAAATGTTGGCGATCAACATGTCTATACTGGTTACTATTTTAAGTAGCTTGTGTCATGACAGAAACCGGAAGTATACTTCCGGTTATATATGAAATATCCAGGTGGCAACACAATTTAATATTCTCGCTAATAGAACTGGAAACAGAATTCCAGTTTAGAGCCGGAGTTATACCTCCAGTATAGTTTATTACATTTTGAAGGGTAAAACCACATTTGGTCTGTTTTGTACAAAATAAGGTGGAAGCTGGAAGTACATTTCCGGTTTTGGGAAGGGTTGTTTCGAATTTCCATAGGGTGTCTAACTCCACTATGGGGTGGGTTAAGAAATCTCAATATAAAAAAGGAACCTCCGTTTTTTTAAAAGTTGTCATAGTAATTCTAAATAATTTAGTCTACATAAATCTTGTTTGAACGACTTATAGTTTTATCAAACAACATATATATAATTTTGTCTGAAAGATTTAGATTCTTAGGGATAACTAAACTCTTGTTTGAGAGATTTAGTGTCTCTTCAGTCAGATTATCTAGACTGAAGAATCTAGATTTTCCATGATAGATAAGACCTCACGAGAGGAAGTATTTTGATTTTCCCATAAGCTGTGATTTTAAAACGCATTGCCTTCTACCAAAGGTCTCGTGTTTGAGGGAATATGTAGTGTTATATTTACAAAAGGTCTTTCTTAAGGCGATGTATTTAGATCGTCCTAGAAGAGGCCACGATAAAATGTCGTCTAGAGGGAGGTATCATATTTCCCAATGGTATTCCTATATCCCCAACGTGGGGAACATGGGGTAAGAAGCTTCTTGAACCAAGGTCATTAACTAACACACATCTCACTTAGAAATATAGATTCAACGGTCCACCATTGATTGAATGGATAATGATCATTTCCAAAAAATCCTAGGCCCTAAAGGCCTCTATAAATACATGTTCTCTCAAGGGAACAAGGGCATGTCTTAAACAAACAACTACATGTAAACATATGTTTGCTTCCAAGTGTCATATATTATATGTAGATCCTTCCACCTCACATTAGAAGAACTCTTAAAAAAACCTCAAAACACCATTGTACAAGGTTTCTCGTCGCCGCGAGAATGCTTTAACCATCATATTATATTATAAACCTACTAAGGACTTTGAGTCTCCTTGCCCTTGCAGGGGGAACACACACACTTGTACTTTTTAACTAGTATATATGGCACCCACTGTGGGCCCCGATAAAATTAACATGGATCACACTCCTACTCTAACTCTCTCCATCTTCCCTCTGAAGATGACCAACAAAAATACAACCTACAACACAAACATCATCTTCGCAGGCTTCTCTGATGGAGGTAACTATGGATCTTCTTAAAGGAAATACACAAGGCATGTATTTACACAAAATGTAATATCCCTTAGCTTCCCTAAAATCTCTCAAGGGGAAACAGAGGTTAATATCATCTTTTCTGAGGAGGACGCCAGCAGACTCCATCCTCACGATGGATCCCCTAGTCACCACTGTGCAACGAGGGAATTACGACATCAAGAGCGCTATGATAGACCCTTGCAACTTTGTTGACGTCTTATTTTGGGATACCTTCCAAAAACTACCACTCAATCCGAACTACATAAAAACATTTAATAGTTCTTTGACGGGGTTATTAGGCGAACAAGTACAAATAATGGGTCACATAACCCTAGAAACCACATGTGGCGAGGGAACTCACTCCAGTGCGATTAACGCTAACTACCACATTATAGATGTAGTATCACCATATAACATCATTAGTGGGCGACTGACTATCAGCGTCTTGGGAGAAGTCATATACATTATGTATATGATCTTGCAATATATGCTCCCAGATGTGTGAGTCGAAATAATTTTAGGGCACTAATAATCGGCTCGCGAATGCACCTAAGTAGCCAAGAGACAATAAGAGAATAATATGCCCTTGTTAATGTCCCGCATTCTGAAGTTCCAAGTATTGACTTTGAGTGTTGGGACCCTAGACTATGTGTCATACTCCAATTTTTGACCTAATATCCCACCTCTTTTTTCATTATTCCGTAACATCAAGAGATCATCTCATTCATCTCTGTATCACTAACCTCATAAAAATGCAAGAGTTTGTCTTGTTTGCTTATTTCACAAGTAAGATATGTTGGATCAAGGAGCTCAAGTGGTTGATTGATCAAGAAAATATGTGTTCCTAAATGATTTAAACTTCTTATTCACTTATGATGATCAAGTGATTCCCCTTCATCAATAATAAAGCTCAAGTATGCATCGTTTTAATTTAATCAAGTTTCAAATTCATTTGCACCTCAAATTAGGGTTGTTGATCAGAGAGGACTTAATGTTAACTCTTGACCAAAGCATGACCTAATATTTTGAAGCGTTATTAAATATTGTCATATGATTCCTTATAGCCTCCTCACGTGTCCTAATTGGCTAAAGGAACTTGTTCATTAATAATTGAAGATTTGGAATTCATCTGATGAAAAGTCAATTGCTCAGGGTCAAAGTTTGATTTTTTAGAATTTTGGTCAACCATGGACTTCTAAGTCACGAATCATGAAAATATGGTTTATGAATATATTTGATCAGGCCTAATCAAGAAAATCAAGGATAGATAAAAAATTAGGGTTTTGAAATATTTCCAAGTACAAAAAATTCATGTTCATTTAACATACTTTTTATGATCATATCTTCCTCCTCAAGAACCCTAAACTTGCAAACAATGACTCTTTCAGGAGCTCTCATTACACATTTCAATGTGGTAAAAATATTTGAAGTCAAAAGGATCCTTAAAGTACTTAAAATTGATAACAAAGTTGAAAATCTCAACACTTTGTTGTACCCCAAAATTCGTCCTCCTCATTTTTATAAATAATTAGCTTACACTTAATTTTTAGGTCCATCGCGTATATAGTCCATTCATGCATTAACCATGGTTTTGAGGCGATCCCCTGTGAAAAGAGCTATTATTCAGTCAGACATAGTTTAAGCGGAGTTTATTTTGCAGACTGTTTATGAGTGTTTCGGGCATTCAAAAAGTAATAACTCTTTTCTCGTTGTATTTTTTGGTTAATTTTTGACTTGAAAGTCCATCTCAATATTATCTCTAACTTTTGTTTTCGGGTCGGAGGCTAATTACGTGAAGAAGGTCTCTAGAAAATTTGATCTTTCAAGGGCTATAAACTGAGTTTTTGTGTTGAACCGTGTTTTCGGGACGCTAAAAAATTCATAAATTTTGACTGGAACTTTATATTTGAGTGGCTTCGGCGCCCAAAATTCCGTCTCGAAGTCCTCTTTGACTTTTGTTCTCGGGCCGAGAGCTAATTCTTCACGGATTAAGCCCAAATTTTAATCTTTGTAAGAGTATTCGTGTTGAACTGAACGATATTTTCTCTGACGCGCAATGTTCAAAAAATCATATCTCCCTTGATTTTTATCTGATCGCGATGGAACTGGTGCCAAAAGTTCACGAATTAAGTTGGCTCCGACTTTCGTTCATATCCAAAGTTCAGATTTTGACAGAAGACCGTCGTCCGAGGCGTTTTCTCTAGGTGGCGTAGTGAAAATTCTGTATGTGTTAAAATTTCATAGTGTCAAGCGAAACTTCAAAAGTTAATATCTCCTTAATCGTTTGTCGGATCAATCTGAAATTTTGTCAATGTGGCATGATTTTTTGTATTGGGCCCAATTTCTAATTTCGCACAAATCACGAGGTCTGATGACGCGGACATAATTTACCCAAATCAAGCCAATTTGGGCTCAATTTTGAGTCCAATTCACCCAAGGCTATTTTCTCAAGTATAAATCAATTTTGGCTCTCATAACTTGGGAGGATTTTTTATTTGTGAAGTTTCAACACAACAACACTCTTCTATTCTCTCTCAATCCTCAAGAATCAAATTAAGCTTTTTCTCCTATTTTCTCAAGAATGCGCGCATACCACATGATATCACTTTGGGAATCATATTGATCGAGCTATTTCAGATTATTTGCTTGATTGATTCCATCTTACTCGAAGTTTTTCGGAGTATTTGCTTTTGCTTGCTTCTGGAGTATTTTTGTTTGTTTGGTACACTTCCCTTTTATTTTACCTCTCGCATTTATCGCTTTTCTAGAGAGCATGAGAAGTAGGAGTTTTTCTCGCTTTCCTTGCCATGAGAATTAGAAATAGAGATGTATGACGGGGCTCTTCGTTGCTTATCATGTAAGGAATCCCTCTAGTATATTTATAAACCCGTTTAGGGAAATTCCGCATTTGTGTGCTATTTGTGTTTGGTGTGTTTAAAACCCTACCATTATGGTAGGTATTTAGCATGGGTGTTTACATTTTGTGATAAATACCTCAGAGAAGGCACCTTTCCTCCTCCCCTATTGAAGTCCTCAAAGAGAAGGCAAGCGGAAAGGGTTTGCAATCGACCCCTGCACTTTCGTCTGTGTCATCTCTAGCTCATGTGCATCGCGATGCATCCTTTTTATTGATTCGTCTAGTGGGAAAGGGTCTAACTTTCTGACCCTCCACACTTTGTCTAGAGTTCGCTTCGGCCTGCGCTGACACTCGCATTATTCATATACTATCCCACTTGGTAAAAAAATACCAAGGCGTGGTCATTATCTCCAACCACAAGGCCTGTTTGTTTCGACTAAAGTCCTCTCATCTTCCCCTCTCCTTCACCGAATTTGATTGTGCATTGTATTTTTTGTGTGCTTCTGCCAAAGCACTTGTTTGTTCCTTCCCCTTGGATCCCTTGGGTTTTCAACCAAAGTGGACATTAGGATAGTTTTTCCCTAGGACCGCTTAGTTATATTATCTTTCGAGCTTAGACATTAGGACAGTTATCCATGTATGTCAACATAGGTAGATATTCCCTTTTCATCCTTAACCTTAGGATCAATCATTGTATCATAACATTAGGGTATAACTAGTTAGTTTCTCTTAGATGTTTTCTTCTTTTTTGTGTTTAAAACTTTTTTTAGAAAGAACATGCTTCACCCGCACCGTTCATTAAAAAACACAAAACCCACCAAAACATATGAGTCGAACTACAACGCTCTGACTTTCCTATTGCACGAGGAATACGTAGTCATCTGGTCATGGGGCTCGACCGAGCAAACTTTGTAAATACTTCCTTCTTTTCCCCGTGTTTCTTTTCTCGTGCATTCTCTCTTAGTTTGTAAGATTTAGCTTTAGACATAGATAAACACACCCATTAGATAGAAAACAGAAGTGGATCTTGTAGAGTACTACAGACGTGTGAGGTGCTAACACCTTCCCGTCATGCAACTGACTTCCTTACCAAATTTCTTGGTTGTAAGACCGGGATTTCTCCCTTTTAGGTTACTCAATGTTTACCTTTCTCCTTAGGTGAGATGAAAAAATGTTTGATGGTGACTTCATTGATATTCTATCAGATAAGTTTGTCTAGTTCCTTAAATTGGCGACTTCACTAGGGACATATAGACCAAATGTTGGTCCATCCCAGAGTCGATCGTAGCTCTTGTTTTCTTTTCTATTTGGGTGTTTATTTATTTACTCGCTTTATCGCACCATTCACTTGTATGTTTTGCATTGCATCCTATGTGGCATTCATTTTTATTTCTTATATAATGTGTTGCTGGACTGGCTGTTTTATTGGTGGGTGGATGTTACCATGAGGTAAAAGTCCCAGTATCTTGGCCAGAATGTTTGACCATAGGAACACTAGGGTTAGAGTGGAACATGACGGCCATTGGACGAAGGTCTGGTTAGTGTTATCATGTCGTCCACGCTCAGATGAGATTCAACTGGCGTACTATTTGTTAGAATGAGATTTGGTTCTGCAATTATGTCTTTGAGTTTGATGATAACAAATAGTATGTTTAGGTGAACAATTTTGTTACTCTAATGTTTGTTGTATTTTTAAGAATAAACAAACAGGTACTGCTTCTGATGAATGGCGTGGCCAAAACATTAGAAGAGAAAATTCTTTGCTTCTAAGTTATAGAGGTTCTAATAAAAAAGTAGCGAGGAAATCTTCAAAAGGCTCTGAAGCTCAATTACTCTGATACGACCGTCTAAAGAAACCGGTCAGAAGATATAAAGACAGAAGTGTTGTTTATGTCCAGATGCGGAAGACTCAAGTTTCAGAAGCTAAATGGTTATGAAGACCAAGTGCTGAAGACTCTGAAGAAAGTGCTTCTGAAGATTCCAAGACTTGAAGTTCTTTCAACCTTAGGTTACGATACAAGGTTACAAGACCAAGCGCTGAAGACTCTAAAGAATTTGATTCTGAAGATTCCAAGACTTGAAGTTATTTCAACCTTAGGTTACGATGCAAGGTTCTTCAAAATCAAGTTCTAAAGACTCTGAAGAGGAAGATTTGAAGATTCTAAAGACTTAAAGTTTTGATTAACCAGAAGTTTGATTCTCCACTTATAAACTCATGCTCGCAGAAGCCTCTAAAGTGAAGAAGGAAAGAAGATAATGTTAATGTGGTACAACAGTACATGGTACAAACAAACGTTTTATTCCACTACCATGAAGGATGGACAATGCGTATGATCTTGTCCCCCATGTTCTTTCAAGCCGCCATAAATTTCATATTTCCAAAAGTACCCTTTAACAGTTACATCACATGTATGGCAGTATAAAAGAGCTTGAAAACTTGAAGAAACAACTGCTAATTCACAAAGAAACGCTCTATGCTTTAACGCTATTTTTCTTGTAAAAAGTTGTAAATTCTTTCAATTCATTTGTACTAAAAATCTTTTTACATATCAGCTTGTGTAGAAGCATATTTATTTGTACTAAAACTTGAGAGACCAGTTGGGTCAGCTTCTCAAGAAGTCTAAGACAGTTAGTCTTATAGGCTGTTAGTCACACACAATTGGTGTGTGCAGGTGTTAGTCACCGGTAGTTGCTCGTGCAAGTGTAATTAGTTTGATTATAGTGGGTTAAGTCATCGGTGGAGAGAGGCAAATCACCTCATAAGGGTGGACTAGAGTAGCTTGAGGTTTTCAATTGAACTAGGACAAAAATTATGTGTTCTTTAATGATTTCCTTATCTTTCAATCTTCATCAAAGCAAAGCACATTCAAGGGGATTTGTTTTAAAAGGAAAGTTTTACAAGTATATAACCCAATTCAAACCCCCAATTTCTTGTGTTTTTCACACCTTCAATTGTCATCACAGCTCCGGTTATGAAGTGATAAAAGTTTGGATTTTTATCAAGCACCTAACAGTGTTGAGTATCGATCTAGTGTGTGAAAAACAACAATGGCTGCTCGAAATGGCAATGTATTTGTTATTGCTTCTGATCAAGATAGAGATTCTTATAGCTCAAAACCTCTGATCTTTGATGGAGAAAGTTTTGACTACTGGAAAGACAGGATAAGAAGTCATCTTCTTGGATTCGACCTAGATCTATGGGATATTATAGTTGATGTCTACACATACCCAGTAGACGAAGAAGGAAGAGAAGTTCCCAAAAGTGCCTTGACAGACGCTCATTAGAAGATGTATAATAATTATCATAAAGTAAGAACAATCCTTCTAAGCGTAATATCTTATACAGAGCATGAAAAGATCACTAATAAAGAGACTGCTAAGTCTATCTTTGATTCTCTTCAGATGACTCATGAAGGAAATGCTCAAGTCAAGGAAACTAAGGCATTGACCTTAATCCATAAGTACAAAGCTTTCAGAATGGAGGAAGATGAGTGTGGAAAAGATATTTTCAAGATTTCATATGCTTGTTGAAAGACTCAGAATTCTGGACAAAGGATATACTACTGCAGATCACGTTAAAAATATTATTAGAAGTCTACCTGTAAAATGGACACCCATGGTAACTTCTTTGAAATTGGTGAAGGATCTAAATAACACAAGTCTTGAAGAACACATTAGTTATTTAAGAATCCATGAGATTGAGCTTCAACAAGATGAGCCTCAGAAGAAAGATAAATTCATCATTCTCAAGTCTAAGTCCAAAAAGACTCAGGTCTATCAAGCAATGGAGGAATCATAAGATTCTGAAGAAGACTCAGATGAAGATGAATTATCTTTGATTTCTAGAAAGATAAACAAACTGTGGAAATATAGACAAAGTAAGTTTAGAGGGTCAAGGGATTCTAGAGATGGACAAGAGTCTACATCTGACCAAAGAAGAGATTTAAAAAAGGAAGTCTTATGCTATGAATGCAATGAATCTGGGCATTACAAAAATGACTGTCTCAAGCTCAGAAGAGAAAGAAAATCAAAGAAGATTTTCAAAGCTAATAAAGTTCTAATGGCAACATGAGATGATTCAGATTCAGAAGAAGTCGATTATGATGAAAACTAGCACTAGCAGATCAATATCAGAAGATGAACTACTTCTTGATGAAGAGTCAGATTCTGATGAAGACGATGAGGTACTTTCTTCCCTTTCTCATTCTGAATTAGAATTATGATGATTTGAACTCATGAAAATGTATCAGCTTCTTCTGAGAAAGCACAGAGATATGAAAAAGACCTTTGTGACTGCCTCTGAAACTTCTACTAAGAGTGAGCCAAATATTTTAACTTTAAATGAAAAATTATTCTCTTTAGAAAGAACAAATGCTGCTCTTAAAAGTAAGGTTTCTAAATTAGAAGAAGATATTACATCTAGCATATCTGCCTCTGATGAGACTGAGAGGTATGATAGAGCTTTTCAACACTTCCTTGATAAAAGCGTAGATAGAAGCAAAATGGCTTCAATGATCTGTGGATTTAGAAGAAATGGAAGTAGAGGTTTATGATACTTTAGACCAACCAAGCCAATGGATGAGCAAGAGGGTTTTAAGCTAATACCTCTATTTGAACAATTCGTGCTTGCTGGCACTGAAATAGAATGTTAAAAAGCAGAAGAATCGGATTCAGATGGATCACAATCACTGACATAGAAGGAAGCTTCTAAGCCAAAGTATAATGCACGAATTCCATACAATTATACTTCCGCACAAAATATAAAGGTGTAAAGACCTCTGGAAAGACTAACAAGAAAGGACCCAAAGTATGGGTACCAAAAGGTCAGATTGTCTATGTTGCATATGTTCTAGACAGTGCCTCTAAGGCACCAGTTATTGCACCTGGAGAATGGATGCTTGCTACACTTGCTGGGAAGAAGATCTATGTTGCAAGATGTGGAACTTAAATCCAAAAGACATTTTAAATTGTCAGAATAAGTTGATTCTAAAAGAAGCTTTGAAAAGTCAAAAAGAAAAATCATCAGATTCAACAGCGTAACTTCTCTATTTTCTATTTTGCTTATTTGCTCTAAATATCAATCATCAGAAGATGCTTCCGTTAGAAGTGTCTCTGGTCAGAAGGAAACCTTTTGGTTTTCTAATCTTTGAGAATATCAAGCTTATCTCTTAATAAGTACAACGTGTAACCTTTTGGCTATCCCTAATCATCACACATTATCTAAGCTAGATAATAAACAGTACGCTAATTATGAGATTTGATCTATCATGATTATTTTTATTAATTACTCCTAAGGATTTTTGTCCATTCTCAATTTAAAAAATATATATTTTCTATCTCTCTTTGAAAACCTATTTTAACTCATTTCTCTATATGTAGTTACAAAGTATTTTACCCTCTCATTCATATCTTCTTACCCGCCTTTTGAAACCCTAAGCTCTAAATCTCTCTTCTCTCAAAAGCTTTTATGCAAATATCCTTTTCTCATCTCTCTAAATAATCACGATGACTATTGCTCAATAAGAAGTTGTTAAGTTTTCTCAGGAATATGAATAAACCTCTAATCCTAACTCGTCCGCAAGGTTTTCATCGTCATCAACCGTGGCAATTTCTACTTCATTATCACTGGCGGTTAATCTATCATATGTTTCATCATCTTCATTAATGCCTCCTTCATTATCTTCATCTTCATCCTCTTTAACATTTTTTGGAGAAAACCACATCACAAATAAGTCTCTTCAAACTCATTGCAACGTGGAATCCAAAGATTTGTGGGTTCTAAATGAACTGTTGGTTGATTTCAAAAATCTGGATGAAAATAAATGTGACATTCAGGATCAGTTAAATGCCCAAGGGTGGGAAAAATACTTTAACAGGCTTCAAGGCCCTATTTATGAAGATTTAGTCAAAGAATTTTGGAGAATGGACGATTGTGATGATTTCTTCATCATATCTCATGTTCTAGGGTAAAAGATCATCATCACAGAAGAGTATATTGAAACACTTTTGCATTTGAAGTTTCGTAAAGGAAAAAGGGTCTAGGGACTGGACTCTTTGTGAAAATCTATTATAAATTCCATCAATCCGCTTATGTTCAAAGAATTCTCTGCAGCAAGGAAAAGTACAAGAGTAAAGATATCCACAACACTCTTAGGGCATGACACAAGATCATTCTAAACTGCATCAACCCTAGGCCTTCGTCGAGATCTTCTGATTATTCCAATGTAAATTAGAAGTTCATGTTGTACGAACTGCACACCAAGAAAAAAGATAAATCTTCCCCTGATCTTGTTCAATTACTTAAGGGATTCTATCAGAAAGACGGGAACTATAACATTTCCAAATAAGAAGATTTCTACATACATTATGTGTGGTCGTCTTCTGACAGATATCTTTGTCGAAAATGGTTTGGTGAATTTTTTAGTTGATGAAGCTAAATGCACAAACGATCTATTGTCAACACTTGGAGATCATTTCAATGCGCATACTCTGAAGAATATGAAGATGATTGAAGAAGTTGTTGTAGAACCTGAGGTCAAGACTCTTGATTATTACTTCTTCAAATGGAGTCCCATTGTGTATCCTCTTTTTACAAAGAAAGATCTTGTAGAAGCAGTTGTAAAATATGTAAGGATGATGGAAGCTGAATAATATGATATGTCTAACTTTGACTACTCTCAATTACCTGTTAATGAAGTCGAGTGCTCAACTAGAAAGAGGAAAAGGAGATCTAAATCCTCTGATCTAGAAAGGAAAAAGAAGAAGAAGGTTACAATTCTCAGTAACGCCCCTATGGAGGAAGAAAATCAATCCAGTAAGTCAACTTCCATTACTTCTAATAAAACTCCTCAAAGTTTTGTTGTTCCATCTTCTTTCAATCCTAGTTCTTCTATTTCCTTTAAAACACCATCATTTTCATTACCACCTCATGCACCTTTACCGTCTAAAAACTTCGCTTCAAACTCCTTTACCATTCCTACATCATTCTCAACCTCCATTACAATCCCTCTAAATTCTTCTACATCTAATGTTCCTACATGTTTTCAAATTCCAAATCAATAATTCACTGACCAAACAACAAAAGTTGTTATACCACCAACAATAACCCAACCCGTTATGACTCCCATTTTATCCACCTCCATGATCACCTTCACTCCCCTCATCATGTCATCTCCACCAGCAAGTCATACAACGATATCTCTTGGTATTCACTCCAATCTTCATTTTTCCTTCTTCAACAAAGAACACTCTATTCCTGTTAAGAACATAGCTTATGGTGATTCTACTACACCCTCAAACAATGATGAATCTGAACGAATGGAACCTGACAACCTGGAATTTTAGAAATTCCTTTAGAATCAGATTCAATGTCTGAACTTTTGGGCTTTACCGAGGTTGTTCATTCTTCTGAACCTCTGTCTTCTAATCTTTCACTAGTCATCTATGAGAAATCCTTCCCCAAAACATTAGTTGAATGTCTAGACATGTTTAGGGAGAAGACATAAAAGAAGATTATTAAGCTCAATGAAGAGGCTAGGATTATCTCTTCACACAAGGATGTGGATGCCTCATGGGGACATTGTGAGCTTTGGATGAAATCAGAGGTTAAGAGAATCTTCCACTTTTTCGAAACTTCCAGAACAACTGCTGTAGAACTTGTTAAGTAGAAGGAGGACGAACTAGAAAGAATTTGTGCCTTCCACCTTATTGCTAAGAGGCAGAAGGAAGCAGAAGCCAAAGCTATTCAAGATGCTGCTGAGGCAGAAAAGAGGAAATAGAAGGAAGAGGCAAGGCTAAAGGCTGAAGAAGATGCAAGAGTCCAATCTGAAAAGGACAGTCTGGACTCTGAGGTAGACAAGGCAAATGAATCTTCTCAAGTTGCTTTGGTTGACCCTTCAACTCAGCAACAAATCAACAATATCAATTCTACTATGGATGTGATGAAATATGAACAAAAAGAAGTGAAACAGAGTCTAGATGAGTAGAAAACGGTTAATGAGAATGTTTAGAATATGCTGGATTTGATTCTTCAGAAGATTGCTAGACCAGATCACTCTCCTTCCAATTCTTAAAACTGATATTGTTGAATCGTTTTCATGTTTTTCTTTTGATTAAGAACATTTTATCTTCATCTTCTTCTGCATCTTTTGAACATATGTTTAGTATTTTCAATGAATGAAAGTATTTTCCTTTTGTCTACTATTTTATTTATGTGTTTTTCACATTTTTTCAAATATAACTTTTGATTATGACAAAAAGGGGGAGTAGTTGAAGAAGTAATTTTGATTCTCAATGCTCAAAGTCTCTGAAAAATGCTGCTTACATTTCTAACCAAATATAAATTGTTGTTTCTTGGTAGAATTATGTTTCTTTTCTTTTTTAGGATTTTTATGGAATCTGAAGAAAGTCATGCATCTGACTCCTTGCACTAGACTCTGAAAGAGTTGGTTCAAAGTCAAGTTCTAACTGGAGAATCTAGAACCTGTTTGAGCGATGTTAAGTTCAAGATCTCAGTTGAGAAGTTGTATCTTCAAGAATCAAGACTCTCATAGATATTCTATTTGATCTGTTGGAACCAGGTGTTAGAACATGGTTTGGTTCTACACGCATCTTAGAAGTTTTGTTGATAACAAGTAATGTTGATGACAATTATGTTCTGACCCTGATAAATACATATTTTGTGTGAAGCATTCTTGTCTCCTGATTTTTTAATGAAGTATGTAGATGATTTTCTGATTCTGAATGGAAAAGGAGAACATGTTACAATTATGAAGATATAAGAAGTTCTAATATTTTGTAAAAGAATTTCTAAGAGAACTTAAAAAGATACACATGTAAAAGCAGTCTTTAAGACTATCACGCTTGTTAGAAGAAGTTCTGCTATGATCAAAAGACAAACGTCTGAAAGCACTATGTTGCACTACAAACTCTGATTCCTATATGTTGGATGCTTAGTTCTGATGCGTTACAAGGAATCAAATGGGAATATTTGAAGTAACGACCAATTTCCGGCAAGATCTCGTTTTTATGGAAAGCATAATTAATTACAAATATTATTCTTCCATTTGTGGAATCTATGTTTCCAACAGATTTAAATTCTCACGCCTATATAAAGACAAAATCATGAAGAATTTCAAACAACTCTTACACGCATATTGTAGAGAAAATTTTCAACGAAAGCATTCATATTTCTCTAGTTTCAATTGAGCTCAAAATATATTGTGTAATACATCACAATAGTGATATAGCTTATTAGAAGCATCTTTTATACATAGTTGTAATTGTTCTATTAGTTGTAATTCCTTGAGAACCAGGTTGTGGTTTATCCCAAGAAGACAAATACAATTGTCTTTGTGAATTGTAATCTATTGTTGAATAGTGGATTAAGACCTCGTTGAGAGAGGCAAATCACTTTGACGGGTGGACTGGAGTAGTTTGAGTTTAAATGAACCAGGATAAAAATAGTTGCGTCAAACTGTTTTAATTTAGAAAAACCCAATTAAACCCCCCCTTTCTTGTGTTTCTCAACCTTCAATTGGCATTAGAGCGCCTGGTTCTGGGTGATAACACTTAACTATGTTAGATAAAAGATCCAGCTTGAAAAACACAATGACAGAACCAGTTCAGAACAACAATGACCACTATGACGACAAAGACAGAATCACCGGCAGACCCCCAATGTTTGATGGAGAAAATTTCGACTACTGGAAAGACAAAATCAAAAGTTTCTTTCTGGACCATGACACTGATCTTTGGGATATGGTAACTGATGGCTAAATTCATCCTATTGATGCAAGTGGTCAGAAGATTGAAAGAAAGAAAATGTCAGATCAGCAAAAGAAAGAATTCAAAAATCATCACAAAGCCAGAACAATCCTCCTAAGCGCCATCTCATACACTGAGTATGAGAAGATCACAAATAGAGACTCAGCTAAGAACATTTTCGACTCCTTAACAATGACGCATGGAGGCAATACACAATTCAAAGAAACAAAAGCTCTTACTCTCATTCAAAAGTATGAAGTTTTCAAAATGGAAGAAGATGAAACTATTGAAGCAATGTTCTCAAGGTTTCAAATTCTGGAAGTTGGTTTAAAAGTTTTGGACAAAGGATATTCTATTGCTAATCAGGTAAAGAAAGTCATCAGAAGTATTCCCAAGAAATGGAGGCCTATGGTGACAACTCTCAAACTTGCAAAAGATCTTAACAAAATCTCTCTGGAAGAACTCATCAGCTGATTAAAAAGTCACGAGATAGAATTAGAAGAAGATGAGTCCTAGAAGAAAGGTAAGTCTATTGCTCTTAAATATAACAAAAAATATGACTCTAATGCTTTTCAGGCTGAAGAAGAAAACTATGGAGGATCATCATCAAAATAAGATGAGCCATCTCTGCTCTCTAGAAGATTTCAACAACTCTGGAAGAACAGACAAAGGAAGTTCAAAAATACAAGAAGATCTAGCAATCATTCTGACTCATCCTCTGGATACAAAAAGACAAGAAGCAAAGATATTGTATGCTACGAATGTAAGGAACCTGGTCACTATAAAAGTGATTGTCCTAAACTTCAGAAAGAGAAGCCAAAGAAGAGGTTTGACAAAGAAAAGAAGAAAAGTCTTATGGCAACATGGGATGATTCAGATTCTTCTGAAGCTTCGTCAGACTCAGAATATGAAAGAGCCAACATAGATTTAATGGCCAACATAGCTGACAACTCAGATTCCTCTGAATCTAATTCTGATACTGAAGAGGTATTTCCTAATTTTGCTGTTAATTTCTCTAAAGCTGAATTAGCAAAAAGTCTATCAAAAATTCTTGAAAACTATCAGAAACTTCAAATCAAATACAAGAATCTTAAACGGAATCTTGCATCTGATTCTGAAGAAACTAAGAAACTAGAAACAGAAAACTCTGAGCTTAAAGAAACCATTTCTAAACTAAAAATTGAAAAATACTATTTTTAAACAAAATTTACAAAGAGCTCAACAAAAACCTGTTTCAGAAGTTCTAAATGATTATGATAATATTATAAAGGAATATGATATTGGTTTTCAAGAGTTCCTATCTAAAAGCATAGGAAGAAGCAAAATGGCTTCAATGATCTATAAAGTCAGTAGAAACATAAGAAAAGGTTTAGGATATGTGCCTCATAAAGATGCGAAACCATATTCTGAAGTAGATGATATGGTCATTAAATACACACCTCTGAAATCTCACTTCACTTATGGTCACCCACATGACATAAAATATACTAGTGAATCATATTATGCAAAATCTTATGTTAAACCTAAGTTCAAACGGAATTTTAGAAATTCTAACAAAAAACGACCCAAAAAGATACGGGTACCTAAGGAAAAAATAGTATATGTTGCAGATGTCTTTTACAGCAAAGTTGAAACACCAGTCTTGGTACCTGGACTCTGGATGCTCTCGACACATGACATGAAGAAAGAATATGTTCCAAAGTCTGGAACTTAAAGCTGGAGGTTACGTATGTTTCGGAGGCAACCAAAAGGGTAAAATCATTGGCTATGGAACTATCGATAACGGTTCTTTACCCTCTATTACTAATGTTTTGTTAGTAGATGGATTGATGCATAACTTGTTATCCATAAGTCAATTAAGTGATAACAGTTATGATATAATATTTAATAAAACTTCTTGTAAAGTTGTTAGTCAGAAAGATGGAACAATCCTCTTTAATGGTAAAAGGAAAACAACATTTATAAGATCAAACTTTATGAACTCAAGAGTCAGAATGTAAAATGCCTTGTCTATGGATAATGTGCAATGGGCTTGGCACAAACGATTGGGGCATGTTAGCATGAGAAGAATATCTCAAATTAACAAACTCAATCTAGTCAGAGGACTTACTAACTTTAAGTTCAACTAAGATGCTCTGTGTGAAGCATGTCAAAAAGGAAAAATTTCAAAACCTCCTTTTAAATAAAAAATGTTGTTTCTACCTCTAGGCCATTAGAACTTCTGCATATTGATCTATTTGGACCAGTGATAACTGCATCCATCAGTGGAAAAAGTATGGATTGATGATCGTAGATGACTATATCAGATGGACATGGGTAAAGTTATTAAGACACAAGGATGAGTCACATTCTATGTTTGCAAACTTCTGTAATGTGGTCCAAATGAAAAAGAGTTTAGAATTGTAAAATTTAGAAGTGATCATGGTGGAGAATTTGAAAATAATGATTTTGAATTTTTTTTAATGAGAATGGTATTTCTCATGATTTTTCTTGTCCTAGAACTCCACAACAACATGGGGTTGTAGAACATAAAAACAGAACTTTACAAGAAATGGCTCGAACCATGATCAATGAGACTAACATTGCTAAACATTTATGGGCAGAAGTAGTGAACACAGCGTCTTATATCTAGAATAGAATCTCTATAAAACCTATTCTTGAGAAGACTCCTTATGAATTGTGGAAGAACACAAAGCCAAACATTTCTTATTTTCATCCTTTTGGATGCACTTGTTTCATTCTGAATACCAAAGATCATCTGAACAAATTTGATTCTAAGGCACAAAAGTGTTTAATGTTAGGATATTCTGAACGCTCAAAAGGCTACAGAGTATATAATACTGAAACACTAATTGTGGAAGAATATATCAATATTAGATTTGATGATAAGCTTGGACCTCAAAAGTCAAAGCAAAAAGATTCTCTTACAGATATTGAAGATCAAATTTCAAGATCAGAAGATATTTTGGGATAAAGAAATAGGTTCAGAAGAAGCCATCAAAGAAACATCAGAAGACCATTCAGAAGAAACCATCCAGAAGCAGCGTAGCTCATCCTGAAGAGATGATTTCGGGAAAGAAATATGATCCAATAAAAACCAGATCAACATTCAGAAATTTTGAAGAATCTCTCATGGGTATGGCGTCCTTAATTGAGCCAACTTCCATAGATGAGGCTCTTCAATATAATGATTGGATCATGGCAATGCAAGAAGAGCTAAATCAATTCACCAAAAATGATGTATGGGATCTTGTGCCCATACCAAAAGGCTTTAACATTATTGGAACTAAATGGGTCTTCAGAAACAAGCTGAGTGAACAAGGAGAATTAGTCAGAAACAAAGCTCGACTGGTAGTACAAGGTTATATTCATCAAGAAGGAATAGACTATACATAAACCTTTGCTCCAGTCGCCAGGTTAGAATCTATCAGAATTTTAATTTCATATGTTGTTAATCACAACATCACACTTTATTAGATGAATGTAAAAAGTGCATTTCTAAATGGTTACATTGATGAAGAAGTATATGTGCATCAACCCCCTGGTATTGAATACACAAAACATCCAGATTTTGTTTATAAGCTTAAAAAATCTCTATGTGGTCTAAAACAAGCCCCCAGAGCTTGGTATGAAAGACTAAGCAATTTTCTATTAGAAAATTTTAATTCTATATGTTTAACTGTTGGATTTTTTTTGTGAACTTCTGATCATTTGTCCTTCAGAAAGTGAGAAGGGTAACTGAATCAGAATCTATCAAGAAGATCTAAATGATGACTCAGCTCGAGATAGAAGCATGCAGTTCACGAGAACAACACCTGTCAATCTTAATCACTAAGTCATTCTCAAAAAATGGAGACGTGTTCAAATTCTGATAGAGTGAAACGCTTAAGTTGATTCATTGAGGCACTGGTCACATCGGTAACTGTTCACCATATCTTCACGCTATCTCCCATGTCAGCAATCATTATGGTCAATAATCATTTTTTGTGCTTTAATTACTCTTAATTACATGGTTTCAAGAAACCATTTTTCTCTATATAGACTTCTACTTTATCTTTTTCAAAATTCATCGTTTTCAAATCATTTGCTCACTTCTTCCTCTTTTGAAAAACCCTTATTTTCAAGTCTTCACCTTTTCTCTCAAAACCCTAGTCTGAGAACAATGGCTTACTCATCTCAAGATCAACAACAGCAACAACAGCCCCAAGTTAACACCAATGAATAAGTGTTTACTGAACCCCATAGTCTCCTCATGCTCCCCAACCAGAAAATCCAAAAGAACCTTTCCATTACCAATTCCTGCTCCCCTACCAGAAAATCCAAATGTTTATGCTAATCCTTCACAAGAAACAAACTCCATTATCCCTGGCATCACCTTCCCTCTAAACTTTTCTCAATCTGATCCCAACACCTTCACTATTCCATCTTCAACACCTCTCACAATTCCAGAAATGCCATCTCCATATGAATCCATACCACCAAATTCTCCAAACTCTCCAATCGTCATCTTTGATTCCCCATCTCCTAAGAAATCTCCAGATAATCCCCTAAAAACTTTCATTGATCTTGATGCCTGGAACTACTTCATTAATGCTCCAAACAAAATAGTTGTTCCCAAACCAAAACCTCAACCCTCCAAAACAGATGTTGGTGAGTCTTTACTAGTTTTTGGAACAGAAATTCAGGCTTGGGTTAACTCTCTGATGCAAGCTTGCTTGGAGAATCTGAATCCCATACCTTCTGACTATCTCTGGACTCAGTTCAGAAAATGGTTTATTTCTGAATCTCAGAAGCAAAAGGAGCTCTTCTATGGAATGGCTCAGGAGAATTTCAGCGATTGACTGAAGTTTCTTGAAGAACATATTGCACAGCTTCGGGACACAAATAATCTATTTCTAACAAAAGCTCCCTGGGAATCTATAGCAGCAACATCATCTCTTCAGAAACCGGAGACTAAACCTCTGGCTCACTTTCAAGACAAAGGGAAATCAGTTGCTGAATCCTCTGAAGCTCCTGCTATTGAAACTCTGGAAACTGTTGATAAGGATGCTTCCTCTCCCTCCTTAGTCATTCAAACTCTGGAAGTTTTGAAGAAGGAAAATGAAGAAGTCAGAAAAAGATTGGATAAGCAAGATGAAATGAACAAGGAACTTAAAGAGATGATGGGTAAATAAGAAGCTTCAACATCTGAGATCAAAGGGATGTTGGAAGCTCTGTTCTCACGACTCCCCCATCATCTTAGGCCTTAAGTTTTTTTTGCTCTGTTTAATCTTGTTCTTATTTTACAAATTTTTACTTTCTGTATCTTTGCTTCTGTACTTCGTTTTGATCAATGCAATCATCTTTTGCTTTGCTTTATTATTTTCTCAGTTTTTCTTTTTGATATTTGACAAAAAGGAGGAGAACGTAAGATATTTTGAACATCATAGTTGCTGATAGAATAAGTCTCAAACATTCTAATATCATATTTGATTTAATTTTTGTCTAAAGCTTAAAATAGGAAATATCAATTCTGGAAATAAACTTGGATCCATCAGAACCTTCATCATACTCTGGACAAAACTCTTCAGGGAAGTACAATGTGTCTAAACTTATATGAATATTAAATCCAGGGGGAGACCTCTCTTTGTCAAACTATTTATGTTTTGTCATCATCAAAAAGGGGGAGATGGTTTGAACATGGTTTGGTTCTACACCTATCTTAGAAGTTTTGATGATAACAAGTATTGTTGATGACAATTATGTTCTGACCCTGATAAATAAATATTTTGTATGAAACATTATCGTCTCCTAATTTTTTAATGAAGTATGCAGATGATGTTCTGATTCTGAATGGAAAAGGAGAATAGGTTACAATTCTGAAGATATAAGAAGTTCTAATATTTTTTAAAAGAAATTCTAAGAGAACTTAAAAAGATACACATGTAAAATCAGTCTTCAAGACTACCACGCTCATTATAAGAAGTTCTGCTATGATCAAAAGACAAACTTCTGAAAGCACCATGCTGCACTGCAAACTCTGATTCCTATATGTTGGCTGCTTAGTTTATGGAATTCATAATTAATGACAAATATCATTCTTCCATTTGTGGAATCTATGTCTCCAACAGATTAAAATTCTCACGCCTATATAAAGACAAAATCATGAAAAATTTCAAACAACTCTTACACGCATATTGCAGAGAAAATTTTCAACGGAAGCAGTCATATTTCTCTAGTTTCAATTGAGCTAAAAATATATTATGTAATACATCATAGTAGTGATATAGCTTATTAGAAGAATATTTTATACACAGTTGTAATCGTTCAATCAGTTGTAATTACTTGAGAACCAGGTTGTGGTTTATCTCAAGAAGACAAAGGCAGTTGTCTTTGTGCATTATAATCTATTGTTGAATAGTGGATTAAGACCTCGTTGAGATAGGCAAATCACCTTGACGGGTGGACTGGAGTAGTTTGATTTCAAACAAACTAGGATAAAAATAGTTGTGTCAAACTGTTTTAATTTAGAAAAACCCAATTCAAACCCCCATTTCTCGTGTTTCTCAACCTTCACTAGGGGGAGCTATTACTCAAATGGTCCTTAGTCAAAAGTTCTGATCTTTCACCAAGTCTGTGATTCAGGAGGAGTTTCCATGTAAAGGTTAAGTGTAACACGGTGAGAGAACTGACTTGTTTGTTTTGCGTTTTATTGCAAATGTTGCGGATAGCAAGATTCGCCACCGACTTTTCTTTTATCCAATTAAGGGAAGGCGAAAAGAACAAGAAAAGACCTTCGTTAGATTCTGAGTACGGGAGACAGTTATGAAAAGGGAAGGTATTAGCACCTGTCATACCCCAATTTTTGACCTTATATCATTCACATATGCATCATTGCATCAGTAACAATTTCAGAACAGGATAGATCGTGTGTATGCTCCTAAAACCAAATTAGGGTTTTATCAAAATTTTCATTTGTTCAAGATATGATCAATTAGGGTTTTAGTCTCCACTCTCCTTAATTGATCTATCTTAATTAATCATCAACATTTGATCTTCAAATTCCCAACTTTTTCTCATGATCTACCTTGAATCGACCAATTAGGGTTTTGATCGAAGATAGTGAATCATTGACTTTCTGCTCAATGAATGACCTATTTGCTTGGAGATTGATCTTAAAATCATCAATGCAAAATCTTGACCTAATCTCTTGATTCAAAATATTCAAAAATCCATGTTTCTTCATCAGACAAATTCTGAATCATCTGATGAAAATTCAACTGTTCAAAAAAGGTCAAACTTTGACTTTTGGTCAACTTTTTCAAATCCAAATTTTTTAAATCATAAAATCATTTCAAATTATCCATCATGATCATAAAAAATTAAGAAATGTGAAAAAGTCAACAAAAAGTCAGGATTGAAATTTTTCTAACACTTAGAAAAAATTTCAAGTGTTAAAAACATGGTTTTTCCTCACTTTCATGGCCATTTTTCACCTAGATCCATTTTGATTCAAGAAAAACTCAAAACATGAAAGTTGTATATCTTGTTACAAGCTTTCCAAAATGTCAAAGAACTTGAAAAAACACTTTGTGTAGCTAGGGTTTTGAAATTGAAACTTAGAGCTCCATAACCATAAATTTCAAGTCATTTTCCTAGTTTTTAGGTCATTTTTGCAAACTTTCTCTTCTAGAAGCCTTGTCACCATTGAGATATAAGTTATAACTGATAAATATCAGTTGGAAATGATTGAGAGAAGGATTGGATCAAGAGAGAATTTTAACCATGGTTAAAGAAGTTAACCATATGCCTTAAATGTAAAAGATTCCTTCTTACCTCTTAAGCCAACTTGCAAACTCTTTTAATTAAATCCTTGCCTTGTCATTCAGAATTCTTGGCCTATAAATAGATGTCACTTATTCATTCAAAATCACCCCAAAGCATCATAAACCAAGCTTTCCTTCTTTCTTTCTTGTTTTTCAAGTTTCAAGTTTTTTAAGTGGGAGAATTTGTAAATTCCAAGTCTTGCAATTTTTAAGCAATCTTAGGCTTCAAATACTTTCCAAGCATCATTAGAAAGTTGTTAGAATCCTCAAGCTAGCCCAAGAACTAGCCAAACTCAAAAACCATCTCCAAACTCCATAAATTGCAATTTTGAGCCAAAACTTCCAAATTACCATTTCACTCGTGCTCTTCACTTTCCAATCATTCAAACACCTTCTATACACCATATAGAAGTGATCCAAACCATCTTTCCATTTCTGTGAACTCAGAATCATCATCTTCATACTCAACTTGCTCGAGCTGCAGTTTGACTTGGGCAGGAGGTTCCAGAAGGTTTCAATCCAAGCTATGCACTTCCACACGTTCCTTGAGGTCTAGTGGAGCTATAACAATCATCAAAACACAAATGAAAACACTCTAAGCAAGAATTAGGTTTCTGATCATAAGAGGTAACTTGCTCAACTTTGAACTCTTTGATTTCTGAATTCCAGTTCAAAAATTGCTATGTCATCTTGTTTCTGCACTATCACTGAGCAATAATCCTCAATTAATTGCTTAAATCCATGCACACACGTGATTTCATGATCAAATCTTAGAATTAGGGTTCTTCGTGTTCATATGGAAATTAACAGTTCTAAGCTTAAAATAAATGAAATTAATCGTCACCATCGTGTTCTTGGGATCTGTGATACGGTGAACTGACTTTGTAGGATTTTTGTATCCAAATGTGCGGATAGCAAGAGTCGCCATCGACTTTTATTTTTATCCAATTAAGGGAAGGTAAAAGTAACAGAAAAAGACCTTCGTTAGATTCTGAGTTCGGGAGAATGGTTATGAAAAGGGAAGGTATTAACACCCCTTTCCATCCGCAGTTTATTCTACGGGCTCTTAGTTGCTCTAGATTACCTTTTAAAATTGCTTTCTGTGTGTTTGAAAAAATGTTTTGAAAAAGGAATTTCGCTTTGACTTTGTAATGACTCATGTAAGAGTGTATACAAAGTGTTCGGAAATGTTTCGTTTTGAAAAGAATTTGAACTTTGAAAAAAGTGTGTGGTGTGAAAAGCATTTGATAGAGCGAGCAACTAAAAGACTTATTTACCCACTCAGAATTGGTCGTTTTGTTGTACTTCTACATTCCTTTAGAATAGCGCTAGCCATACCATTAGTTAGTAGGTAGCTCTATTCGTTGGATGTAAGCGGGACATTCGAAGGGACATCGGATGGTCATAGAAGGCAACTTGTAGGAAGTATCCTAGCACATTCGAAGGGACTATCATCATTTTTTCGTAGGCGACAATCGAGGGTCAAGATCATGTATTCGGAGGCGACATCGTGGGTCTTATGATCTTTGTATCGAAGGGACTATGATGATTTGTTTGGAAGGCAACGGTGCTAGAATACCTCTACGTTCGAGGGACATGACCATTTTGAATCGAAAGGCATCGAGAGAGAATTACCCTAAGGGGTGCGTGTGTGAAAGAAGTGTGTTGATTTCAGAATATTTTATCTTGAAGTTAAGAGTGATCTATGTCCAATTTTAGTCTTGCCATACACGCCTAATTACTAGCAATTGGTAAGGGTGCGGAAAGTAAAATGCGAAATGTAAAGGTGCGGAAAATAAACCTACGCTATTACATGGCTTTGGGGCAGATACATAATTTAACTTGCGGAAAATAAAACCCTAAATTAATATATGCTGGAAATAAGATAAATATATTAAAATAATTTTTTGGGATTTTTTGGAAAAGATTTAATAATTAAAATGCAATTTATAATGATTTAAATGCAAAAATAAAAATAAAATAAATATGCATGCAAAAATTATATTTTTTAATTTATTAAATTAAATAAAGGTTTTTATGAAAATAATGCAAAAAGAAAAAATGTTTTTGGTAATTTTTTTTAATGCAGAAATAAAACATGGAAAAGAATTAAAATGGTATGAAAATATTAATTAAAATAGAAAATATGGAAAAAGTTTGTAAAAGAGAGGAAAAACCAAATGGTCCTGGGGAGAATCGAACCCAGGACCTTGCTTTCACAGATCCCACGCCTTGCCAGCTGAACCAACGTGCTTCACTGTTTGGAAACCGGATCGAATAAAAGAAGAACAAGTGTCGCTCCCTGATGCTCCAAATCACGCGCCAAGCTTCGTCTTCCTCAGTTTGAAATTTTGAAAACTCTGCGTCGGCCATTGTTCGACGCTACAGCCCTGGCTAAAACGAAAATCAAGCATACATAATATAAATGAATTCCAAAGTCATGGTTCGATTCAGGAAATCATTCCGGATGCAATGGTATAGGTCTCATGGTCCAATTTTTCCGTTTAAAGAAAACCCCAAATCGTGTTCAGAAACCCTAACAATGGTATCATGTGTTCCCGACCATGGAAATTCGATTAAAGCACCCAGAAAGTTTGCAAACACATCACTAAACACAAAAACAACAACAAAACACGTTAATAATGCATGAATAATGAAACACGATTTCAAAATTTCCAAGAACAAACCGATTCGTGATTTCTCGATTCTGGATGGTTTTGAATGATATAAGAGTCTGGATCGACTCTAAGGACCTCAAGGAACAAGATGGAATGCTCAGAATCGGCTGTGGATGGCTGGAACTAGGATTGCTAGTTGCTTCAAGGACACGAAATGTTGACTTTAGGTTAGGGTTTGTGGAGCAATTTTTTCGTTCTTTCTTGATAGGTATGCATCATGTATTTATACTGGATGGATTTGGGATTGAATTTGGAAAGAATCAATCAATATTCAATGGAAATCAAATTTGATATTTCCATGAAAATCAAATCTTCAAAGCTTGACCAATTTCAATCCAATCTTGCCTTTCTTGCTCCAATTTCGAATTTGCTGGCATTTGTGAGTTAATTGGACCTTAAGGAAAGAATAAAATCAATCTTTGCCATTAATTTCAATTTTATAATTTATTTTAAGATTTAATTTGCATTTAAATGAATAAATTACAAATTAAATAGAAAAATAAATCATAAATTCGTGGCTTTGGGCTTGGACACTCCTAATTGCTTGAGGAACAAGTTAGGATGAAGAAAAAGTAGGCCCATTTGCAAAAGATTTGATTTTTTGAAGTATCTTTCTTTGTGCATTCTTCCAAAATTGCCCAACTTGTGGATGGTGTAACTTGCTCAATTTTCCACATCTTTGAGTGTTCTTGGACTTTTTGGAAAGATCTAAGAGTCCTCTAACCAATGTCTTTGGTCTCATCTCATTTGGAGTTACCATGCTCAATATATCTTCAAATCAAAAAGTTGACTTTTTGTTGACTTTGAAAATGACCTGTAATGTTTTGAGCTATACCTCTCAAATGAAGCATTTTTTGGACATTCTTGTGAGACATGAAGTTGTAGAGAATTGAATTTCCTTCAAAACAAGATGTGGTGGAAAATTTTTTGAGAAAGTATGAGAAAGTTATGATCAGTCAAAGTTCAGTTGACTTTTCACCTAGAAACCCTAATTTAGAAAGTTTTGACTTTTGAGCAAATCTTGAGTTTTCTTGATGAATCATGATCAACCCTTGATCAAATGATGAATGTAACTTCAAAATGAGGATGTTGACCAAAAATCAGAAGTTTTGACTGTATGTTGACCACAGTTGACTTTTTGTCCAATACACCCGATTTTCAACCATCTGAGCAATTGTCTGAGGAAACTTGACTTGTGAAGCTTGAAACTTGGCATGGAGAATCTTTGAAGCATATGAGGAGGCATGAAGGCCATTGGAGATGTTGGAAATCCATCTTGACTTGAGAGATACCAAACCCTAATTTGGGTTGATTGTCTAGGAGAGAGTTTGTCTGATCAACTCTTGAGGAATCCTTGAGTATGGATGTATGAAATCTCTTGAGTAGATGGAGGGCAAATTTTGGGGTATGACAGCTGCCCCTGTTCAATCTTCTTGTACTGGAAGGGTTAGATTGACATGCCTGTCTTTCGTGACCTGGAGGTAGAAGATGATTGAACACCGAGTACACCTGAAAATTTGCACTCGCTGTTGGTGGATGATGCGGGAATGGGCTTACAGATGCCATTTGAGAAGCCGGATACTTCGCTGAGGAACGAGTCGTACGCTAGACTCGAGGTTGTTGATAGGAGAATTGACGGAGATGGGCTTATGATGCCATCTAGAAAGGTCGATGCTGGAAGGTGAGTCGTATGTTAGACTCTGTAGATGTTCCTGAAATGGAGAGGAGATGGGCTTAAGATGCCATCTGAAGGGAGTCGTACGTTAGACTTCGTGTTCACTTTGAATGAGGTTATTGGTTTGTATTGATTTTTAACCATATATGCAGCATCCTGAAAGTGAAGCACTGCTGATAAGTAGTCGGAGATGGGCTTAAGATGCCATCCAAGGCAACTGAGTCGTACGCTAGACTCTGTAGTTGCTGTTGATAATAGGAAGAGGTCAGAATAAATCTTCGTGTCGATTACTCTGAGGGAGATTGTAGTTGACAAAAATGTGGATAGCTTCCCTGTTGTGCATCGGGTGTTGATCCATTGCACATTATCGGAGGATAACCGGTGGTCTTCGGATAGTTTTCCGGTTCGGGGCTTAATCTGGACTCGCCGAGGTGGTCTTCGGATAGTTTTCCGTCGGCTCGGGCTTAATCTCGGACCTTTGCGGCGGTCTTTCGGATAGTTTTCCCGTCGGCTCGGGGCTTAATCCTGGACCTATTTTCGTCAGAAATGACTTTCACCTGCTTTGGAGAAAACAAGAGAAACTTTGATAGAATATTGTTAGTCTTATGCAAGGAATGATGCATGACAGCGTATATGAATGACATATGCAGGAATTATGACTTTATGAGTAATGTATGAATGATGAATGTTGTGATATCTCAAAACATATCCATCTTGAAGAAGATGCGGATATTACTTTGAAGATTTCGACTTCACTGGGAATTAGTAGGTGAGAACCCCGCTTTTGAAAGAGAAGAAAGGTATCCTGGATTCTTCCGATGCACTATCTGACCAAGTCCCGGGCCTAGATACTGTTGAGGAAGGTAGAGATTTGAGAAGCTCGTTGTTGGAGATCTCATAGACACTGCTGAGGAGAGTCTGAGAGGCAATCTGTTGGGGACCTTGTATGTAGATCCTGCTGAGGAAATTTAGGAGACGCTCTACTGGGGATCCCGAGTGTAGATCTCGGAGAGCATTTGATGGTTCTTTGAGAGACCGGGCTAGAAGAGTGCAGTCCGTTGTAATCTTTGGGGAATAAAAGCGTATGTTTCCTCCGATGCACTATCGATCAAGTTTAGTCTGGATACCGCTGCTGGGGAGAAGGGGGGAGGATTGAGAAATATCCGCTGGGGATGAGGTGTTACTGCTTGGAGACTGATGTAACGTTGCTTGGTTGAGTGAAATTGCTGCTCGTGGATTCCCTTATGCTCCATGGGAAGGTGTGTTGAGTGACACCTTTATGCTCTTGTGGGGAACTATTCGTTGACTTTCGTCGTCATCCCAATTCCGGAACCATAGTAAGTACTTTTGCATATTCACTTTTCGTATATTTGGAGATTTTTCTTGTCAGTCGATAATCATTCAAAGCAAACGTTGGACTTATTGCAAACGACATCGTGAAAATTATAAAGAGAAAGAACTTGTATTTATTGGGTGGCGTATGGCCAAGTAGTTTGTACACAAGAAAGGTAAAAGCTATGCGGAAACAACTCGTTAAGTTCCAACTATGCTAGTACTCATATATTTCAACTATCTCATCTCCTTCAAGAGAAAGTGAGTAGTGATCTTCGCCATTTGAATCTTGAATCGATAGTAGTTTGGAAGCGGATGATCTGGAAGAGACATAGTCGCGCTTAAATCCCTAACTTTTGCCTAGACCGCCCTTTCGGGTTTTTCTGGGATACCTTTTTGCCCAAGCCGCCTTTTGGTTTTCGACTTGCGGTGTACATGTTTTGTATATATCCTTAACTTTTGCCCGAACCTTTTGGTTCGCGAGATCTTATTTTTGCCTAGGTTCGTCGACCTAGCGGGTCTCTTTATCGTAGTATTTTTGACTATGTCTGCGTTCACGGTGTGGGAAGTCTTCACCATCCATGGTGCTAAGTATCATAGCTCCGAAAACTTGTCTTGACAAACGGTCCCTCATAAGTGGGAGTCCATTTGCCCCAGGATCACCTTGTGGAAGAATGATGCGCTTGACTACTAGATCACCGACTTGGTAGACTCGGTGCTTGACCTTCTTGTTAAATGCTCGATCATTCGTTTTGATAAATCTGTCCATGGCGGATGGGCGAGTCGTTCTCATCAATCAAGTTAATCGGTCAAGGCGATCGGACCCAATCGTCTTCGCCTAACTCGCCTCTGGAGGACTCGGTTGAGGGTATCCGAACCTCGATGGGTAAGGCGGCTTCCATACCGTATACAAGAGAGAAGGGTTGCCCTGTTGATGTTCGTCTTTGAAGTCGATAACCATGAAGAGCAAATGGTAACATCTCATGCCAATCTTTGTAAGTCACCGTCATCTTCGTATAATCTTCTTAATGTTCTTGTTGGCGGCTTCCACTGCGCCATTCATCTTAGGCCGATAAGGAGAAGAGTTGTGATGCTTGATCTTGAACTGCGTGCAGAGTTCGGTGATCATCTTGTTGTTGAGATTGGAACCGTTATCTGTGATAATCCTTTCAGGAGTGCCATACCGACATATAAGATTATGTTTGATGAATCGAGCCACAACATTCTTGGTAACAGATGCATACGAGGCTGCTTCTACCCACTTGGTGAAATAGTCAATTGCCACAAGGATGAAACGATGTCCATTGGAAGCTGTGGGCTTAATCTCTCCAATCATGTCAATGCCCCACATTGCAAAAGGCCACGGAGAAGTTAAAACATTGAGGTGGAGGTATGTGCACTTTGCGCAAATCGGCACTTGTGACAAGATCGAGCATAAGCGGTGACAATCGACTTCCATGGTGGACCAATAGTAACCTGTTCTCAAAATCTTCTTAGCCATGGTGTGTCCACGGAGTGGGTACCAAATTCGCCGTGTAACTCTTCCATGATACGCATTCTTTGTTTCGGTCTACACATGGAGTAAGCACATGTCGTGGTTGCGCTTGTATAAGATGTCGTTCTTGAGGAAGAATTTAGATGCAAATCTTCTCATGAACTTCTTATCATTAAGATGCCCTGCGGATATTCACGAGTCTCAAGATACCTCTTTACGTCATAGTACCAAGGTTTCTCTTACGTATCAAGCTCATAACAATCTGTTGGTTCGTCGAACCTCTCAATGATGATCAGGGAGCCTCGTTGTCCCATCTAACCTTGAACATAGATGACATAGTAGCCAATGCGTCAGTGATTCTCTTCTCGTGGAATATGATTGAAAGTGATCTCTTCAAAGTAGGGATCAAACTTAAAACATGCTCTCGTCTGGAATGAGATTCGGATGCTTCGTATCCCACTCGCCTTAATCGGTGATCACTAAAGTGAGTCTCCATACACTTGTAAGAACTTGATTCTTAAGTCAATAGCGACTTTGATACCCATGATGCACCGTACTCGGCCATGTTGTTAGTGCAATGAAACATAATCTGGCGGTGAAAGGCGTGTGTCGCTAGGGATGTAATGATGGCGCCAATGCCATTGCCAAGTGCGTTGAGGCTCCATCAAAACCATAGTCCATCGGGATCCTTGTTCAGTCCTTAAATGCGGGCCGGTTCTTCAATCTGTAACTAGTAAAACATCTTCGTGGAAATTCAATGCATAGGTGATAGTCATCTACGGCTTGATGAGCCAAATGATCGGCTACCACACTTCCTTTGATCGCTTTCGAGAAGTGTCTTGGATGTCATATTCGGTCAAGATCATTTGCCATCTTGCTATTCTTCAGGAGAGCTGGTTTCTCAAAGATGTATTTTATCGGATCCATCTTGAAATCAATAAGGTAGTGTGAGTCAACATATCTGTCTTAGCGTGAGCAAGCCAAAGCGTTGCAAGTTTTCTCGGTGTGAGTATCTTGTTTCACGATCGGTAAACTTTTGCTAAGGTAGTATATTGCATGCTCTTTTCGACCGGACTCGTCATGTTGCCCAACACACACCCATTGAGTTTTCTAACACTGTCAAGTACATGATAAGAGGCCTTCCTTCGGCGGGCGGCATCAGGATGGGAGGATTCTGTAGGTACTCCTTGATTTTGTCAAAAGCGATCTGGCAATCGTCGTTCCATTCTACCACTTGATCTTTCTTTAGTAACTTAAAGATTGGCTCACAAGTAGCAGTTAGGTGTGCAATGAATCTGGCAATGTAGTTTAATCGGCCCAAGAAACCTCTGACTTCCTTCTCGGTGCGGGGAGTTGGCATCTCTTGAATAGCTTTAACCTTGGCGGGATCAACTTCAATACCTTTACCACTGACAACAAACCCTAGGAGTTTTCCGGATCTGACTCCAAAGGTGCACTTGTTAGGATTCAGTCTCAATCTGTACTTCTTCAATCATCAAGCAGTTTGCGGTGATCAAGATGTTCTTCTTGATTTGTGACCGAGCTATCATATCGTCGGCGTAGACCTCTATCTCGTGATGAATCATGTCATGAAATAATGTCACCATAGCGCGATAAGTGGCACCGCGTTCTTCATCGAGCGGCATAACCTTGTAGAAGAAAGTGCCCCTGTGTAACAAAAGTAGTCTTCTCCATGTCTTGAGCCATTTTGATCGATTGTAACCGGAGAAACCATCCATGAAGGAAAACCTTATCTTTGGCGGTGTTGTCAACAAGAACATCAATATGAGGAAGTGGAAAATCGTCTTTCGGACTTGCTTTGTTTAGATCTCGTAATCCACACACATTCGTACCTTGCCATCCTTCTTTGGCACGGGTACCACATTAGCAACCCACTGTGGATAAGAGGTGACTAAGAAACCAACGTTGAGCGCTTCATGACTTCGCTTTGATCTTCTCGACATCTCGACAGACATACATTTCCTTTGGAGAAAACCTTCTTTTGTCGGCAATCGGTGTACCACGATATCAATGTCTAAACCGGCATGTCTTCGTATGACCAAGCAAAACCTCAACATAATCTCGTAGCATGAACCAACCTTTCTTTAACACTGTTCTCAAGACCGCTCCTACCTTGATCTCTTTTACATCTTCGTCGACCCAATTCACCACCTCGACTTGCTCTTGTGGTGTATAGCTCGCTCTTCTTCTTGTAGCGATCAGCAAGTTCTCCGGAACTTCACAATCTTCCTCACTTTCGTCTTGACTTGGTAGATCGGATTATCAAGTCATATTTAGCACTAGCATTATTAACGAGATTCGAGTGATTCTGCGATGTATCACGTGGGTGTGTGTAAGAAAACACATAGCTTTTGAAGGGTGATAAAGTAAAGAAAGAGAACAAACAATTGAATGCAAAAGTCTAACGAATTTATTGAATGAAAATATAACGATAGATAAAACCCTCGAAGCGAGCCATGACGCCGGGCAAGGCACCGGGCTTTCAAAGTTTATTGTTGAAACATAAAGAAATAAAGCAAAATAAAACAAAACAATTACTCGGCTAAAGGAGATTGGTATAGCGTCTTGATCTTCCAATTCTTGAGCCCATGATGCAGAGTTGGGAAGATCCACTTGCGATGTCGAAGTCATTGTCGTTGTCTTCTATAGCATGGATTCCACTACGGGCGACGGAAAGGAAGTTGGCGGCACGTTCGCGTATCATCTTGACCCTTGATGGTGAAGCCTAAACCAGTCTTGTCAAATTTGAAAGGAAGATCAGGGAGCTGTCCCCAAATAGCACTACCTCCTTGTTCAACAGCAGCTTGAGCATCTTTCAATGAGGCCATCCTAGGCGGAACTTGTGTAACTTCAAGAGTGACGGGAAAGTCAACAGGCATGACTCTGGGAATTGTTTCAAAAGCTTGACAGGGAGTCTCGAAGAATTCACCCTCCATCTCGAGATAGCGGAATGACTGTAGATGACTGACCATATATTCTTCTTCACCACATATTGTGACAACCTTCCCTTTCACCGGGTATTTCAACCCGATGCGGTAGAGGTAGCCGCCCCATGTATCCAAGGCGTCCGAGTAGACAAGAGTAGCGGGACGGATGTCCATGACAAAGAAAGTGGAGTCAAAAGTCGGGAACCGACTTTATTGATGAGCTCTCCAAGTACCGTTCGCTTAGAACCATCAAAAGCTCTCACGATTATGTCAGGGTCTCGAACCAACCCTTCGACATCAAGTCGATCAAAAGCGATCTTGGTAAGATATTCGAGGCGAGCGGTGTCAGCAAAACATGAGATAACGTAGTGCCCTTGCATTCGACGAGATGTGCAAGGCTTTATTGTGTTTCTTTCGGAAGAGTCAAATCGACATCGAGAAGCCTAGGCCGTTGTTGGCAGCCGGGCTAGCAATACAAACTTCGAACGATCGGTGGTAGTGTCTTGTGGTACATGAGCATTCTTGAAACTTCACCAAGGCATTAGCATGAGCCTCGAGCACAGCGAGCAAGCATGGAGATTTTGGGCAGTCCCAATTGTTCCACAACATTGTAGTCACTCTTCTTGATAATCTTGAATTTCCTCCATTTCTTGCTTAGAGGTGTCTTGATAACTTCCTTTGGCACTACGGTTGGCGGGATGAGTCAGTTTTTCCCTCTAGTGGAGATATTGATTGAGTAAATGGAATGCTGGAGTCGCGATGTCTTTTGGAGGAGAGATATCGGAGAGAATACCCTTCGGTTCGGTCACCTTACTTGATCCGGTGATGTTGTCGATGTCGGGAATGGTAGCTTCAATTGTAAGATCTTCAATGGTCGGAGGGTCTTGCTTGGCGCCATGATAGTAAACATCGACTCCATAATTCCAAGGGATAGCCTTGTCGGAGGAATATGGGCGGTCTTGGAGAAGTGATAATGAGAGGCGCCACTCTAGGCACGAATCGAGAGGAAATCCTTATTGTGTTAACATCGGCATAGTCTTACGGGAAATCGTCACCCCATCCGGTCGCTTAACATCTTCAATAGGAATCTTGTAGCTCTCGAGACAGTGTACTTCACCATGTAATCATACTTTCCACTTGGCTGCCCCAAGGTATCCCACACGATGGTGCAGTTTCGTTTGCATTGTCAATCTTCAACTTAGACATTTCTTCACATACCGCAGGTGGTTTCGAAATAGTATCTCACGGTTATCCATCATGCGAACACGTCTTCTCAACCAAGCACAACCATCGGTGCGGATGGGCACCACAATTCTGGGCATCTGGATTGACACGGCTTGCAACAAATTCTTCTTAACAGTCATCAGAGGAATGGTCAAGTCATCTATGTTGAAAACATAAGTGTCGTCACCAACAACATTGGAACTCTTGTCATGGTTAGGCATTGGTGCGTTGATCACATTCGGAGTCTCAACAGGAGGATCAAACTCAATCTGTTTAGCTTCAATCATATCTTGAATCTTGTTCTTGAGCCCAACAATTGTCGTTGTCGTGCCACGGCTGTTGGAATGGTAAGCACACTTAGCATTAGGATTGTACTTCGGAGAGGAGGTATTGACATTCTGAGGAGGATCCCTCAAGGTTATCAGCTCTGCTTTCAACATGTGTTGCAAGGCTTGCGACAAAGGCATGTTGATCTTAAATGGCTGTCTTGGGCGCGTTAAGTTCTGCGTTATCTCGTTGAGGTTGTCTTGATGTAGGATGGAGATCCTGCGCCCCACAGTTGAGCGGTCGGACTTGGCTCGGCTTTTCGACCATACGGCATTAACTTCTTTCTTAGCACCAAAAGATCTCTTGCGACATTCGAAGATGTCTCTACTGAATCTTCCACTCTTGATACCGCTTCAATGCTCGCTTTGTCAATATCAACTCGGTGAATCCGGATGAAGAATTTCCAATCGGATGATTGAAGAACGGGCTGTCGGTGTTCCCATAAACATATCGACCAACTCCTATTGGACAAGGGTGGTTGAACTCTGCTAGATCTCTCCACTTGAGCATACTCCTTGAACTTCGTCACGACCCATAGACATGCTTTGTAGTTGCATGCGAGTGGGTGTCAATTCACATTGTACTCATATTGCTGTAGAAAGCATCAGCCAAGTCACTCCAAACGGATACGGTCATTCTCTGGTGATAGTACCATTCCAAGCGGGTTGACAAACTCTCTTGAAAATAGTGCATCCACAACTTTCATCATCGGTGTGGGATTGATCTTACGGACATAGGACTTGGATGAAGCTTAGGACAAGACATGCCATCATACTTGGCAAAAGTTGGAACTTTGAACTTGGGAGGAATCACAACACGGGAACAAGACTCGGATCATCAAAGTTCAGCCGGACATCTTCAAGTTTTCCACGACATTGACGGTCTTCAAGTTGTTTGTATTTGTCATCTTCATCAGTGTTGGCTATAATCAGTGGTCCTCTCCTCCTTTCTTTGGCTCTGGTCACCTTCATCACCTTTGGTACTCCCTCGGTATGGACACTTCCTTGAGAGAGCTCGATCGGTGACCACCTTAGGACCCCTTTGAAGCGTCTACCCATGTTGAGGAGACCAACAACCTTCTTCTTCTTGTTGATGAGCTTCTTGGATCTTCTTGGCCTTGGACCAAGTTAGTGAACATCTCTGGCCGAGCATTCGAGCACGGAGATCTTTGGTCTGTTCAAGAGTCATTTACGCTAAAGTAAATAGCGAGCAAATGAGAAAACCAATCTCAATGTACGTGATGCAATGTTATGCTATGCTATGCAATGTTTATGCGAATGCAATGCAATGTTTTCAAGGACCTAAGAGATTTAAATTTGTTAAACAAGCAATGAACAAACATTTATTAGTACTTCTTTTTATTATTCTTTTTCTTTTTAAGTACAAGAGATAGTTCGAAATAATAAAAGAAAACAAAAACATCCTAAAGCTCTAAGTCTCCCATGGGCGCTTCCTCTTGGTGCCGATGTAGGCGTTGATGTTTCGCTCCTCATGAAGTAGCTTGGTCAACTCTAGAACTTTCTTCTCGCTTGCATAGCATTGAGCTTCAAAGGTATCCCTTTCTTCTTTTAGTTGAAACCAGGATCTCTTCAAGTCTTCAAAATCAGTAGGCATGTCAGGATGGAGAACAACATAGGGTACGTCACCTATAGCAACAGGTTCCATAATTACTGGTAAAACAGGCATGAATGGCATCATGAGGTTTTGAGCTCGAGCTCGCACCCATTTGAGGTAAGGTTCCCAAGGAATGGAGTTCGGGTGCCCCAAAGTTTTGGTATCAGTCTTCTTTACCATGCCCCAAGCATGTATAAACCTTCGTAATCGGAGATCGTGATTGTAGTCGAACACAACATCTTGGAGAAGCATATCATGTGGACCATCTCTTGAGCAAAACCAACCGACGTAGAGCTAGAGAAGGGTTGTAAGTAATACCTCCCCTTATACCAAGTAGTGGTACATTAGGGAATTCTCCACAACGCTCAATGAATGTGAAATCCTTTTGAGAGAAAAGATTCCAACGGATACCGGAATGAGAGAGTGACATCAATCTTTGTGACCATCTCAACCTTTGTTCGTTCTTCAAGACTGATGGAGGAAGGTGCGAAATAAACCACCTGGAAAGTAACGGGACACAACACATGAGAGTTCCTTGTCTTTTAGTAGTACGAGTGTGGAGAGAATGCAGAATATCTCCAAGTAAAGTAGGCACAGGATTGCGGGTAAGAAACAACTTGATGGCATTGACATCTATGAATTGATCCGAGTTAGGGAATAGAACCAAACCATAAATTAGCAAGGCCACAATATTTTCAAATGCATGGAAACTCATAACTTTGAGGAATTCTCGGGCTTTCTTGATTAAGAACTTGGAAAGTAAACCCTTGACTCCACTTCTGGTTTCCCAATTGGCTTCAATATCTGAGCGCTTAAGATGTAAGGCGGATGCGATGTCTTCGAACTTAGGAACCTTTTCTAAACCGGTGAATGGCAATTGGTCAAGAATAGGTATCCCAAGTAGCTTAGAGAACTCTTCAAAGTAGGAACCAATGATAATCTGGAATGTAAAGCAATGGTGTTTGGATCAAAGCTGGAATAGGACATGCATCATATCTTCTTCAAAACCGAGATAACCAAATCAAGTAGATAACCATGTCTTTTGATGAACCGAGCATGGTCGGGAATTTACGAAACCAATTCTTTGAGTTGAGAAGGATACCCATGAAGTTGATTCGGATAGTCTTTCTAGAAGCCATAATCCCTACAAAGCGAGCAAAGATAAATCCTAGGTCCTTGAAATAGTTAGAAATGATATGCAATGCGGATGATGTCATGATGTCATGTTTAGCACACACAAACAAATCACACAATGAGCCTAGGTTTAAGGCTTGCATGAGGTATAGGTGATTACCCACCAAAAGTTTGAGTTGGTTCATCTGTCCTATAATAGTAACCGGTTCTAGGAATCTCATATCACGATCTTTCTCGTGGCGCTTATTTCAATCTGACGGCCAAGTGGTCGATCGAAAATGTCCCAAAAGTCGATCTCAATGGCGTAGCATCGGTATCAACCAACCTCGGTCTACCAAAGCCGGCCATCTCACTACCTTCTAATGGCCAAGATGGGTCAATTAAGGTTCTAAAAGTTTAGTTAGCGCTTGATGACACCAGAAGCCAAATACTATCTTCAACTTGGGAATGAAGAGTATCGGGACAACAAAGTGTCACGCTAACGTAGCCATCATGTTGACCGTTTAGTTATCGTCTAACGGTCGCGATGATCTAATGCTACTTACCTAAAAGGAAACCGGATCGGTGTAGGATCCCCAACAATATAATACCCAAGCAACCCTTAAAGATAAAGCATACAATTCAAGCAAAAGCATTAAAGGTTATCTAGAAATCCCTAAGGCAATTCTCTCTTTAGGGTGTTTCCCAGTAGTCGCCGATTACGTGATACGGTGAACCGACTTTGTAGGATTTTGTATCCAAATGTGCGGATAGCAAGAGTCGCCACCGACTTTTATTTTATCCAATTAAGGGAAGGTAAAAGTAAGAGAAAAAGACCTTCGTTAGATTCGAGTTCGGAGAATGGTTATGAAAAGGGAAGGTATTAGCACCCTTTCCATCCATATTTATTCTACGGGCTCTTAGTTGCTCTAGATTACCTTTTAAAATTGCTTTCGTGTGTTTGAAAAAATGTTTTGAAAAAGGCATTTCGCTTTGACTTTGTAATGACTCATGTAGAGTGTATACAAAGTGTTCGGAAATGTTTCGTTTTGAAAAAATTTGAACTTTGAAAAAGTGTGTGGTGTGAAAAGCATTTGATAGAGCGAGCAACTAAAAGACTTATTTACCCACTCAGAATTGGTCGTTTTGTTGTACTTCTACATTCCTTTAGAATAGCGCTAGCCATACCATTAGTTAGTAGGTAGCTCCATTCGTTGGATGTAAGCGGGACATTCAAAGGGACATCGGATGGTCATAGAAGGCAACTTGTAGGAAGTATCCTAGCACATTCGAAGGGACTATCATCATTTTTCGTAGGCGACAATCGAGGGTCAAGATCATGTATTCGGAGGCGACATCGTGGGTCTTATGATCTTTGTATCGAAGGGACTATGATGATTTGTTTGGAAGGCAACGGTGCTAGAATACCTCTACGTTCGAGGGACATGACCATTTTGAATCGAAAGGCATCGAGAGAGAATTACCCTAAGGGGTGCGTGTGTGAAAGAAGTGTGTTGATTTCAGAATATTTTATCTTGAAGTTAAGAGTGATCTATGTCCAATTTTAGTCTTGCCATACACGCCTAATTACTAGCAATTGGTAAGGGTGCGGAAAGTAAAATGCGAAATGTAAAGGTGCGGAAAATAAACCTACGCTATTACATGGCTTTGGGGCAGATACATAATTTAACTTGCGGAAAATAAAACCCTAAATTAATATATGCTGGAAATAAGATAAATATATTAAAATAATTTTTTGGGATTTTTTGGAAAAGATTTAATAATTAAAATGCAATTTATAATGATTTAAATGCAAAAATAAAAATAAAATAAATATGCATGCAAAAATTATATTTTTTAATTTATTAAATTAAATAAAGGTTTTTATGAAAATAATGCAAAAAGAAAAAATGTTTTTGGTAATTTTTTTTAATGCAGAAATAAAACATGGAAAAGAATTAAAATGGTATGAAAATATTAATTAAAATAGAAAATATGGAAAAAGTTTGTAAAAGAGAGGAAAAACCAAATGGTCCTGGGGAGAATCGAACCCAGGACCTTGCTTTCACAGATCCCACGCCTTGCCAGCTGAACCAACGTGCTTCACTGTTTGGAAACCGGATCGAATAAAAGAAGAACAAGTGTCGCTCCCTGATGCTCCAAATCACGCGCCAAGCTTCGTCTTCCTCAGTTTGAAATTTTGAAAACTCTGCGTCGGCCATTGTTCGACGCTACAGCCCTGGCTAAAACGAAAATCAAGCATACATAATATAAATGAATTCCAAAGTCATGGTTCGATTCAGGAAATCATTCCGGATGCAATGGTATAGGTCTCATGGTCCAATTTTTCCGTTTAAAGAAAACCCCAAATCGTGTTCAGAAACCCTAACAATGGTATCATGTGTTCCCGACCATGGAAATTCGATTAAAGCACCCAGAAAGTTTGCAAACACATCACTAAACACAAAAACAACAACAAAACACGTTAATAATGCATGAATAATGAAACACGATTTCAAAATTTCCAAGAACAAACCGATTCGTGATTTCTCGATTCTGGATGGTTTTGAATGATATAAGAGTCTGGATCGACTCTAAGGACCTCAAGGAACAAGATGGAATGCTCAGAATCGGCTGTGGATGGCTGGAACTAGGATTGCTAGTTGCTTCAAGGACACGAAATGTTGACTTTAGGTTAGGGTTTGTGGAGCAATTTTTTCGTTCTTTCTTGATAGGTATGCATCATGTATTTATACTGGATGGATTTGGGATTGAATTTGGAAAGAATCAATCAATATTCAATGGAAATCAAATTTGATATTTCCATGAAAATCAAATCTTCAAAGCTTGACCAATTTCAATCCAATCTTGCCTTTCTTGCTCCAATTTCGAATTTGCTGGCATTTGTGAGTTAATTGGACCTTAAGGAAAGAATAAAATCAATCTTTGCCATTAATTTCAATTTTATAATTTATTTTAAGATTTAATTTGCATTTAAATGAATAAATTACAAATTAAATAGAAAAATAAATCATAAATTCGTGGCTTTGGGCTTGGACACTCCTAATTGCTTGAGGAACAAGTTAGGATGAAGAAAAAGTAGGCCCATTTGCAAAAGATTTGATTTTTTGAAGTATCTTTCTTTGTGCATTCTTCCAAAATTGCCCAACTTGTGGATGGTGTAACTTGCTCAATTTTCCACATCTTTGAGTGTTCTTGGACTTTTTGGAAAGATCTAAGAGTCCTCTAACCAATGTCTTTGGTCTCATCTCATTTGGAGTTACCATGCTCAATATATCTTCAAATCAAAAAGTTGACTTTTTGTTGACTTTGAAAATGACCTGTAATGTTTTGAGCTATACCTCTCAAATGAAGCATTTTTTGGACATTCTTGTGAGACATGAAGTTGTAGAGAATTGAATTTCCTTCAAAACAAGATGTGGTGGAAAATTTTTTGAGAAAGTATGAGAAAGTTATGATCAGTCAAAGTTCAGTTGACTTTTCACCTAGAAACCCTAATTTAGAAAGTTTTGACTTTTGAGCAAATCTTGAGTTTTCTTGATGAATCATGATCAACCCTTGATCAAATGATGAATGTAACTTCAAAATGAGGATGTTGACCAAAAATCGAAGTTTTGATGTATGTTGACCACGTTGACTTTTTGTCCAATACCGATTTTCAACCATCGAGCAATTATCGAGGAAACTTGACTTGTGAAGCTTGAAACTTGGCATGGAGAATCTTTGAAGCATATGAGGAGGCATGAAGGCCATTGGAGATGTTGGAAATCCATCTTGACTTGAGAGATACCAAACCCTAATTTGGGTTGATTGTCTAGGAGAGAGTTTGTCTGATCAACTCTTGAGGAATCCTTGAGTATGGATGTATGAAATCTCTTGAGTAGATGGAGGGCAAATTTTGGGGTATGACAGGATCAAAACGAGCAAGTTTGGTCTTTACAACATTCAATTTCATTGAGAAATGAAGAATCGATGGATCAAAGAAGGATGGAGGAAGAAGATAAGCTGCGCGCATTTTCTGACTTTTCTGGAAATTTAAAATCACGTTTTATAATATATATATTTATGGTTTGAGTTAAGTTAACAAATGTATTACTTCCCCAGCGTTTGCCAACACGTTCTTAAGTCTCTTGCCTCACCTCAAGGCCCAGGGTTCAAATCCCCCTGGGACCTTTTTAAAAAAAAACTCTCATTCCTTCAGAAGCATCATTTTCTGACTCTCACTCCTTCAGAAGCATCATCTTCTGACTCTCATTCCTTCAGAAGCATCACCCGACTCTCACTCCTTGAAGCTTGACGAATCCTCGAACTTCAACGGCCCCCGGAACCTTGAAGCTTGACACAATCCTCGAACTTCAACTTGACCCCGAACTTCAACTTGGACTCCTTGAAGCGTCAACTTGACCCTTTCTTCAAAACTTCATTTTTTACTTGTTTTCAAATATTTTTCAAAACTTCTTTAAAGCAAGGTGATTAAATGGCAAAGCACGCGCATGGCTCAATGGTAAAATTTCTCACTTCTAAGCCAAGGATCCTAGGTTCAAACCTCCTTAGGACTAAAACTCTCTTTTTATCACTAATGTTTTCAAGTTTTTTAACAAACTTCAACATTTTCAAAAACAATCAAAACTTCTCATTTTGAGATGATTTTTTGCACACTTGTCATTTAATATACCTATTTTATGATTATGTCAAAAAAATCCTAAAATATTTTCTTTTTGATTATATTTTAATTAGGTTAAAAAATGAGACGTTTTAAGTATTTTTGATACTTTTCAAAAATGTTTTCTTTCCGATTTTCAAACCTAATCTTTTTCAAAACTTCTTGTGAATATCCTTCACTTTTCAAAATCATTTTCAAAACCTTTTCAAAAACCTTTCAATAAACTTACACACCTTTTTCCATGATCAATTTGATTTGAAGATAAACCGAACTAGGTTTTTCCTCGAATTTCTTTCAAATTGATCATGGACCTCCCTCACGGTGTAAGTCCCAACCCTTTTTATGTACATATTTATTTCTTTGTACATATCCACCCTTTTATGTACATATTCATTTACTTGTACATATTCAATCATCTTTGTAAATATTCAAGTATAACAACCTTCGTTCGTTTGTTTTCATCTACTTGTTTATACACCGATTCCATTGGTATTAAGAGGAGCATTATTCTCGGTGAAACTTCTCTTAAACCAATGGGTCTCCCTTAAGGTGTAAGTCCCAAATCCTTTGTATATATTCAAGTTACACTTGCTTTAATTTCTTGTTTTATACACTAGTTTATATATTTCCTTCATAAACTCTTGTGAATACACATCACACACTCGTTCGTATAACTGTTCAGTTATAACATAACAACTAGTCTAACAACTAGGTTCCCTTTAACCTCCTCCTATGCTTTGTATAAGAAAACTCATCCGTTGAGTTTAGCCTGCGCTTAGGCTTTATATAAGACAACTCCCCTGCTGAGTTAGCCTCCTCTTGGGCTTCGTTCAAAAGAACTCCTTTGTTGAGTTTAGCCTTCTCTTGGGCATCAAACAAGAAAGAGACCTGTAAATCTCTTAACAGCCTCCTATTGGGCTTCCAATACAAAGAATCACCCGCTCTAGGATAGAACCCTAAGAGTATTATTTCCCGGTGAAATCACTCTTGAATCCTAAGAGGATGGTTTCCCGGTGAAACCACTCTTAAATCCAAAGCCAGCCATACCCTATAGCTTCCTCTTGAGCTTCATACAAGGACCCTCGATGACCCTCAGAATTCCTCCTCTTGGGCTCACAATGCAAGGACCCTCGATGACCCTCAGAATGCCTCCTCTTGGACTTACAATACAAGGACCCACGAGCTTCTTAAAAGCATCCCCCTAATCAATAATCAATTTCTCCAAGAGATTTAGACATTTATCATCTCTATGAAAGAAGTATATCATCTATATCATCACATATAAATCAAACGCTTTTTTAAATGCTTTTTCAAACAAAACCACTTTTCATTGTAAGTGGTAACGCTTGTACACTCAAGCAAAATACCTAATACTTGCGATGAAAGATTCAATCAATCAACCCTTCAAAAATGTATGTGATGAAATAGATTAGATATATTTTTCATTAAGATGACATTTGTATTTGTCTCTTAATAACACCTTTTGCTTCCACTAGCATAAGTGGGAACTACGATTGCTCTAAGTTTCTCAACCTCCCTTTGAGAATACGTAGGCACAAGGTCTCATCCTTGACGAGCATACTTCTTTCTCCCTCAAACCAAACAAACCATAGCTCCCTTAGATCCGAGCTATAGATGTTCTGATTCCCACTAGGGGATATGTATGCAGAGGATCCCAATGATCTTTGCGAGCACAATAATAACAAAACTTAGGACCCCGCTTAACCAACCTTTCTTAAAACCCAAAGGAGAAATTTTCCCAAGAATAGAATAGAAAAATTAAAACACACAAACATTTCAAAATTATTCATATATACAAATAAGGCTATAGATAACTATATATATATATATATATATATATATATATATATATATATATATATATATATATATAGGGTGCCACAACCTTCCCTTTATATAACAAACCCTCTTACTCAGATCTCTCCCCAATGCGTTGCGTCTAGTTCACACTAGTCGCACCGCATATCTTTATTTATTTAGGGTATTTTAGCTTTCCCCTTTTTCATCTCATTTTCTTGTTTTGGAAATAATAAAGCTTGATGCTCGTGACATCTTTTTAAAAACAAATCAAAAGAGTAAATCATTTTTGAGCCAGAGATTCAAATTCCGATTCGATTCCCTCGCTCGTCACTTTTTACCACGAACAACACCCTTTCCATCCGTAGTTATCTACGAGCTCTTAATTTCTTAGCTCACTTTGAAATTTGCTTTTTGTGTGTGTGTTTGAAAATATGTTTTTGAAAGGCATTTCTCTATGACTTTGAAATGATTCTCGCTGGAATGTATACGACGTGTTTGGAAATGTTTTGTTTTGAAAAAGTATTTAACTTTGTAATGATTCACGCTGGAATGTATACAAAGTGTTTGAGAAGTTTTGAAAATAGTGTGAGGTGTAAAAAGTATTTTTGAATTGATTGGAGCAAGCAAAAGAGTCTTATTACCTACTCAGAATGGTAATTTCCATGTTGTTTTGCTTCCTTTAGAATAAGGCTATCCATACCATTAGTTGGTAGGTAATCTTATTCGTTGGATGTAAAGGGACGTTCGTAGGGTCATCGTATGGTCATAGAAGGCAACATGTAGGGATACCTTAGCATATTCGTAGGGACGATCATCACTTTTCGTAGGCAACAACCGAGGGACGAGATCATGTATTCATAGGCAACAATCGAGGGTCATTGAGGGACTATGATCTTTGAATTGAAGGAACTGTGATGATATTATTCGTGAGATATCTCTACATTCGAGAGGTATGACCATGTATTCGAAAGGCAATAAGAGAGGATACCCTAAGGTGTGAGTGAGTGCAAAAAGTGTGTTGTATTTAGATATTTATCTTGTGATTAGAAGTGATCTATGTTGTTTGATTTAGTCTTGCCATACATGCCTACTTACTAGCAGTTAAATATGTACAAAATAATAGAGGTGCAGAAAGTAAAAGTGCAGGAAAGTAAACTCTAGACTATTACATGGCTTTGGGGCAGACACATAATATAGGAGGGCGGAAAGTAAAGGGAGAAATGTAAATCTACGCTATTACATGGAAAATATACCTTGCGACCTATACATCTTTTCTAGAATTATAAATGCGAAAGAATTATTTTTGTTTTTTTTGAAGGTTTGATTTTAGTAAAAAGCCTGATTCTAATTCATTAATTTTAATTAAAAAAAGAATTTTTTTATTTTTATCAGAACTTCTGATGCGTTTTGACCTAGAACTTCTGGCTCACTCGCTTCCAGAACTTCTGGAAGTTGGGTCATCATTCCTTGCCGGAACTTCTAGGGACCACGCTATTATTCTTTACTGAACTTATGGATAATCTGTATAATTGCTCTTTCCAGAACTTCTAGAAAACCTGTATAATGCTCTTTCCAGTACTTCTGGAAAATCTGTATGATGCTCTTTCCAGAACTTCTGGAAAATCTGTATGATGCTCTTTCCAGAATTACTGGAAAACCTGTATGTTGCTCTTTCCAGAACTTCTGGAAATTGGATGTGCTACCTGTATAAAATTACAAGACGTTAGAAAAATTGGCAAAAGGCAGGGTTCGAACCCGTACCCCTGAGAGAATGACTTAGTGTGCGCATGTTGAATCGTTGGGCAGTGATACATCCATGAATTACAACATATTCATAAATATATAAGTGAGTCCATTGTTTCCAAAACTTCCGTAGGGTCAGTTTTTTCTTAGAACTTCTGGATCGTCTGTTTTTTTCCAAAACTTCTGGTTACCTGTATTGGTGCTTCTTCCAGAACTTCTGGGAAACCATATACGTTACATACGCGCGTGGCCCAGAATGTTCAAATCAGCCAATAGAAACACGCCACGCTTGCCCTGGCCGGTTGACCTGCAGTCAGAGACGCTGGAGGGAAGCTCCGGTCATTCTCTCTGGTTGCTTCCAAGATCAAACCTGCAGAAATAATGAAAATAAATGCAAACAAAGGGACCCTACCCCCTAAATAGAGGGTTACGAGTTCAGTGTTGGCCTTGGTTTGGTCTAAATCGGCTTGGAAATAAGGATATGATGAAGCAGAATATTCGTGCCCTAACAATGGTGTATCATGATTCGTGCATAAAAACTCATGCACGATGGTTCTAAAAAATCACAAAAATCAATATAAGCATGCATATGTAAATCTAATTAGTTTAAATAACACGAATTGAGAGTTTGAATTTCACAAATTTTACCAAACTGGTGTAACTTGGTTGGCACGTTCTGAGCAGGATTTGGGTTGTGTAAGGCTTGGGATTGCCTCCTGGAAACCTTAGGAAGATAATGGAATGCTTGAAACACCTTGTGGACAACTGAAGAATGTGGTTCGTGTTTGCCCTAAAACTTGAAAAGTTAGAGAAGTTTGTGTAGGGTTTTCTAGTGCAGCCAATCCTTTCCTTGTGGTCTGATCTTGTTATGTATTTATAGGATAGTGCATTAGGTCAAGCATAATTGGAAAATATATTGCGTTGAATGCAAGAATATTTGATTTGGAATTTTCATCAAATCTTGCCTTTTTGAACAAATTTCCATCAAGTCTCTTGCCAATCTCAATAATTTCGAAATTATCAACTTACATGGCTTGCTTGGACCTCAGGAATGTTGAAAAATAATCCTTGCACTTAATGTTTTGATTTTATATCTTTTATTTTAATTAGTTTGAATTTTAATGAATAAAAATTCAAAATAAATAAAATAAAGAGTACAAGGGCGTGGCATTTGGCTTGGAGGTTCTAATTAAGATTAGAAACAATTTTGAATCAAGAAAAGTTAGGCCCATTTGGAGAAAATTTGATTTTCTCAAGTATTTCTCTTCATGCACCTCCTAAAAAATGCCCAACTTGTATCTTGCTCAAATTTCAACATTTTTGAGTGTTTTTGGACTTTTTAGAAATCTCAATATGTCCTTTAAACACTATTTTTGGTTTCATCTTAATTTAAGTTTCCATGTTCATGAACACTTCTTAGCAAAAAGATGACTTTTTGTCCAATACAGCTGATTTTCAACTATCTGAGCAATTGGATGAGCAAATTTGACTTGTAAGGCTTGAAACTTGACATGGTGATCCCTTGAAGAATATGATGAGGTATGGTGACCACTTGGAGCCTTGAAAGTTCATTCTGAACTGAGAGAATCAAAACCCTAGTTTGAATTGATTGCTTAGAAGAGGGTTTGTTTGGTCAACCCTTGTGAAATCATTAAGTATGGAGATGTGAATTATCTTGAGAAGTAGGAGGGAAAATTTTGGGGTATAAGATTAAGTAAACCTTACCTTTCTTATTTAATACTTTCTTCTGATTTTATGCAAAATCGTGTCATCAAAATACATTGTTTTGTCATCATAAAAAAGGGGGATGAAATTATGGTGCAACATACTCAAATGTCACATGAGGATGTCCTGACATCTAATCTGACATTATAAAACATAAAAAGTATGAATACAATACTAGTGCAGGAAAGCAATAAAAACACAACATAATTGTTAACTCAGTTCAGTTTGACCAACCTACATCTGGGGGCTACCAAGCTAGGAAGAAGACTCCACTATCAGTAGTATTATTTTATGTAAACAACCTCTGATTACCTAATCACTACCCAATGAAACATTTATCTTAGAAGCCCATCTAAGATAAGAAAACCTCTGCTCACTCCTTTGCGGTACCAAAACCTGCTGCAAACCCCTGAAAGATACACAACCAGTTTAGAAAACATCACTCCAAACACAAAACAGTCAAACTCGTGCCTCACACAAACTTGGAATTGCTTCACAGCTTCTTCTAAGGACAAAACTGCACTCATTGCTTCATAGCTTCTGAGTGAGTAAAATAATCCTCTTGCCTACAAGCTTCGAGGTACAAATCAGTGACCATCCCACAATTTAGGTGGTTCACTTACATGGCTAACCCTAAAGACTACATCTTTCTAAAACCGGCTAGCTTGCTAAAACTAGGTTACAAACTTCTTATTTATAACCTTCTACCCAACTGGATTTGAGCGTTCAAAACAATAGCTTGAAGCTGTAACAAACTGCAGTAACAAACTTCCACAAAAACCAAACAAGCAGATAACTTCTGCTATAATCAAGGTCCTCGCTGATTTTTCTCCTTAGCTTCTGGACCTCCACATATGCCTACAATATCACACCACATATAATGCATAATATTCCCAAAATATTCTGCATAACTTAAAACAGAACTGTAACAAACTTTGACAGTTCAGTAGTGTGATGTCTGATGTCTTGACATCCTGTATGACATGTTGTTCCAGTAGGATTTTCAGCCAGTTAAATATCCTATTGTTCAATACATTGTTGCTGGTATTATTTGTTTTATTAAAATTAAGCCAATCCATAAAAACCAGGAACTTATAATCTCCCCCTTTGGCAAATTTTAGCGAAAACAAATAAATACAATTACAAGCAGTTACATCAAAACAGCAACAACAATTTACAATTAAAAATTAACAATTAGAAGATCTTCAGCTTCTCATTCGTAGTCTTTTGCACACAGCTTGAGTTAGAGACGAGCAAACTCTTCATCAACAGTTCTTCCAAGGATTGCACAGATGGCCTGCTAGTTGTAGATGATGTCTCAACATCTAGTATGACTTCTTATCATGTTTTTGAATCTATCCATTGAACCCATCCAGTATAAATAGAGGGAAAGTCCTGGTGCACATGAGGAAGAAGATAACTTATACTTCCTCTTAAGATAGGAACCAATTCTTGTCACTGGGGGTTGTAAAAGAGGACCATGGGAGATAAACTAACTCTTAAGAGATAACTTGAAATTCTCCCATATAACTCATAACACAAGTCACAATTGTGTTCACAACTCAGATCACAAGTCGTAAGTAATTCAATATGGTTTGTTTTGTGAAGACTTGATTTGTGACTTAGATATCTTCTTGATCTCTTCTTCTTCTTCTCTCTCTCTCTCCTGTTTTACTTTATGAGTGACATTATTTCTCTCCCCCTTTTTAGCTAACATTTGACAATTAAGACCCTCACCAAACCAGATCTAGGAACAATTTGCCCAAACCTTAATGAAACGCATGATTGTGAATATTTGAATGCTCACTTATGGTTAGAGAATAGTTGAGATCTCTTATATATAGGCCAACAGTTTCTTAGGAATTAACGACATATAATTGTTGGTCAAGGTACGTTAATTTAGGATGAGAATATGTCAATAACTTCATGTCCACCGTCTAGGCTATCTTTGAATGCCTTTAATAGCTCTTGATTGTTTCTTTTGAGATAAAACAGTTCCAATGCATGCATATGTCACTTCACTTATACTTTCCATGCAGAGACATGTTTTGTAAGATGTTCTAACATTCAAACAGTCAATGTCTCTTTATCAGATCAGGGACTTTTAACCATAAGTCACTCTTTATTTCTGCTCTTCTTATTGCCATAACTCCTTTTTAAGTGCCCTTGAGATAGAATCTGAACTCATTAACTTACTCAGATTATACTTCTTCAGATAATATCACTTAAGACATTCACACAGATTCGATTTGCCTTGGCTCTGAGATAACAATACCAATGCTTCTTTCATATTACATCCACTAGACTTTTCAGATAGTAGCAGTATACTTTTCCCTTCACATGTGCCAGGGAACAATTTCTCCCCCTCAGTAGTAGCTTGATATACATATCAGCATCAGAGTGAGTAAATGTTTAGACATTAGAGAGGACATTCACAGAGAACACACATAATCATTTTCTCCCTTTTATAAACATCTCCAATAGCACTAGACATGGTTGCTTCCTTTGCACACATTATCATCAAAATTTGGAAGGCAAACAACTTAGCTGCTTTCTTTGCATTCATAACCACAATTAATAATTAATAGTTTCTCCCCCTTAATATAATCATTTCTCTTTTTAGCTTCCAAGATGAAGCTTTCGATAATCATGTTACTCCCCATGAGTTACAAAAAATAAGGACATCTTTGATGTTGGTCCTCATAATATTAAAAGTCTTCCGTATTTGGAATTTTCCACAGTTTCCAAATTTGGAATCCTTAGTTTACTTGCTACACAAGATTCAGATTGCCACACTCTGTAACTTGTAATAGAAGAAACCACATAGTTAACCATGCGTATAACCAAAGATACGTCTTCAAAAGATAAGTCTGAACCGTATCTGCCTTCTTCAATCTCTGCTGTCTTCAACAGTTGTGATGTTACATCTTCATGTATAACATTCTTTTCATCACATACTTTATCTCTTCTTGATTCAAATTTCCACACAGCTATCACACAAATATCCAGCTCCCATCAGATATTTGTCAGCATCTGTATGCATCTCTTAACTTGAATCAACTCTTCAAATAATCACCAGATAATGTTGCCACACATCCTAAACTTGTAAAGATTACAATGGACTTAATATGGACATTCAGTTCATAATATACCATGAATCCATCAGACAAACATTCTGCTCCTAACAAAATATATGTAGTTTGGCAATCAAGCTGCATACTATAAGTACTTAGTCTCCCGTCAAAGCACCTACTAGTTAGTGAGTTAGAATTATCTACTCACACTAGATTATCCTCACTGGTTATTTATTCACACTTATACTTACTTCTTGGCAACAATACATACATTCAAGACTGAAGACATTAGGATGATGTTTCAACATCTGATACGACATCATCCATTATGGTCCTGGGGGTAACATCCATAATATCTCATCCATAAAACTTGGGGGAATATAGGAAGCACAACAACCACCAACTTTACAGCCAATCAATCAACAGAACCAAGGGATAATATGAGCCACATCTCAATAAGTTTTTCTTCATACTTTCTTTCCGATTTTGAGATGATGGATACCATAGTCTGTACCTATAGAGGAGATTCCCTCAACTAGGTTTCTAGAACTGACTTAGTTATGACATGACACATAATTATGCAGATTCTTCAAAGCAATCTGTCTCCCTTAATTCATCCAGAAAATACCCTTCCAATATAACATTTAGGGTAGTCAACACTCAGGACCATTAATGACTGTGGTTGGATCACAGTATTCAACTCCAAATAGAGTTTGTTCTATGGTCATGAACAGAATCCTACATATTTGATTCCTTTGATCAGAAGGATATTCCATATATAAGCTCATCTTGATTTCACATAAAGGGACTGTAGAATATACCTTTATGAGTTCTTTTACTTGCATTGAGCTCAACTTCTATACTCCCATAATCTTAGGTTATAAATAAACTGACATCTGGAGTAGAAAACTTGTTGATCGTGTCCTGGTAAACTAACACAAAGCAGATGTCTCCTCTTCCAGATTAGGAGTAGGTTCCAAACATATGTACTCACACTAGATTTGTTTAGCACCCAGAACATATGTTCTTCAACTGGTAGTTGCATACCTGTTGTAATAACGTTCTAACATCCCATAGAACATCAGTTCCATCTCCTTGTAACACAACATCCTTGATAATCTTCAAGGTCTTTAAATAATATGCAGATGTATATGAGGATCATTGATCAATTGATACTTATCAACTCTATTAGTAAATGTCTTTATGAGTGGTCTTGAGGAAGATCTCAAGTATCTTTGACACTTTTAATATAGTTGATAAAAAATCTACCAAACATTTTGTTGAATAAAACAAAACAACCCTAGAATTCTTCTTGCACTTTGAGGGTTGTATCAGAGGCTATGTAGTGGAATATAGCCATACTTCAACAGAATTTACACAATGAGTACTCCATAATTCAATTGTAAGCATGACATATAAGGATTGAAAAATAAATTAACACTACAATACACTTGCTTCTCACCAAGTAATAGACTAGACATAACCAATACCATGACCAGAAGGAAACACATAAGCACAGGAGTTACCTTATAATATCTTCACTCCCGCATGAAGGTTTTGACAATTTTCTTCTCTATGCTAAATATAAGCTGAATAATTTAATCCAAATTCTTCACTCCCGCATGAAGTCTTTGAATTTAACTTCTCTTTTGAAACTACCTAGCTAAATTCATATGATAAAATATCAATGAAGTCGCCATCGAATGTCTTTTATCTCACAAAAGGAGAAAGGTAAACATCGAGAAAACCTGAAAGGGAGAAATCACTGTCTGACGACCGAGAGATCGGGTAAGGGAGTCTATTACGTGAGGGGAAGGTATTAGTAGCCCACGCTCCCGTAGTACTCTACAATATCCACTTCTATTTTCTGTCTAAGGGGTGTGTTATATTTATCTATCGCTTAATCGCTACAATGCATGTGAAAGAAAATAAAGAAAACACGGGGAAAAGAAGGAAGCATTTAAGGAGTTTGCTCGATCGAGCCCCGTGACAAGATGCCTACGTATTCCCTCGTGCAATGGGAAAGTCAGAGCGCCATAGTTCGGCTCATGTTTTTGGTGGGTTTTGTTTTTTTTAGTGGAACGGTATTAAGTTCGCTTCCTACCGCCACCCGACCTTTGGGGAATTACACGTCAGCACATAAAGGAATTAAGACGCCCCTGTGAAAAAGTTTGATTAAGAAGCCAAGAAGGCGAAAAAGAGTTTGCATTGGTTGGTTGCTTTTACCTTAGAAAAGGAGTTTTGAACCATTATTAGATGTTTTGATTTTCAAAAGAAAAGAAAACAAGTTTTAATTTTACATGAAAGGATGCAAAAGAAAGAAAATATGCAAGGGAAACTAACTAGTTCTACCCTAATATTATCATGCAATGATTGATCCTAAGGTTAAGGATGAAAAGTCTAAGCTCGAAGAACTACTCTAGCCGAGCAATCCTAGGGAAACTATCCTAATATCCACCTTGGTTAAAAAACCAAGGGATACAAAGGGATGAGGAAAACAAGTGCTTTGGAAGAAGATCACAAACAATGCAATGCACATATAAATGCTACACACATTCACGACGAAGATGAAAGAAGTCCCATAGCCTACCATGGTAGCGAGTCTATCAGAGTCAACTAGGAGCCGACTTTCGAAGGAAAACCATAGCCACAAATGGAATTATATGTGTTCACCAGGAGTTTCCTCTAGGAGAAAGGTATCACAACTTGATATAAATTACCAATTCTGAGGGCATATGAGTGCGAGTATCAGCATGTGAATGTGAACCCCATGAGAAAGCATGGAGAGTTAGAATAGGGGACTCTTGCCACTTTTATTATCGACTCAAAGAAGCTTCACGATTTGCGTGAGCTGAGCTGACACGGACTAGAGTTGTGCGGGGGTTGATTTCTAACCATTCATGCGTGCCCATCATATCATTATATATATATATATATATATATATATATATATATATATATATATATATATATATCAATAAGTATCAAAGCGGGACTTTGCTTGGTGGTGCCACACTGGGTTGCCTAACCACTTATGACCTATGCATGCACAACAGTAAACACACAATGAAAGTTACCTCCCTATGCACGGAAGAGGATTTTGAACAAACCACACACAGTTAGCACACAAATTTTCCCTAAACGGGTCTTTAAATAAACCAGAGGGGTTCTTGAACATGCTCCAACTACGAAATCCCCATCATGCATCGCTATTCCTACTTCTCATGGCAAAAGAAAGCGGTAAATCCCTACTTCTCATGATCTATAAAAAGCAGTAAATGCATAAAGATAAACCAGAAGCAGTATAATACCGAACGAATATTAATCCATAGCAAGCAAAGCAAAGCGTAACTACTCCGAAAAACTTCGAGTAAGCTGCCATCAACAAAGTAATAATCAGAAATAGCTCGATCAATATAATCCACAAGGTGATATCGTGCAATATGTGCGTGTAGAATACATGTACTCACAACAATCAGAACACCTGTACAAAGTTACATATCCAGACAAAAGAGAAAAATACGTGTTTCTCGTAACATAATAAAACACGAAGCAGAGTGCGTTTAAAACGCAAGCAAAACCATGAGCGAAGTGGTAACTATGGGCGAAGTGGTATGTTAATGTACCAAGATTAGGTAACTAAGCAAAGTATTCTCAATGTACCTTGCACAAGTCAACAAACACGTCAAAAATAACAAGGAGGCAGGAATATAATTGCATACTCACATCACAAGTCAAAATATGATCCAAATGAGAAGAAATGGCTTATGAACATGTATATCAACATAAGAATGGAAAGTCGGGTAGCCACACACACATAATGCAAAATACCCCACGAACGATATTGAAATCAAGCTAAATCTATCACAATAGTCCTCAAATGAAATGTTAAATATAACTAGAGATCAAGAGAAATTGGAAACCAAAAATCTACTCTAAAATGGCCTAAAACGCCTTATTCACAAAGAAATCGAGGCATGAAGTATAACTTCCTAATGGGGGAAGCATACACACATCCTAAAGTTAACCTAAACATCTCTCAAAGGCAGAGGAAAAGATTGCCAAGTAATCATGCAAGAGAAACATAGAAGAACTATACAAGTATCAAACTAGTTCCTAAGAATTGTACCGCTAAAGGTTAGCTCTAAAGCTCTACTTAAAACACTAAGGTAAGATTTAAATTTAACTACAATTAATTTGAGAAAAATTTCCTAAAGTTTCTAAGAAACACATGGTATTACACTCCTACAATTAGTCAATTCAAATGACAAAAGAGAAACATGCTTTTAAATAATGCAACATCATCGAAACTTGAGAATTAAGGAACTATTGTGTTAAACTAAGTGTAGAACTTTATAAGTCAGTATCTAACCCATATTCAATGATCTCAAACAAAATTCATAATAAAAATCATGATTGAAACGAAACCATGTGCAAAACTATATCAAAACGATAAATCGTCGCTCTAAGGATCAACTACCATGGTACCCTAATCATATGACTCGAATATGGGTTCTAAATTAATGTGTAAACTACCTAAACATGTCAACATATTAGTCAAGAAGCTATTTGAATGTTAGTACAAATATTAGGTATCATATAGTGTCACGTTTTGATATTTTTCTATAGACAATTACATATATCAATTGGGCACTTGCTTATTTTACTTATACAAATTAAAAAATCTGAATAATAATAAAAAGGTGCATGACAAATAGAATGAGGATAAATCACGTTTCCAATCCTTCAGCATGACAACCCTAAAGCGCCGCCAGCGAACCTCCTGTCCTCTTCCACCCTTGCCGGAAATGTTGACGTCTCAAAAGCGACATGCAGGAACACTATTAGAAGCGGTTTCTGTAATGAGACAAAAGAATAATAGCCTTCTAGAAACAAGTGAGTCAGCACAACAGATACGGGTCCCACAGCACATGGAGGAAAAATGTGAGGCTTCCACTAGTGGTGAGGCACAACCACGCAGAGGAGAGAGAGCAAGGAAGGCGCATAGCATGTGGAAGGAATTTGTGAAACCTTAATGCCAACTATATATATTGTACTAGGAGAATATTTGATGTTAGGTGATTTGTAGGATGATTATTCTTCTCCCTCTATTCTCTTTTCACATCTGAGTCTGTAAACAACTTGTTGCTAAAGTTGTTAACATTAATCTCTCTTATTCCTATTGTGGCTGCATAATATATATCCTATCATTCCCATATATATATTGTGATACTGTTTCATTGGTGCTTTCACCAGCCATGGCCAACCCACAACACAAAGAAATGCAAGAAGATATCAAGCGCAACACGGAAGAACTGAAGCTATTTCAGACAGAAATACTAGAACGTATGGAGCGACTGGAAGTTGGGAACGCATCAAAGTTCGACGAGATTCACACAGCGCTTGACATCCTTATTCAGCAAACACCGTCGAAAAATCGCCATGGTCCAGAACTCAACAACAGACCTCCGTTTCAGGTGAGAAATATCAAACTTGAGTTTCCTCGTTTTGATGGCACGAATGTGCATGAATGGATTTTTCGTGCTGAGCAGTTTTTTGGGTATTATGATACCCCGGATCATGATAGATTAACTATTTCCTCTGTACATCTTGATAAAGATGTTGTGCTTTGGTTCCAAATGGTACAACGTTCTAATCCGTTTCATTCTTGGCTGGAATTTACTCGTGCTTTAGAATTAGATTTTGGACCATCCATATATGAATGCCCTCGTGCTACATTGTTTAAATTGAATCAAACAGGAACGGTTTCTGAGTATTATCTTCAGTTCACTGCTTTAGCTAACAGAGTTTATGGGTTAAGCAATGATGCTTTAATCGATTGCTTCATTAGTGGACTCAATACTGAGATTCGTCGAGACGTGTTAATCCATACACCCACCTCCATTGTCAAAGCAGTTTCATTAGCCAAAGTCTATGAAGAAAAATACACCCAATCAACCAAACCACAAAAAAGCAACCCAAACACTTACTACAAACCACCCTTCAATTCAGCCAAACCAGAAAACAACCAAAAAAATACTACTCCCATCCTTAACACACCCCCCACGAGACCTATGAGCCAATTCCAAAAGAACCCCAATATCAAACGCATCTCACCTGCTGAAATGCAACTAAGAAGAGACAAGGGCTTATGTTATTGGTGCGATGACAAGTTCTCCTTCACTCATAAATGTCCCAATAGACAACTGATGCTGCTCCATTATGATGATTCAGATGAACCAGTCAATGTAGTGGAAGAAACACAAAATGATGAAATCGCAGATAAACCTCACCAGCAACAACCTCAACATCATTTATCCTTAAATGCCATGAAAGGCGATTCTAATTTGGGCGTACTTAGATTTTCTGGTCTAATTGGAAATATCAAGGTACAAGTGCTAATTGATGGAGGCAGTTCAGATAACTTCTTGCAACCTCGCATAGCCAAATTTCTGAAAATACCTATTGAACCAGGGCCACCTTTCAGAGTGCTGGTGGGAAATGGTGATTTGATGACTGCCGAAGGGGTCATTCAAGAGTTACCATTAAATATACAAGGCAATGAGTTGAAAGTCCCTGTGTTTTTACTACCGGTAGCTGGAGCAGATGTGATATTGGGAGCAGCTTGGTTAGCTACATTAGGACCCCATGTAGCTGATTATGCTTCACTTACATTGAAGTTTTTTTTCAATAGTAAGTTTGTGACACTTGAAGGGGAAAGAGCTCCCACACCAGCAATAGCACAATTACACCATTTTAGGCGATTCCACAACACTGATGCTATAGCTGAATACTTTACCATCCAATGGCAAGAAAATTATACTGCTACTGCTGAAGATGTTTTGAAAGAGTTGCCTAACAACATTGATCCTGAGTTGGCAATATTATTGCACAACTACAAATGTTTGTTTCACCAGCCAACTACATTGCCACCCATCAGAGCTCATAATCACCATATTCCATTGATAGAGGCTCTAACCCTGAAGGTTAAGCCATACAGGTATCCACACAGCCAGAAGGCTCAAATTGAGCACATGGTTCAGGAAATGCTACAACAGGGGATTATACAGCCAAGCACAAGTCCTTTTTCTTCACCAATCATATTGGTGAAAAAGAAAGATGGCACATGGAGGTTAGATCGATTATAGGGCTCTAAATCTATAAGCATCAAGGATTCATTTCCAATTCCTACGCTTGATGAGCTATTAGATGAGCTCTTTGGGCGGAATACTTCTCAAAGTTGGACCTCGTGTCGGTTATCATCAAATCTTGCTACAACCGTAAGATAGATACAAGACGATTCGAACACACAAGGTCACTATGAATGGCTGGTCATGCCATTTGGTCTAACAAATGCTCCAGCCACATTCCAGAGTCTCATGAATCACATTTTTCAACATGCTTTGAGAAAGTATGTGTTAGTCTTCTTTGATGACATACTAATCTACAGCCCTACATGGCAGGAGCATTTGAAACATTTAGATGAGGTATTAAGTATACTGCAAGCTAATACACTGTTCATCAAACTGTCTAAGTGTTCGTTTGGGGTTTCTGAGATTGATTACCTTGGACATATAGTAACAGGACAAGGTGTTTCCATGGACAAGGACAAAATACAAGTTGTTCAAGAGTGGCCTCTACCTAAGAATGTTAAGCAATTACGAGGGTTCTTGGGCCTCACAGGGTATTATAGAAGATTTATAAAATCTTATGCTAAGTTGCTGCCCATTGTGATTTAAAAAAGAGCTATGTGTGGAATGAACAGTGAGATAGCTTTTAATCAATTGAAGGTCATGATTTCTGCTCCTGTATTGGCCTTACCCAATTTTAAAAAACCATTTATACTGGAAACAGATGCTTCTGGGGTAGGGGTGGGTGCAGTGTTGCATCAAGAGGGTCACCCTATAGCCTATTTTTCAAAGAAGCTAGTCCTAGAAATCAAAAGAAATCGACTTATTTTAGAGAGATGTTAGCTATTTCTGAAGCAATATCAAAGTTCAGACACTATTTGCTGGGACATAGATTCATCATTCGCACGGATCAAAAGAGCTTGAGGAGTTTAATGGATCAATCATTGCAGACACCAGAGCAACAACAATGGTTACATAAATTCTTGGGCTATGACTTCACCATCGAGTACAAACCAGGCAAAGAAAACATGGCAGCAGATGCTTTGTCTAGATTGATGACATTATCTTGGTCTAAACCACAGTGCAAATTTATACAATCCATTAGAGAGGAGTTGCAAGCAGATAGTCAATGGAAAGAAGTCATTGATAAGTGCATACAGCAGGGCAATACATATTTACATTACACATTCAAAGAGGGATTACTCTATTGGAAAAAGAGAATTGTTATTCCCCAACATAAAGATTTGGTTCAGCAAGTTTTACAGGAATTTCATTCTTCTCCAATAGGGGGCCATGCTGGAATTACGAGATCTATGGCCCGAATCAAGGCTCAATTCTATTGGCCTGACATGAAGAAGGATGTATCTCAATATGTTCAGAATTGCAGTGTCTGTCAACGAGCTAAGTCATCTAATACCTTGCCTGCTGGATTGTTACAGCCATTGCCTATACCATCACAGGTATGGGAGGATGTAGCTATGGACTTTATTACTGGCCTACCAATGTCATTCGGTTTTACTACTATCCTGGTAGTAGTGGATAGACTGACAAAGTATGCTCACTTTTTACCAATGAAAAGTGATTACTCTAGCAGATCAGTTGCTGAAATCTTCATGCAGCATGTGGTGAAATTACATGGGATGCCGAAATCTATAGTTTCTGATAGAGATAAGGTGTTCACAAGCTCTTTTTGGCAACACCTATTCAAGCTACAGGGTACAACATTAGCAATGTCTTCTGCGTACCATCCTCAATCTGATGGTCAGTCTGAAGTCCTTAACAAGGGATTAGAACTGTTTCTTAGGTGTTTCACTTTTCACAATCCTAAGTCCTGGTTTAAAGCTTTGTCTTGGGCAGAATTTTGGTACAACACAGCTTTACAAACTAGCATTGGAATGACGCCATTTAAAGCTTTGTATGGGAGAAATCCACCAACTCTGACAAGATATGAACCCCATGCTAATGATCCTCCAACACTGCAGGAGGAATTGGTAGCGAGAGATAGATTGATGCAGCAGTTGAAAACTCAATTGGAGAGGGCTCAGCAATATATGAAGAAACAGGCTGACAAGCATAGAAGAGATCTGACCTTACAAGTTGGTGAGTTGGTCTTAGTGAAACTTCAACCATATAGACAACAGTCGGTTGCTCTGCGCAAGAATCAGAAATTGGGAATGAAATATTTTGGCCCGTTTGAGATCATAGCAAGAGTAGGAGAAGTTGCCTATAAGCTCAAGCTACCGGAGCATGCCAAAATTCATTCGGTTTTCCACATATCTCAGCTTAAGCCTTTCAAAGGTGTACCTCAGAATCAGTACATGCCATTACCTCTCACTATGTCTGAGACTGGACCAATCATACAGCCAACCGAAGTTTTACAAGCTCGAACCATAATCAAAGCCAATCAGAAAATTCATCAGGTTCTTGTCCAATGGGATCAGCATCCTACAGCTGAAGCAACGTGGGAGGATATTGATGACTTGAAAAAGAAGTTTCCTTCCTACAACCTTGAGGACAAGGTTGTGTTTAATGGGGATGGTATTGTAATGAGACAAAAGAATAATAGCCTTCTAGAAACAAGTGAGTCAGCACAACAGATACGGGTCCCACAGCACATGGAGGAAAAATGTGAGGCTTCCACTAGTGGTGAGGCACAACCACGCAGAGGAGAGAGAGCAAGGAAGGCGCATAACATGTGGAAGGAATTTGTGAAACCTTAATGCCAGCTATATATATTGTACTAGGAGAATATTTGATGTTAGGTGATTTGTAGGATGATTATTCTTCTCCCTCTATTCTCTTTTCACATCTGAGTCTGTAAACAACTTGTTGCTAAAGTTGTTAACATTAATCTCTCTTATTCCTATTGTGGCTGCATAATATATATCCTATCATTCCCATATATATATTGTGATACTGTTTCAGTTTCTTCCATTGATCGTGAATTTGGCCTTCAAATCCATTGAAACTTGCTCCAACTCTGCAAAATTCTCGATACAATATTCGAACTAATGCATTTCTATTGCGTCTCGAGTGTTTGGAAACGCTTGAGGCTGCATATACATACTCCACTCAATTTCAAACCTTCTGTGAAATCTCACTGCTAACTCTTTATGATTGAAGGATGGCACTGCTCACGTCAATTCGCGTCGAGGAAAAATAAATGTTGGCATGAATTCCCTTAGGCGAGGAAGACAAAGAATAACCCCTGGTTTTTTATGGGACGATGAAGAACCGAAGAAGAGAGAGCTTTCTTGTTAGGGTTTTTTCTGTTATGGTTGTTTTGTAGAGAGCGATAGGAATTAGGGAGTGAGGTGGACGATTGTTGTTATGGAGGATAGAAGTTTGTTAAAGGTTGTTATGGTGGCGAATAAAGTTTTTTGCGGCGGTGAATGAAGTTTGTTATGGGTGAAGAGTAGAAGGATGGTTGTGGTTGTTGTATGGTGTGTGGAGTGAAAGAAAAGAGAGAGTGAAAGAGATTGTGAGAGGAGAGGAGAGGTTTTCAGTTGTTGATGAGAGTTATGGTTGAAGTCTTGAAGGAGAAGAATGGTGATTGAAAGAAAGTGATGGTGGTGAAAAATAGAGAAGGACGATGGAGTGATGGTCGAGGGTTACAGATTGTTAGAGAGAATTGGTGAGAATGGTTGTGTTGGTTAGCGAGAGAGTGTTATTTTTGTTATGGTGAAGGGTGCCAAAGAAGAAGGAGGATGAACAGTTTGTGTGGTTATCCGGATGGAGAGGGAGCGAGAGTGTGTGTATTGAAGGCAAAATCATCCCATCACCATTCCATGTAAACGATTTGCAGGGCCATTTCGGGTAATTCGTGACGTTACACACATGCATATAGCTTTAATGCCCATATAGAGTGCAAGAACCTATTGTGATATTCGATGCCAATTGAATATAATGATATGGAGATATCCCATCTTTCTAAGCTGATATCTTGGAATTTAAGCTTCTTAAGGACGAAATCCGAACATCAAAGTCGAAGAGAAAATCTCCCGACGCAATTTTCGTGTTGAAGGTTTCTGGAAATAATAATTGTAGCATGATCGAAAGTCATCACAAAGCTAAAATAATATGATTGATAAACGCCGACAACTCCGACAGATATTTTCCAAATTTATTTCCCCTACTTCGTAACCTTATAACTCTTGATCCCCGACTCAAATAAATTCGACTCCTTCTACAAAGTTCGAGATTCCCATGAGGTGAACAATTTTGTAGTTGAACATTTTCCGATACGGAGTCGATAGCCATGCGAAAATCGAAACCGAAGGCAGCCATTTGACCATGCTAGAAATTTTGCATTTTCCCTAAGTGATGAACATTGCACACATGATAAATTCATATCTTTTGAGCATCGTAACTTTTGACTCGTTTCTCGGATGACTTTGACTTCTTCAGCAAAGTTGTAGCTTTCCATGAGATGAACAACTTTGTATTTGAACTCAACTCGAAATGATGCTTGGAAACACATGTAAAATGCTCTCGAAGTTGGACATTTGGCCACATTGGAAATCTTTAAAATATCACTAAGTATAAATTTACAAAGTTGTAAACCTCAAACTTCAGAGCCTCATAACTAATAATTCAGGGATTTTTAGAGAAATCCTCACAAGGGCAACAAAATGTGCTCTTTCCAACGATTACCAAATTCACGAATTTTTGACTGCAAATGAAGGAGATAGAGAGTCGACAACATGGCTCTGTGAACAGAAAGCTCTTAAAACTTAGAAATTTTTTCTAAGTCTAAGTTTGCTTAAAATGCAAGAAATCTCATTTTTGTCTGATTCTTCCGACTTTCCTCAACAAATGACCAAATTTTCTCAAATATCGACTTTCGACAATAATTTTGACCGAAAGTCCACCTGGTCAAACTTTGACTTTTCCGTTGACTTTTTAATACACACACTAAAATATGTTTTTATCCGACCGCTCTTGATTTTCTGATGAATTGTATGAATCAATAAGCCATATAGAGATACCTCGAGACTCACAAAAGGTCATAGAATCACATCAGTCCCAAATATTCGACCACAACATGCTCTCGGTCGAAAGCCTCAATCAATACCCACACAATGAAAGATTAGAACTCCAAAACCTCAAATTCTTGTGAGATAGTCAAAAATTTTTTGACGCTCACGTCTTGCACATTGAGGTAACGCTTGAAATACGGAACCTCAGATATTCAGCCTTTATGAATCAAACACTTTTCTAAATTGTGCACATTCACACGATTAGAAAATCTTGAACTCATGGTTAATGAATGAATGACATGCATGTAATGCACCTAAAGATTACTTGTAAGCCAGTTATTTTATCAAAAATGAAGAGGGCGGATTTTGGGGTACAACATCTTTGTTCTAGCTTCATTATCTTCTTTCATGAAGAAGGTACAACAACTCTGGTCAGGTTGGTCTAGTCTTCCACAAATAGGTTCATCCTCCACTTAAAGGGACCATACAATATGGACACGCCTCGTTCAAACAATCTTCTACCTTGTACACAACCTGAAAGTATCCCCTATGGATCTCATCCAGAAACAGACAGGATGCCTGCTTTGATACCAATTGAAATTTTGGTGCAGCAGACTCAAATGTCACATGAGGATGTCTTGATATCTGATCTGATATTATAAAGTAGACAAAGTATGAATAAAAGAATAGTGCATGAAAGCAATAAAAACACAACACAGTTGTTAACCTATTTCGGTTCAACCAACCTACAACTGGGGGCTACCAAGCCAGGATGAAGACTCCACTATTAATAGTATTATTTTATGTAAACAACCTCCGATTTATAAGTAAACAAACTTTGGTCACCTAATCACTACCCAATGAAACCTTTATCTTAGAAACCTATCTAAGATAAGAGAACCTTTGCTCACTCCCTAGTGGTACCAAAACCTGCTGCAAACCTGTACAACATACACAACCAGTTTGGAGAACATCACTCCAAACACAAAACAGTCAAACTTGTGACTCACACAAACTTGGAATTGCTTCACAGCTTCTTCCAAGGACACAACTGCACTCATTACTTCACAACTCCTGAGTGAGTAAAATAATCCTCTTGCCTACAGGCTTCGAGGTACAAATCAGTGACCATTCCACAATCCGGGTGGTTCACTTACGTGGCTAACCCTAAAGAATACATCTTTCTAAAACCGAATAGCTTGCTAAAACTAGGTTACAAACTTCTTATTTATAACCTTCTACCCATCTGGATTTGGGCCTTCAAAACAACAGCTTGAAGTTGTAACAAAATGCAGTAACAAACTTCTGCAGAAAAAAACAAGCAGATTACTTCTGCTACAATCATGGTCCTTGCTGATTTTTCTCCTTAGCTTTTGGACCTCCATAAATGCCTTCAGTATCACGCCACATATAATGCATAATGTTTCCATAATATTCTGCATAACTTAAAACAGAATTGTAACAAACTTTGACAGTTCAGTAGCGTGATGTCTGATGTCTTGACATCCTGTATGACATGTTGTTCTAGATGTTGAAAAACTTCAACACAACATGTTTAGGAATTCCAATATGATTTTCAGCCAGTTAAATATCATATTGTTCAATACATTGTTCCTACTATTATTTGTTTAGTAATGTTGGTTCTATTGATTGACAATAATTTTGGTAAAACATTCTGCTAAGAAATGTCCTGAAGTTTACTGAAGTAGCAGATGTCACAGCAGATGTCCTGACATGTGTAACTGACTAAAGTACATATTTTTTAGGAAGTCAGTTTGTTATTAATTGTGTGCTTCGACTAAGGATGCTGGTAAAATGTCTTCAGCAATAACATATTTGGAGTTTTAATATCCTGGTTTCATGAAGAGGAGACATGAGGCGTTGAAGACTTGTGAGTAAAGAAACCCTAGTTGTTGTTACTCTATTTAAAGGGCTACAATCCTTATTTTTCAATTGGCCATTTCAGTTTAGAGAGTTTTGGTTGTCAATGGTTAATTGTGAGTCTCTGTTATTAGTTACTTGAGAAGGACGTTTTTAAGTTGTTAGATTTCAATCACCATAAGCTTTAAAGCAAGTGTGATTATGTGTCTTTGAAGAGTATCTTTAGTTTTTAGAAGTTTTTAGTATCACGGGCTATGGTACTGAGGGAGTGAGCGAAGGATTCTCATATATAAGTGTGGTATCTTAGGTATAAAGTTTACTGGGTAGTTTGATTAAGTGAGGAGGTGTAAACAGGGAAGGTTTAGCTCCGAATTAATACTACTAATAGTAAACTTCATCCCTGGCTTGGAATCCCCAAAACGTAGGTTAGTTATATCCGAACTGGGTTAACAACTCTCTGTGTTTTTGTTGCTTTCTGCACTGTTATAGCCTGTTCTGTTTAATTGTGTTCTAAGTAGATATACGTTTCGTGACATTACTCTTAAGGTGAGATCTAGGGAAGATATTTTCTGGTAGTATGGACAAGGAGGCAATATATTTGAATCGACCACCCATCCTGGATGGCTCTAACTATGATATATAGAAGCCTCGTATGGCAGCTTATATAAATTCCTTGGACAACAAGGCTTGGAAGGCTATTTTGAAGGGATGAACTTGGAGCTGATAATAAACCTACTAGTGAGCTAAAACTTGAAGAAAATTGGTCAAAGAAAGATGATGAACTAGCTCATGCAAACTCAAAGGCTTTGAATTCTATATGCGGTGGAGTTGACAGAAACATCTTCAGATTAATCAATACATGTGAAGTGGCCAAGGATGCTTGGGAAATACTTGAGACTACTCATGAAGGGACCTCCAAGATTAAAATGTCAAAAATGTAGTTACTCACATCTAAATTTGAAAACCTAATAATGAAGGAAGAGGAAAGCATTCAAGAAAAGCTGGTAAGGAAGATGCTCAGGTCTCTACCTAAGAGATTTGAGATGAAGGTAACAGCTATTGAAGAAGCTCAAGATATCAACAACCTGAAAGTGGATGAACTTATGGGTTCACTCCAAACAGTTGAGCTTAGTATTAATTAGAGGTTTGAGAAGAAGTCTAAAAGCACAACCTTCAAGTCCAACACTGAGGAGAAAGATGAGGAATATAATCTGGACATTGAAGATGGAATGACAAAAACCATAGCTCATCTTGGAAGACAATTTAACAGAGCAATGAAAATAATGGAGGGAAGCTCAAGATCAAATGTCATGAACATGCCTCATGACATCAACAGAACAAGTAACTCTGGGAAGAAGACTAAAGCTGAAGAAAGACCTGCTCAAGGCAGAGATCTAAGGTGTTATGAATGTGGAGGGTTTGGACACATAAAATGGGACTATCCCAAATATCTCAAAAGACAAGGCAAGAGTTTAAATTTTCTATGGTCAAATGAAGACTCTGAGGATGAAGTGCAAGAGGAATCAACCAAACATGTAACAACTCTGACTAGTACATATATTTCTGATGGAGATTCTAGTGATGAGGAACTGACTTTCGAAGAACTGGCTGCTACACACAAAGAACTATGCATCAAAAGTGTTAAAGTATTCCAAGAGAATGAGAAGAAGAAGAATCTCATACTACAACTGCAAGATATAAATAAAGAGCATCTGGAAATAATAAAGAGGCTATAAAGTTAAGTAACTGTGCTGAAATGTGATCTTGATCAGATGACCAAAAATGTCAAAATGCTAAATAGTGGATCAGAAACACTGGACAAGATACTTCAAGTTGGAAAGGTAATAGGGGACATGATTGGATTAGGTTACAATGGTACAAAGGAGTCTCCTACGGAAACTACTCAAAGTCACGTTGAATCCAAGATGTCGAATCAAATGTTTCAACATCCCAGAAGGAACAATTACAGACAGCCTAACAGAAGACATGGACACAGGAAATGTCTTTACTATGGAAGATATGTCCACATAAAGCCATTTTGTTTCAAGTTGTATGGTTACCCCAACTCTACACACAAATTAAATGTGACTCATGTTCAACCAAGGAAATAGTGGATTCCCAAAGCAAATATTACATGTTTCTTGGCTCACATGTCTTCAACGAAAAAGATCGTAGGAGACTGGTATTTTGACAGTGGATGATCAAGACATATGACAAGTGATCAAAGCTTATTGGAAGATTTTTAGGATCACCCAACTGGTTATGTCAACTTTGGAGATGGAATGAAGGGTGAAATCAAGGGTACAGGAAAAATACAAAACTCAAAGCTCCCTAACATTGTAGAAGTACTGTGTGTCAAAGGATTAACCTCTAACTTGATCAGCATAAGTCAACTATGTGGTCAAGGATTTAATGTGAACTTCACAATATCTGGATGTATCATTACAAACAAAGATGGTGAAGTCACGATGAAGGGTAGAAGAAACAAAGACAACTGCTACCTATGGGTTCCCCTGGAGGCAAATCACAACATATGTGTGGGAGTCAAACAGATTGTGAGCAGAGATTACCTAAAGGACAAGACTAATCATAAGTCAATTGATCATAATGTATCAATGAATATCATAACAACAGGTAACTTAACCATAGTTAATGGTCAATTTGCTGAAGGAAAAACTATGAATCCAACCTAGAGATTTTCAAAATTGAAGTTGGTCAATTGTCACTCAAGAGGATGGGATGTATATGAAGACTCAAGAAAAGAGCAAGGGGTCTGTTTGCTAAAGAATTTATAGCAATTAAAAGCGTGTGGGAACATCATTAAGTGGCCCAATTTTTCAAAATACCACTCAACGATATTACAACATAAGGCGCAACATATAAAAAGGCCAACCCAAGTTCAAATTTCTTATAGTTTCACCACACGCTATACTATTCCTGCAAACATCAAATTATTCACCTACATTCCTCAAAGAATCACTCCTTTACACTGTACCATCAAAATGTATCATCACAATGCACCAAGATCAAGTTAGAACAACGACAATGTGTCATTTGAAGAAGTCCTAGACATTGTTCCTGTCTCTATCATTCCTTGCTCGGAAAGAAGACCTAAAAAGCTCCGCAGACGCTGTACAAGACGACCAAGGGATACATTTGTTCCAATTGGAGGTAATGCATCTAAATCACCTATTAATGATGAAATTAATCAAGATAGAGGGTATGTAGACATGGCCATACGGATAATGGTTGCCAATACCCTAAAAGTAGGGTTACCTGTTGAAGGGATCACAATCCCTCTTAATCAAATGCCTGGTGAAGCTGCTCCAAAAGAGCACACCAAATCATCTGTGAGGGAAGGAGAGTCTTCTGAAGAGAATCTTGAAAAAGAAACTCCTCTTGATGAAGTCACAATTGATGTTAAAACATCATCCCTAAAGAAGACTTCTCAAGAAAAGTTTGTTGATTCAACTGCGCAGAGGACTGAGAAAGATGCAGCTGATGATGTCATAGATGTAGAAAATATGTTTGATAATGAGCTTATCATAAGTGTCAACCCTGGAATTGCAAAGAGATTGAAGTCAAGAAAAGGCAAGGCTTTTACCTCCAACACTCCATCAAAACCTGTCAAGAAGAAGGTTATGTATGGACCTCCAAAAGGTTGGAGCAAGACGACTCCATTAGCAAACAAGAGAAAAATGAGATCAGAATCTGATTCTGATTATGATGTCGAGATTGATGTCCCAGACATCCCTCCAACAAAGAATTCCATAACTCAGAGGACCACTGACAATGTCCCTGATGCTCCTACTAACAACATCAGTTTTCACTCCATCAAATTTGCTGCAAGATGGAAATATACATATTAGAGGAGACTGGCCTTGGAAAAGGAATTAAGAAATGATGCCTTGGATCACAAGGAAGTAATGCAATTGATCTATGAAGCATGTCTAATAAAGACAGTCACAAAATTATCAAGATGCTATAAAACCCTGGTTAAGGAATTCATAGTCAACATACCTGAAGACTGTAATGACAAGAGAAGTGAAAAGTTTTAGAAAGTTTTTGTCAGAGGAAAATGTGTAAAGTTCTCACCTGCTATCATAAATCAATATCTAGAAAGAAGTGATAAGGAAGGATCTGAGATTAAGATCACTGATGAACAACTGTGCAGAACCATAACTGCAAATCAAATGAAGTCTTGGCCAATGAAGGAGAAGCTATCTGCTGGAAAATTGAGTGTGAAATATGCAATTCTACATAGAATTGGTGCAGCAAAATGGGTGCCAACCAACCAACCACACCTCAACTATATTAGTAGGATTGGGAAAAATTATCTATGTAGTTGGGATAAAGATACCATTTGACTAGGGTGCTTATATTTATGAGCAAACTCTGAAGCATACTGACACTTGTGCAACAAAGCTACCTATAGCTTTCCCCACTCTCCTAAGTGAAATCATTATGCATCAACATCCTGGAATCCTATCTAAAACTTTGGATGCTGAATGCAAAAGAGCTACCCCTCTGACTTTCCACCAGAAGCTGTTTGCTGGAGCACATGTCCTAGACATTGTCTCAACATCTGCTGGTGCTAAACTCAAAACTGAAAAGAAAGGGGATGTGATTGCTGAACTCACTGCAACCTGCAGAGAATTGGATGAGGTCATACCCATAAGCACAATAAGGAAGCTAAAACTTGAAGATAACATCCTGTCATACCCCAAAATTTGCCCTCCTACTTCTCAAAACATTTCATACATCCATACTCAAGGATTCCTCAAGGGTTGATCAGACAAACCCTCTCCTAGACAATCAACCCAAACTAGGGTTTGGCAATTCTCAGATCCAGATGGACTTATAACATCTCCAATGGTCATCATGCCTCCTCATATGCTTCAAAGATTCTCCATGTCAAGTTTCAAGCCTCACAAGTCAAATTTCCTCAGACAATTGCTCAGATGGATGAAAATCAGTTGTATTGGACAAAACGTCAACTGTGGTCAACATACAGTCAAACTTCATGATTTTTGGTCAACATCCTCATTTTGAAGTTACATTCATCATTTGATCAAGGGTTGATCATGATTCATCAAGAAAACTCAAGATTTGCACAAAAGTCAAACTTTCCAAATTAGGGTTTTTAGTGAAAAGTCAACTGAACTTTGACTGAGCATAACTTCTTCATACTTTCTCAGAAATTTTTCCACCACCTCTCATTTTGAAGGAAATTCAATTCTCTACAACTTCATGTCTCACAAGAATGTTCAAAAAATGCTTCATTTGGAAGGTATGGATCAAAACATTACAGGTCCTTTTCAAAGTCAACAAAAAGTCAACTTTTTGTTTTGAAGATTTATTGAGCATGGAAACTCCAATTGAGATGAAACCAAAGAGGTTGTTTAGAGGACACCTAGAGCTTTCTAAAAAGTCCAACAACACTAAAAGATGTGGCAAATTGAGCAAAATACACCTTGTGCAAGTTGGGCATTTTTGAAGAAGTGCACAAAGAGAAATACTTGTAAAAATCCAAAATTTTGCAAATGGGCCTAGTTTTTCTTGGTTTAAACTTGTTCCTTATCTTATTTGGAACCTCCAAGCCCAATGCCACGAATTTTGTCTTTATGTTTCTATTTAATTTGAATTTTATTCATTTAAAAACAAATTAAATTTAAAAATAAGGTATAAAATCAAAATTAAATGCAAAATTGATTTTTCTCTCATACTTGAGATCCAAGTAACTCACACAAGCTAGCAAATTTCGAAATTTGCATAGATTTGGCAAGAATTTGATTGAAATTTGATCAAAAAAGGAAGATTTGATTTTGTACAAAATCAAATAATTTTTGCATTGATTGATCATTATTTGTTCTTCAAATCAGCCCAAAAACGATCTACTATAAATGTACAATGCATACCACATGAACAAGAACAGAAAAATTGCCTCAAGAACCCTAATTTTTTTTTCAAAGAAACTTGTGAAAAAAGCAATTTTGATTTCTGTTTTGCAGGCCAATTCAAGGAGTTTTGAGGATTGAATAAGCATCCTCAAGGTCCCAGGAAGCTATTCCAATCATCCCCACGCGTTGAAACACCCAGAATCGTCCCAACCAAGTCATGGTTTGTGTCAATATAACTTGAAATCGAATCCATACATACACTCATGTTTAATGTGTTTTGATTGCATATTTGTGTTTCTAATGATGTTTCTAAGCTTTCTGCATAGTTTGATTTGAGTTTCAGTGCAAGAATCACAAGATGCCATGGTTAGGGTTTCTTGTTGCGTTTTAGGGCTTCTCTAAATAGGAAAAATTGGACAAAACTAGCACCACCATCGTGTTTAGAATGTTATTTGCAATCGATTCATGTATTCATAACTCATTTATATTGCTTGTATGAAGTTTTGGAAAGTTGCAGGGGCCATAGCGTCGAACGAAGCCGACGCTAAGTTTTCAAAATTTCAAATGAGGAAGATGAAGATCTTCGCGCGTGTTCTTGTTTCCCAGAAATCAAGTTTGTTTAAAACGATTCCGTTTCAATTTCATGACACCAAGTGCGTGTTGGCCCAGTGGTTAAGGCAAGGGAGTGTGACGTGTTACCAGAGGGACACCGGTTCGACCCCTGGCAAGACCAATATGTTTTTACTCTTTTGAAACTAACTCTATTTTTTCATATTTTTTCTATTTTTCTTTAATATTTTTCATGCATTTTAATTTATCTTCAAATATTTTTATCATGCATCTAAAAATCACCAAAAATATTTATTTTTTGCATAATCATCAGAAAAATGTTTATTTAATTTTTAATATAAAAATTATTATTTTTGCATGCATATTTAATTTAATTACTAATTAATTGTTTAAATGACTTTTAATTATTTTTAAATTATCAAATCAATTCCAAAAATTACCAAAAATTTGTTTTACTAACATTTTCTTCTTATTGCAATTTACTCGTATTTCCGATTTTGTATCTGTTCACAGGTTATACCGTTTCGGACGATTTTTCTTGCTTTTCTTTTTCAATTATGTAATTGCCTATGGGATGTAATAGTTTAAATAGGACTTTTATTTTCCGCACTCCTATTATGTAACTGCCCCAAAGCCATGTAATAGCGTAGAACTTTATCTTTCCGCACTTTACATTTCCGCAATTTACTTTCTGCACCCTATAAACTGCTAGTAATTAGGCATGTATGGCAAGATAAAATTGGACATAGATCACTCATAATTTCAAGACAAAAATATTTGAATCAACACACTCTTTTCACACATGCACCCCTTAGGGTAATTCTCTCTCGTTGCCTTACGAATTCAAATGGTCAAGTCCCTCGAACGTAGAGGTATTCTAGCACCGTTGCCTTCAAAACAAATCATCATAGTCCCTTCGATACAAAGATCATAAGACCCACGATGTCGCCTACGAATACATGATCTTGACCCTCGATTGTCGCCTACGAAAAAATGATGATAGTCCCTTCGAACGTGCTAGGATACTTCCTACAAGTTGCTTTCTTTGACCATCCGATGTCCCTTCGAATGTCCCGCTTACATCCAACGAATGGAGTTACCTACCAACTAATGGTATGGCTAACGCTATTCTAAAGGAACGTAAAATAACGCGAAAACGACCAATTCTGAGTAGGTAATAAGACTCTTAGTTGCTTGCTCAAATCAAATGCTTTTCACACCTCACACTTTTGTCAAAGTTCAAACTCTTTTCAAAACTAAACATTTCCGAACACTTTGTATACATTCCTACATGAATCATTACAAAGTCAAAGCGAAATGCCTTTTTCAAAACATTTTTGTCAAACACACAGAAAGCACAATTTTTACAGTGATCTAGAGCAACTAAGAGCCCGTAGATAACTACGGATGGAAAGGGGTGCTAATACCTTCTCCCTTACTCAGAATCTAACGAAGGTCTTTTTCTGTACTTTTTACCTTCCCTTACTTGGATAAAAGAAAAGTCGGTGGCGACTCTTGCTATCCGCACATTTGCGATACAAAAATCTCAAAGTCAGTTCACCGTATTACACATCCCAATTCTGAAGATGAGTGTTACTACAAGTGCTACTAAAGAGGCACTAGAGAAAGAAGTTAGAAGCTCAGGAACTCAAAGCTCTTCTGAAGTTGGATCAAAAGAAGAACGAAGTGCAAGAAGTGGAGGAAGAGGAGAATCTTCTAGTTCTGTAGAGCACTGAATGAGCTTAAAATGTTAATTTTGCTTCCATTTGTTCTTTTCTTTGTAACTTTTAGCACATCAGTGCATGACATGCTTTGATTTTTTGGGTTGTAACTTAACACTAGATTCTAAGTACTTAGTTATATCTAGTATTTATTTCTGTTATCCTTCTGTGAATTTGATTTGGCCAAATTATATCTAAGTATTTATATCTAAGTACTTAGTTATATCTAGTACTTATTTATGGTTTTTGGTTTGGCCAAATTATGGCTAAAAGGGGGGATAGTGTTTAGAGTGATTAGACATTAAGTTGAGGGGGAGCAGTTATGAGTTATTGCAGCTGTGAGCGAATGTGTGTGCTGTGTTTATTTCTATCTATGTGTTTCCATGTGTGAGCAACTGATGTGAAGAGAATGCCAAGGAAGAACTGCTGTTGTGATTCACTGTGAATTGTATGATGTGAATTGTGTGATTCTCATGCTAAGAAGAAGCTGAAGTTAATTATTGACAGGAAAAGCTGAAATGTTTATTGTTGATTATGTATCACTGAAGATACTATGTAAGGAGAAAATGTTGTGCAGGGGGGAGTAAAGTTTTTAATTGTCAATTATGCATCTGTGTGTGCTATGTGCAGGGGGAGTAAAATACCGCATCTTTGAATGTTCCAAATGATGTTGTAACATCTATGTTAATTATCCGCTGCTAACTCTATTTTTTATTGTGATGTTGTTTTTACTATGCTGCTCTGATGTATGAACTTGAATGAAGTTTTAATTGTATGGCCTGCACCCTAAATAATGTTTTACCCAAAATTTGCCAAAGGGGGAGTTTGTTTGTTCTATTAATTAGCAGCAATTTTGGTAAAACATTCTGCTAAGAAATATCTTGAAGTTTACTGAAGTAGTAGATGTCACAGCGGATGTCCTGACATGTGTAACTGACTAAAGTGCATATTTTTTAGGAAGTAAGTTTGTTATTAATTGTGTGCTTCGACTAAGGAAGCTGGTAAAACATCTTCAGAAATATCTTTGGTTTTAATATCCTGGTTTCATGGAGAGAAGATAGGAGGCGCTGAAGACTTATGAGTAAAGCAACCCTTGTTGTTGTTACTCTATTTAAAGGGTTGCAATCCTTATTTTGCAGTTGGTCGTTCTAGTTTAGAGAGTTTTAGTTTTTACTTTTTGTTGTTTATTGTTTTTGTTGTCAGTTGTTAATTGTGAGCCTCTCTTGTTAGTTACTTGAGAATGACGTTTTTAAGTCGTTAATTTTTAATCACCATAAGCTTTAAAGCAAGCGTTATTGTGTATCTTTGAAGATTATCTTCAGTTTTTCGTTATTTTTAGTATCACGGGTTGTTGTACTGAGGGAGTGAGCGGAAGATTCTCATATCTAAGTGTGGTATCGTAGGTAGAAGGGTTACTAGGTTTTTTGATTAAGTGAGGAGGTGTAAAAAGGGAAGGTTTAGCTCCAAACTAATGCTACTAATAGTAAACTTCATCCTTGGAATCCCCCAGACGTAGGTTAGTTAGAACCAAACTGGGTTAACAACTCTCTGTGTTTTTATTGCTTTCTGCATTGTTATAGTCTGTTCTATTTAACTATGTTTTAAGCAGATATAAGTGTCTTGACATTACCCTCGACATCTCATATCTGATACCATAATTTCAATTAAAATTAAGCCAATCCATAAAAACCAGGAACTTACAGGGGAGATTGTTAGAACAAGATTTGGTTCTGCAATTATGTCTCTTGAGTTTTGATGATAACAAAGAGTATGTTTGAGTGAACAATTTTGTTACTCTAATGTTTGTTGTATTTTTAAGAATAAAAAAACAGGTTCTACTTTTGATGAATGGCGTGGCAAAGACATTAGAATAGAAAATGCTCTGCTTCTAAGCTACAAAGGTTCTGATGAACAAGTAGCGAGGAAAGCTTTAGAAGGCTCTAAAGCTCAATTATTCTGATATGAACGTCTGAAGAAACTGATTAGAATATCTAAAGACAGAAGTGTTGCTTGTGTCAAGATGCTGAAGACTTAAGTTTCAAAAGACAAAGGGTTCAGAATACCAAGTGCTTGAAGACTCTAAAGACGTGGCTCTGAAGATTCGAAAGACTTGAAGTTCTTCTGAACTTATGTTACGATATAAGGTTAAAATACCAAGTGCTGAAGACTCTGAAGAACGTGGTTCTGAAGATTCCAAGACTTGAAATTCTTTCTAGCTTAGGTTATGATACAATGTTACAAGACCAAGTACTGAAGACTCTGAAGAATGTGATTCTGAAGATTCCAAGACTTGAAGTTCTTTCAACCTTAGGTTACGATGCAAGGTTTTTCAAAACCAAGTGCTGAAGAATTTGGAGAGGAAGATCTGAAGATTCCAAAGAGTTGAAGTTTTGATTAACCAGAAGTTAGATTCTCCACTTCTAAACTCGTGCTCGAAGAAGCCTCTAACGTGCAGAAGGAAAGAAGATAACGTTAACATGGTACAACAGTACATGGTACAAACAAACGTTTCATTCCACTACCATGAAGGAAGGACGCTGCCTACGATCTTGTCCCCCCACGTTCTTTCAAGCTGTCATAAATTTCATATTTCCAGAAGTACCCTTCAATGGTTTCATATCATGCATGGAAATATAAAAGAGCTTGAAGAATTGAAGAAACAAGTGCTAATTCACGAAGAAACGCTCTACGCTTTAACACTATTTTTCTTGTAAAAAGATGTAAATTCTTTAAAGTCATTTGTTCTAAAAATATGTTTACATATCAGCTTGTGTAGAAGCATATTTATTTGTGAACAAACTTGTTATCAAACGGTTGTTTGATTTTTCCTTGAGAGACCAGTTGGGTAAGCTTCTCAAGAAGTCTAGGATAGTTAGTCTTAGAGGTTATTAGTTACACACAGTTGGTGTGTGCAGGTGTTAGTCACCGGCGGTTTCCCGTGCAAGTGTAATCAGTTTGATTATAGTGGATTAAGTCCTCGGTGGAGAGAGGCAAATCACCTCGAAAGGGTGGAATATAGTAGCTTGAGGTTTTCAAGTGAACTAGGATAAAAATTATGTGTTCTTTATTGCTTTCCTTATCTTTCAATCTTCATCAAAGTAAAGCATATTCAAGGGGATTGTTTTTAAAAGTAAAGTTTTACAAGTATAAAACACAATTCAAACCCCCTATTTCTTGTGTTTTTATCATGCATTCACTATTAACATCCACATATGTGGTATGGTTATAGCATTTCTAGGAGGATCGGTGATTCTAGAGTTACCTTACCTGACCTAGATTACACTTGTGAGCAGGGCGGGAACAAATTTTTAACAAGTATTATTGGTGACTCGGTATTTTCTGTTGGTGACTCAACCATTATGACAGTTATTTGGTCCCTTGGCAGTTTGATCTGATTGTTTGAGAACGTGACTATGGTTTCTTATGCAGCAGTCCAGTGATGTTCAGTATCACAAAAATCATGATTCTCCTGTATTGCATCATTTAGCATTTTTTTTCAAAAAAAATGTACAAAAAAGTTAACTAGCATGCATTTATCATTTCCATGGTATTTTGAAGCTTTCATCTTAACCAAAGAAGGACAGACAACAGAGACATTGTTCGAAGAGATACCGTGGACATTTATGCTTGAAGGAGTTGAGTGAGTTACTGGTTAACCCACATTCGATAGCTTTTGTTGAGAAGTATGGGGATATTTTGTCTTTGTTGGATGTTCATGTAGATGAAAGAGATCTCCAAACTCTGTTGCAATTATATGATCCACTGTTACGTTGTTTCACCTTTCAAGATTATCAAGTAGCTCCGACCCTTGAGGAGTATTCCCGTATTTTGGGGATAAAAATCACAAATCGTGTTCCTTTTTCTCATACTCCAGAAGAGCCCAACTATGAAGCTATCGCTAAGGCACTTTATTTGAGCCTGAGCGATGTGAAAGCTTGATTGAAGAGAAACAAGGTTGCCAATGGTCATTCTGCATATTTCTTGATAAGCAAAGCTCATGAAATGGCAAAAAAGGGTCAATGGGATACATTCAGTTCTCTATTAGCGGTTGCAATCTATGGTCTTGTCTTATTTCCTAATTTTTAGAATCTGATGGATTTGGCCTCTATTTGTGTCTTCATGAATCTAAATTTGGTGCCTACTATTCTAGTAATCACCTATTATGATATTCATTCCCGGCATGGAAATAAAGGGGGTGTGGTATGTTGTGTTCCATTGTTGTACAAGTGGTTCATATATTAGTTGCTTATTCGAGGTCTATTTGTAGACACTCAGAGTACCCGTACTTGGGCATCCAAACTCACGACTCTTACTTCCTTCGACATAACTTGGTATAGACCTATGGGTGATAATACAGAGGTTATTACAAGTTGTGGAGGTTTCTCTAATGTCCCTCTCATGGGAACACAAGGAGTGATCAATTACAATCCCATTCTTGTCATACGTCAACTAGGGTATGCTATGAAAGGTCCTCCAAAAGACAGTGAGATCAAAGAGTCTGTATATTTCCAGAAAGGAGAAAAATCTTAAATGTTGCAAACAGTAGAAGTGGCTTGGACCATAATTTCTAAGAAAGGGAAAAACTTCTTTGGCAAGAAAAAGTTGATGGCTTATGGACCTTATGTTGATTGGATCACAAGAAGAGTGAAAACTCCCATGCTACCGTTTGCAACGGAAGAGCCTTTATATCTGTACCCTGATGATCTTCATGCTGATGTACCTAAGGAGAAATTTCGTGAAATGCAATGCGAGAACCAGCATCTCCGCGTAGATCTTGAGACTAAGGAAATGGAGTTGTATTTCCTTAGAGAAGAAAGGAAAGAATTGGCCCAAAAGCTCGCCGCAATTGAAGCAGTTGACACTTTCAGAGTTATGGAAGCTAGAAAGAGATCTAGGGGAAATGGTAGTCACGGAGACACCACTATTCCTATAGAAGATTATCAAATGGTTGTCAGAAGTGATGAGAAAAAGCAACAAGAATGCTTGAAGCTGCAAGCATCTCAACACAATCTCAAAGAATAGGTAAGAGAACTAAAGAAAAACCTCAAGAATGTCAAGCTGGTTGAAGAAGATAATTGTAATCTCTATGACCAGTTGGGAGAGTAGACGAATGCTCATATTCCGATCCCACTGCCATAATTCCATAAGTGTGATAGGCTGATTGATCAATGCCAATACCTTCAAGAGCACCTATTCAAGAAATATGTTTTCAGTTAAATTTTTGCAAGAGGATGTGATTCGGTCAAGACTAAAGAACTATTTCAAGAGACTAAGGAGTGGAGTGCCAACTATTTCTGGCATGAAGGGTCGTTGTATTATGCAGAGTTAGAAGATTATCCTTAGTGGTTGTATTTGTTTGCTCTAATTTTTGCATGAGAGATCCCCACCAGGATTGTTGGTTGGGGTATACTTTTCATGTTGAATTATTGCTTTGTATGAACTTATCCAATTTGGAATTCTATCTTGAATGAAAATCAGTTCTTCTTGTCATCCGTTTTGGGTGTGTTGGATCGCTTTCTTATGATGATTGTCTTTTATTCTGGATAAATGATAACACTTTAAAAAACATGGGAATGATAATCATTTCATGCATCATACATTTCATAATATTGCATGTGCATAACAGGTTATTCAGTGGTTTTCTTATCTCCTCATCTGGTGATTTTCAGAAATTTCTTCTCCAACATCTCATCAATACAACGCCAAAGGGAATTCAAAGAAACAAATGGATCAGTTACAGGCATATATGTTAGCTATGAACACCAGGATGGATACTAGAGTGGATCAGTTGATGGAGATAATTCAGAACATGACTACCCAACAAGCTGAGTTGAGGGCTCTGGTTTTGAGAAATGCTGCTGAAACCAATGAGAGGGTTCAGTCTGTGGTTCATCCTCTAGGTAATAATGTTCTTACCAATGGTACATTTAATAATCTTGTTGATGATGGAGTTGGTAATTAGGTTAATGGGCTGAATGGAGGTCTAGTTGGTGGTAGTACTCCGAGTCTTATAAATCAGACATTGAATCAACATGATGTGCATGTTGAAAATATCTATGGAATTGTGCCTCCACCCGTGATGAATCGTACGGTTGAGCCAGTTGTTGTGCAACCTCAAATTATAAGGGATGTTCAGATCCCTACTCCTCATCTAGAGAAGGAGGATATGGAAGATTGGTACTCTAATGCTGATGAACAAACTAAATCTAACAAGAAGCTGCGAATGCTCGAGGAGCGTATGCGGGATTTTGAAAGTCAATGGGTTGTAGGCTTTGATATGAATGATCTCGGATTGGTGCCAGGGGTGAAAATCCCTCCCAAATTCAAAGTGTCAGAGCTGGTGAAGTAGAAAGGAATACTTGCCCCAAGACTCATATGAGATCATATTTCTAGAAAATGTGTGCTTATTCTAGTGATGAGAAGCTTCTAATGCACTTTTTCAGGATAGCTTGGTTGGTGGACCTCTAGATTGATATATGCATTTGGAGAGATCTTCTATTCGTACCTGGAGATGTCTTGTTGAAGCTTTTATCCTACAATACCAATAAAACAATGATATGGCTCCGACTAGAACTCAATTGCAGAATTTATCGCAGAAATCCAATGAATCTTTCAAGGAGTATGCGTGTAGGTGATGCGAGATGGCCACAAAAGTGCAACCCCCAATGATGGAACGCAAAATGGTTGAAATGTTTGCTAGTACTTTACAGGGGCAGTATTATGCAAGTTGTAGTATGTATGGATCGTTTGATGACATGGTGATGTTTGGTGAACGAATTGAAATTGGATTTAAGCTGGGAAAGATTTACGATGTCGGTGCTGACAAAGGTTAGTCTAGTGGTACAAGGAAATCATTTGGTGGTTATAAGAAGAAAGAGGGTGAATCTAATGCTCTATATGCTAGGAAAGGTAAAAGGAAATATCAAGAATATGATCATCAAGTTACTATTGTAATTATTCCCACTACTCCTACTCCTTAGAGGCAAGACTATGCACCTCGCCAAGGTAATCAACAAAAGCCAAAAGGGCCGCCAGAGAAATTTGATCAGTTGCCCATATCATATACTGAGGTTTTCAATTATTTGATGAGTCTGAAAATGATTGAGCCGCGTCAATGGAAGATGGAACCTGCAAAGCTGCCATACAATTTTGATGCAAATTCTCGCTGTGCTTATCATTCTGATGGGCAGGGGCATACTACTGAAAACTGCATTGCTTTGAAGTTTAAAGTGCAAGAGTTTCTCGATTCTAAGGCAATTAACTTTGGGCCGCCTCCAACTCCCAATATCATTCAGCATCCATTACCTCCTCATGATGGTTCGGCTGTCAATGCGGTGTATGATGATGAAGACCTTGATTTGGTTATGAATGTTGACCAGTTGACTACTCCTTTGATGTGGATTAAGGAAAAATTGTTGACTTAGGGATATTTCCCTGGATGTGATTCTGATTGTGAAGATTGCCTGATGCAACTTGATAGTTTTGAATCTTTGAAGAAAGGAATACAGAACTTGATTGAAAATAAAACTTTGCAGTTTAAGCGAGTGGTGGTAAATGCCCAAGATACTGAAAATGAGGTTGATGTTGTAACTATTCCAGTCACTTCAAAAAGGGTTCCGGTTACGATTCTCGTGCCAGCGAAAAAGTCCCCTATGACGATTACCTTACCAAGTCCAGTACCATATTCAAACGAAAAGTGAAATTCGGGTGACAACAGACTTAGGATGTCATGACATATGATCCAACATTATAAAACAGACAAGGTAGAACATAAAATTAACAATGCAGGAAACAAAAGAACACACAAAATTGTTCACCCATTTCGATTCTAACCAACCTAAATCTGGGGGCATACCAAGCCAGGAATGAAGTTCACTATCAGCATTATTAATTCAGAGTAAACCTTCTCTATTTACACTTCCCACTTAATCAAACTACCCAATGACCCTTCTACCTAAGATACCTCACTTAGATATGAGAACCTCCACTCACTTCCAATCACCACAGTGATGTCCAGCAGTCACTATCATCCCAGCCACTGCATCAAAAACTTGGCTCCTATAAACAAAAATAGTTTGGAGATACCTCACTCCAAACATAAAGTAGTCAAACTAGTTACTCAAACAAACTTGGAATTGGTTCACAGATTCTTCCAAGGACACAACTGCACTCATTACTTCACAACTTCTGAGTGAGTAAAATAATCCTCTTGCCTACAGGCTTTGAGGTAAAAATCAGTGACCATCCCACAATTCGGGTGGTTCACCTACAAACCAACTCTCCTAGAGAGTTGTTACAGACTCAACCCTAAAAACCATTACTAAATTTGGATGGTACCAAAACTTAGGTTACAAAGCTTCTATTTATAACCTATTACTCAATTGGAATTGAGCCTTCAAAATATAACAAACTGACATAACAAACTGGTGTTAAAACTGCTCCAAGATATTTTCCACAAATATCTCCATATTGTTATAACAACAACTAGAGAATCAACAAATCTGCAACAGATTCTCCTATAAAGTCTCCCTAATATATCTCCATAATTTTGGGCTCCAAGTAACAACATGTAAGTTGTTACAATTCTGCAAAAAGATTCTCCTTAGGAATATTTTGCTTCATAACATAATCCAATTTGTCAGCTCAAACACGATGTCGTGACATATTCTTTGACATTTTGTTCCAGATATTGAACCATTTCAAAACAATGTGTTTCTTCATTAAATATAACTTCAACCTGCTTTGTCCTTACAAGTTATAAATCATATTTAACCTATTGTTGCTGTATTAGTTTTACCAAACATAAAGCCAATCCTAAAAATAGAGAATCAACAATCTTCCCCTTTGGCTAATTTTGAACAAAACTAATTTACATAACCTCTAGAACTAATTTACATAACCTTTGTATTACAAAAGCATAATAAAATATACAAGGGTTTAAACAATTTAATCCATCAACAACAATTTAGAAGTCTTCAGTAGTCACTTTTTATGATATTTCAAACTTTACAAGTGACAATCTTCAATTTTATTTTATGATGTTGAAACATCATACTAGGACATCTTTCTGGGAGGTCCAACTTAAATTTTCTCTTTCTTTTAAGGATCCCACAGATCACACAAGGTTTCTCCCCCTTAAAATTTGCTCTTCAGAGATAACATAACATAACCACTTCTCCCCCCTTTTAGCCATAATATGACAAAGGCTTCTTGAAGGAGAACTCACTATAGCACAGGAAACATAACATCATAAGCTACATCTTCATAAAGAAGGAGAAATATTGAGGCCATGATGCACATAAAGAATAAGATACTAAATACTCCCCCTTCAAACTGAGAACTATGCTACGACACAGAATGACACAACATCCTCTTTTAGAGCATAAGAGGAAACACACTAACAGAAGTAAACACTTGAACTATCCATTTACAACCATAGAGAACCAGACCTCTATATTGGATAATGCAGAACACAAGACAAAATTTGTGTTCATAATTAAAAATAAGACACGGAAGAAAAATACTTGCAGAATATGCAAGAACCAATAGACTAGGAATAGAATATCATATTCAATATCTTTCCACAAGTTGACAAACATAACCTTCACAGACTCTAAACTTACCCATATCCGAATGAAGGACATGAGAGTAAGACAAACGAAGACTCAACAACAAGTGAACGGAAGAAAAAGAAACAAAAATACACTCTAAATACATGAGATACTAAAATAACGTACCTAGACATTAACAATTGTCTTGGTCAAGAAAAGCTACTTCAATAAGAACCGCATCAGGTGAATTTGTGCATTGGATGAAGGTAATGAATGCATTTAATACAACCTGTTTATTTTGGAACTGAAAATTTCCAAAACATGCACCAAGTCAGAACACGTGATACACACCATCAATACTCGTCTTAGATGAAAAGTTTAAGAACTACCCCTGCTGGTCTTTAAGGATAAAACATGTCTTGAGATATGTCTTGACTTCTTGTTCGTCATTGTTCTCCTGGCTTGAAAATATTTGTCTTTAAAAGACTTTCCATATGATTAGAAGCAGAATTACTGTCTTTGCTGATCTCAATACCCTTTACAACCCATGATATACATAAAATAAGAACATACTTGATTTTGGTCCTCATAATACTAGAAGCGTCCTTTATTTGGAATTTGCCACAGTTTCCAAATTAGGAATCCTTAGTTTGCTTGCTACACAAGATTCAAGTTTCCACACTTTGTAACTTGTAATAAAATAAACCATATAGTTAACCATGCGTATAACCAATGATACATCTTCAAAAGATAAGGCTGAACCTTATCTGCCTTCTTTAATCTCGGTTGTCTTAAACAATTGTGATGTTACATCTTCATGTAGAACATTATTATTTTATACATCACATACTTCTTCCCTTCTTGGTTCATATTTCCACACAGTTATTATAAAAATCCAGCTCTCATCAAGATATTTGACAGCATCTGTATGTATTTCCTTAGTTGAATTAGTTCTTCAAATAATCACCAGATAACATTGTCGCACATCCTAAACTTGTGAAGATAATAGTGAACTTTAATATTGATATTCAGTTCACACTATGCCATGAATTCATCATTCAGAAACTCAGCTCCCGACAGAGTATATGAATTTTGCATTCAGGTTGCACATCTAATAAGTACTTAGTCTCCCGTCCAAGTGCCTACCAGTTAGTCAGTTAGAATTAACTACTCACACTAGACCATCCTAACTGATTACATCTTCACACTTACTTCTTACTTCCAGGAAAAAATATACATTCAAAATTGAAGACATTAAGATGATGTTCCAACATCTGATATGACATCATCTATTATGGTTCAGGGGGTAACATCCATAATACTTTATTCATAACACTTGGGGGGAACATAAGAAGTACATCAACTACCAACTTTCCATCCAAACAATTTACATATCAAGGAATAATATGACCCACATCTCAGTAAGCTTTTCTTCAGACTTTTATTTTGATTTTGAGATGATGGATGTCATAGTCTGTACCTACAGTGGAGATTCCCTCAACTAGGTTTTTGGAACAGACTTACTGATGGCATGACACAAATAATTTCCAGATTCTTCAAAGCAATCCGTCTTCCATGATTCTTATAGACAATACCCTTCTAGGACAATATTTAGGGCAGACAACATTTAAGACCATGATTCACTATGGTCGAGACACAATATTCAACTCCAAGCAAAATATGTTACATGATCATAAACAAATCTCCACATATCGGGTTCCTTTGATCAAAAGAACGTACAAGATATAAGCTCATCTTGATTTCACATAAAGGAACGGAGGAGTATACCTTTATGAGTCTTTTAATAGTACTGAGCTTAACTTATATGCTCCCATAAGCTTAGGTCAGAAATAAAGTAACATCTGGAGTATAAGAGCTTGTTGATTGTGTCCTGATCAACTAATACAAATGTCTTCTCTTCTAGATCAGGAGCAGGCTCCAAACATATGTACTCACACTACAGTTGCTTAGCACCCAGAACATTTTTTCTTCTACTGGATGCTGCATGCCAGTAATAATAATGTTCTAATATCCCATAGAACATCAGTTTCGTCTCCTTGGAACACATCATCCTTAATAGTATTCAAGGTCTTCAAAAAATTTGCAGATGTATATGAAAATCATTGATCAATTGAGACTCATCAACTTTATTAATAAGTGCCTTTATGAGTGGACTTGAGGAAATCTCAAGTATCTTTGACACTTTTAATATTTTGTAAAATCTGCTCAATACTCTGTTGAATAAAAATAACCCTAGGATCCTTCTTTCACCTAAGGGTTGCATCAGAGGCTATGCAGCGGAATATAGCCATACTTCAACAGAATTTACACAATGCTTACTCCATAATTCACTTGTAAGCATAACACATAAGGATTGAAAACAAATCAACCCTACAATAAGCTTGCTTCTTCACCAAGCAAAAGACTAGACCCAATCAATATCCTGACCAATATGGAAACACATAGGCACATAAGTTACCTTATCAACATCTTCACTCCGACATGAAGGTTTTGACAATCTTTTCTCTGTCCTAATTATAGCCTGAACAATTCAATCCAAATCTTCACTCTCGCATAAAGTCTTTGAATTTAACTCTCTTGTTCGACCTTCATTATCTTCTCTCTTCAAGAAGGTACAACAATTCTGGTCAGGTTGGTCTAGTTCTCCACAAATAGGTCCACCTTCCACTTCAATGGACCATACAATATGAACATTCCTTGTTCAAACAATTAGCTACCTTGTACACAACCAGAAAGTATCCCCTATGGATTTCATCCATAAATAGACATGATGCTTGCTCTGATACCAATTGAAATTCTGGTGAGAGCAGACTCTGGATGTCATAACATCTTATCCAACATTATAAAACAGACAAGGTAGAACATACTATTAATAATGCAGGAAACAAAAGAACACACTGAATGGTGCACCCAGTTTGATTCTAACCAATCTACGTCTGGGGGCATACCAAGCCAGGAATGAAGTTCACTATCAGCAGTATTAATTCGGAGTAAACCTTCCCTGTTTACACTCTGTCATACCCCAAAATTTTCCCTCCATCTCCTCAAGATATCTCATACATCCATACTCAAAGACTCCTCAAGAGTTGATCAGACAAAACTCTCTCCTAGACAATCAACCCAAACTAGGGTTTGGCAATTCTCAGGCCAAGATGGACTTCCAACATCTCCAATGGTCTTCATGCCTCCTCATATGCTTCAAATATTCTCCATGTCAAGTTTCAAGCCTTACAAGCCAAGTTTCCTCGCATAATTGCTCGATGGTTGAAAATCACCAGATTGGACAAAAGTCAACTGTGGTCAACATACATCAAACTTCATAATTTTGGTCAACATCCTCATTTTGAAGTTACATTCATCATTTGATCAAGGGTTGATCATGATTCATCAAGAAAACTCAAGATTTGCTCAAAAGTCAAACTTTCTAAATTAGGGTTTCTAGATGAAAAGTCAACTGAAATTTGACTGACCATAACTTCTTCATACTTTCTCAGAAATTTTTCCAGCACCTCTTGTTTTGAAGGAAATTCAATTCTCTACAACTTCATGTCTCACAAGAATGTCCAAAAAATGCTTCATTTGAGAGGTATGGCTCAAAACATTACAGGTCATTTTCAAAGTCAACAAAAAGTCAACTTTTTGTTTTGAAGATATATTGAGCATGGAAACTCCAATTGAGATGAGACCAAAACGGTTGGTTAGAGGAATCTTAGAGCTTTCCAAAAAGTCCAAGAACACTCAAAATGTGGAAAATTGAGCAAGATACACCATTCGAAGTTGGGCAATTTTGGACAATTGCAAAAGGACATTTTGGTCAAAATGCAAAATTTTCCAAATGGGCCTAAAATCTTTTGATCCAAACTTGTTCATGACATTATTCTTGACCCATAAATGCTTGGCCATGGCAATTTTCTATTTTATTAATTTATTTTTGAATTTTAGAACATTTAATTCAAAATTAAATTATATAAAATATGAAAATAATATATTTTTCCAAAAGGGCTGATTTTATACCAAACTTGAAGTCCAAGAAAGCCCATAACAATTGCCAAATTCGTGCATGATCATGCATTAAAGGAAAATCAAATTTCTTTCAAAAAATTGATTTTATTTGAAAATTATTGAATGCATTCCAAATCAAATCTTCTTGCCTTATTTTTCCTCTCACAATTCCTTTATAAATAGCCAGCAAGATCACAAGCAAAAAGGACGAAACCCTAGCCCTTGCAACAACCCTTATTTTGTCAAAATTTTCCAAGAATTGCCAAAATCGATTTTTATTTCGACCACTTCACCATCCAAAATCATTCCATCGTGCTCGGAGGGTAAGTTTGAGTAAGAATGCATTATTGACATTGATCAAACCATCCGAATCGATGCATACATACATACATATTCAAAACTTTTGATTTTTGCATCTTATTATTACGCTTGTGTTAATTGATTCTAATGCTTCTAACATGTTCATGAGATGTCAAGGGTTTGATCCGGCAATCGCCATGAGTTTGGACGTCCAAAATCGTGAGATGCCATACCTAGGGCTTTTCGTCCGATGAGCTTGAATCGATAGTTACAGTGTTTTCAATCAAACCGAGACCACCATTGGATTCGGGAGGGTCGATTTAGGGGGGTAGGTCCCCTTTTCCCATTTATTTTGCGTGTTTTTCTTGTTTCAATTCCAGGTCGACCGGAGCTAGGGCTCCGGCGTCGTTGACTGAGGAAGACCGGCGAGGAGCATGCGTGGCGCGATCCAGCGTTCTGATTCGTTCGTTTGAATTACCTGGGGTCCATACAAGGCTGACTGTGTTTCAAACTCATCCCTGACGCGTCATCATTCAAATGCATTTATTTTTCAACTTTTCCAACACTAAATGATAGATGGCGCTTGTTTAGCGTTACTCCAGATACTCTCAAGGTCTCCGCCTCGAGCCACCGAGACCGGTTGTTTTCTTTTTCCAAACTTGCATATTTTCATATTTTTTCCATTTTCTTTTATTTAATATTTTCATACAATTTTAATTCTTTTCATATTTTTATTTATGCATTAAAAAATCACCAAAATATTTTTTCCTTTTTACATTTATTTTCATAAAATGTTTATTTAATTTATAAAATTAAAAAATATTATTTTGCATGCATATTTATTTTTATTCATAATTTTGCATTTAAATCACTTTTAATTCATTTTAAATTATTAAATTGCATCCAAAAAATCCCAAAAAATTATTTTAGCATACTTATGTTATTTCCAGCATGTCATATTTTTCTCATTCAAAAACTTGCATTTTTCTAACATGTTTTCTCTTATTCGATTCATCTCGTATTTTCCGATTTCTCATTCTTTTACAGGTTGTTCCGTTTCAGACGTTTTCTTTTATCGTTTTATTTTTCCAATAATGTAACTGTTTATGGGATGTAATAGTTTAAATTAGGTTTTAATTTTCCGCAAGTTTTGATTATGTATCTGCCCCAAAGCCATGTAATAGCGTAGGACATTTACCTTTCCGCACTTTACATTCCGCATTTTAATTTCCGCACCCTATAAATTGTTAGTAATTAGGCGTGTATGGCAAGACTAAAATCAACATAGCCCACTAATTTTCAAGATAAGATATCTGAATCAACACACTCTTTTCACGCACGCACCCCTTAGGGTAATTCTCTCTCCCTGCCTTACGAATTCAAATGGTCAAGTCCCTCGAACGTAGAGGTATTCTAGCACCGTTGCCTTCAAAACTAATCATCATAGTCCCTTCGATACAAAGATCATAAGACCCACGATGTCGCCTACGAATACATGATCTTGACCCTCGATTGTCGCCTACGAAAAAATGATGATAGTCCCTTCGAACGTGCTAGGATACTTCCTACAAGTTGCTTTCTTTGACCATCCGATGTCCCTTCGAATGTCCCGCTTACATCCAACGAATGGAGTTACCTACCAACTAACGGTATGGCTAACGCTATTCTAAAGGAACGTAAAATAACGCGAAAACGACCAATTCTGAGTAGGTAATAAGACTCTTAGTTGCTTGCTCAAATCAAATGCTTTTCACACCTCACACTTTTGTCAAAGTTCAAACTCTTTTCAAAACTAAACATTTCCGAACACTTTGTATACATTCCTACATGAATCATTACAAAGTCAAAGCGAAATGCCTTTTTCAAAACATTTTTGTCAAACACACAGAAAGCACAATTTTTACAGTGATCTAGAGCAACTAAGAGCCCGTAGATAACTACGGATGGAAAGGGGTGCTAATACCTTCTCCCTTACTCAGAATCTAACGAAGGTCTTTTTCTGTACTTTTACCTTCCCTTAATTGGATTAAAATAAAAGTTGGTGGCGACTCTTGCTATCCGCATATTTGCGATACCAAAACATTAAAAAGTCAGTTCACCGTATCACAGAACTGGCGACTCTGCCGGGGAGACACCCTTAAAGAGAGAATGCCTTAGGGATTTCTAGATAACTTTTATTGCTTTTTGTTTGACTTGCTTGCTTTATCTTTAAGGGTTGCTTGGGTATTATATTGTTGGGGGATCCTACACCCGGATCCGGGTTTCCTTTTAGGTAAGTAGCAATAAATCGTCGCGACCGTTAGACGTATATCAAAACGGTCAACATGATGGCTACGTTAGCGTGACACTTTGGATGTCCTGATACTCTTCATTCCCAAGTTGAGGATAGTATTTGGCTTCTGCGTGGTGTCATCAAGCGCTAACAAAACTTTTAGAACCTTAATTGACCCATCTTGGCCATTAGAAGGTAGTGAGATGGCCGACTTTGGTGTAGACCGAGGTTGGTTGATACTCGATGCTACGCTCATTGAGATCAGACTTTTGGGATATTTTCGGTCGACCACTTGGTAGTCGTATTGAAATAAACGCCTACGAGAAAGATCAATGATGTGAGATTCCTAGAACCGGTTACTATTATAGGACAGGATGAACCAACTCAAACTTTTGGTGGGGTAATCACCTATACCTCATGCAAGCCTTAACCCTAGGCTCATTGTGTGAATTGTTTGTGTGTGCCAAACATGACATCATGACATCATTTGCATTGCATATCATTTCTAACTATTTCAAGGACCTAGGGATTTATCTTTGCCTGCTTTGTAGGGTATTATGGCTTCTAGAAAGACTATCCGAATCAACTTCATGGGTATACCTTCTCACCAAAGAATTGGTTTCGAAATTCCGATCATGCTCGTTCATTAAAAGACATGGTTATCTACTTGATTTGGTTATCTCGGTTTTGAAGAAGATATGATGCATGTCCTATTTCAGTTCTTTGATCCAAGCACCATTGCTTTACATTCCCATTATCAGTTGGTTCCTACCTTGGAAGAGTTCTCTAAACTACTTGGGGTACCTATTCTTGACCAAATGCCATTCACCGGTCTAGAAAAGGTTCCTAAGTACGAAGACATTGCATCAGCCTTACATCTTAAGCGCTCAGACATCGAAGTCAATTGGGAAATCAGAAGTGGAGTTAAGGGTTTACTTTCCAAGTTCTTAATTAAGAAAGCCCGAGAATTCCTCAAAGTTATGAGTTTCCATGCATTCGAAGACATTGTGGCCTTGCTAATCTATGGTTTGGTTCTATTCCCAAACTCGGATCAATTCATAGATGTCAACGCCATCAAGTTGTTTCTTACCCGTAATCCAGTGCCTACTTTACTTGGAGACATCCTACATTCTCTCCACACGCGTACTACTAAGAGACAAGGAACTCTCATGTGTTGTATACCGTTACTTTCAAGGTGGTTTATTTCGCACCTTCCTCCATCAGTTTTGAAGAACGAGCAAAGGATGAAGTGGTCTCAAAGATTGATGTCACTCTCTCATTCAGATATCCGTTGGAGTCTTTTCTCTCAAAAGGATTTTACATTCATTGAGCGTTGTGGAGAATTCCCTAATGTACCGTTACTTGGTATAAGGGGAGGTATTACTTACAACCCTTCCCTAGCTCTACGTCAGTTTGGTTTTTCCCGAAGAGATGGTCCACATGATATGCTTCTCCAAGATATTGTGTTCGACTACAATCACGATCTCTAGAATTACCGACGAAGGTTCATACACGCTTGGGGCATGGTAAAGAAGACTGATACCAAGACTTTGGGGCACCAAAACTCCGTTCCTTGGGAACCTTACCTCAAATGGGTGAGAGCTCGAGCTCAAAACCTCGTGATGCCATTCACTGTTTTCCAGAATTATGGAACTGTTGCTATAGGTGACGTACCTATATTGTTCTCCATCGACATGCCTCCGATTTTGAAGACTTGAAGAGATCCGGATTCACTTAAAGAAGAGAGGGATACCTTTGAAGCTCAGTGTTATACAAGTGAGAAGAAAGTGCTAGAGTTGACCAAGCTACTTCACGAGGAGCGAAACATCAACGCCTACATCGGCACCAAGAGGAAGCGCCCATGGGAGGCTTAGAGCTTTAGGATTTTCTCTTATTTGTGTTGAACTATTCTTTGTACTTAAAAAGAAAAATGAAAAGAGTACTAATAAATGTTTGTTCATTGCTTGTTTAACAAATTTAAATCTCTAAGGTCCTTGAAAACATTGCATTGCATTCGAATAAACATTGCATATCATAGCATAACATTGCATCACAGGTACATTGAAGATTGGTTTTCTCATTTGCTCGCTATTTATTTTAGCAGAAATGGCTCTTGAACGATCATCAAAGATCTTCGTTCGAATGCTCGGTTTAGATGTTCACCAGCTTGGTCCAAGGCCAAGAAGATATGAAGAAGCTCATCAACAGAAAGAAGAAGGTTGTTGGTCTCCTCAACATGGGCAGACGCTACAAAGATGGTCCTAGAGTGGTTAGTCGAATTGAGCTCTCTGAAGGAAGTGTCAAGAAGGAGGATGAGCAAAGTAACAAGGGTGATGGCGAAGGCAGTCAGCCTGAGCTTGAGAAGAACTATGATGATGGCCAATACTCTGATGAAGATGACAAGTACAAGCAACTTGAAGACCGTCTGAATGCTGTGGAAAACCTGAAGATGTCCGGGTTGAATTTTGATGATTTGAGTCTCGTCCCTGGTGTTGTGATTCCTCCCAAGTTCAAAGTTCCAACTTTTGCTAAGTATGACGGCATGTCTTGCCCAAAGCTGCATTTGAAGTCTTATGTCGAGAAGATCAATCCCCATGATGTGAGAAAGTTGTGGATGCACTATTTTCAAGAGAGTTTGTCCGAACTCAATTGGAATGGTATTATCGCTAGAGAATGACCGTATCCGTACTTGGAATGACTTAGCGGATGCTTTCTACGTATGAGTACAATCTTTGAATTGACACCCACGCATGCAACTACAAAGCATGTCTATGGGTCGTGTGAGAAGTTCAAGGAGTATGCTCGAAATGGAGAGATCTAGCGGTGAGTTCACCACCCTTGTCCAATAGGGAGTTGGTTGATATGTTCATGGGAACACCGACAGCCCATTCTTCAATCATCGATTGGAAACTCTTCACCGGTTCACCGATATTATTGAGACGAAGTGGTATCAAGAGTGGAAAGATTCAAGTAGAGACATCTTCAAATGTTGCGAAAAGATCTTTTGGTGGTAAGAAAGAAGCTAATCGTGTATGGTCGGAAAAGCCGAGCCAAGACCGACCGTGCTCAATCCGTAGGCGGTTGGATCTCCAATCCTACATCGTACAACCTCGAGACAACGCGTAATCGAGCGCGCGAAGCGGTTTGAAGATCAACATGCCATTGTCGCAAGCCTTGCAACACATGTTGAAAGCGAATCGATTACCTTGAGGATCCTCCTCGAATGTCAACACTTCCTCCCGAGATACAATCCTAATGCTAAGTGTGCTTACCATTCCAATAGCCTGTGACATAGTAATCGATGATTGTTGGGCTCAAGAACAAGATTCAAGATATGATTGAAGCTAAGCGATTGAGTTTGATCCTCCTGCTGAGACCGAATGTGATCAACGCTCCTATGCCTAATCATGACAAGAGTTCCAATGTTGTTGGTGAAGATACTTATGTTTTCAACATAGATGACTTGACCATTCCTCGATGGTATTAAGAAGAATTTGCTGCAAGCGGTGTCAATCCAGATGCCCGAGAATTGTCGTTGGTGCCCATACACGATGGTTGTGCTTGGTTGAGAAGACGTGTTCGAGGCATGATGGATAATCGTGAGATACTATTCGAAACCACCGTGCGGTCGTGTGATGATATGTCTAAGTTGAAGATTGACAATGCGAATGAAGCCGCACCATCTGTGTGGGATACCTTGGGGCAGCCAAGTGGAAAGTATGATTACATGGTGAAGTACACTGTTCCTGAAAGCTACAAGATTCCTATTGAAGATGTTAAGGAGACCGGATGGGGTGACGATTTCCCAGAAGACTATGCTGATGTTAACACCATAAGGATTTCCTCTGCTGATTCTGTGCCTAGAGTGGCACCTCTCATCATTACTTCTCCAAGGCCAGTTCCCTATTCCTCTAACAAGGCCATCCCTTGGAATTATGGAGCTGATGTTTACTATCATGGCGTCAAGCAAGACCCTCTGACCATTGAAGATCTTACTATTAAAGCTACCATTCCTGACATTGACAACATCACCGGATCAAGTAAGGTGACCAGAACCGGAAGGGTATTCTCTCCAGATATCTCTCCTCCAAAAGACACCGCGACTCCAGCTCGCATTCCAGCTATTCAATCCACTCCCCAAGCTAGAGGGAAAGAACCAGTGACTCATCCTGCTCAGCCAGAAGTACCTAAGGAAGTTGCTGAAGACACCTCCAAACAAGAAATGGAGGAAATTCTAAAGATTATCAAGAAGAGTGACTACAATGTTGTGGAACAGTTGGGACAGACTCCGTCCAAAATCCCCATGCTTGCTCTGCTCTTGTGCTCCGAGGCTCATGCTAATGCCTTGGTGAAGTTTCTGAAGAATGCTCATGTACCTCAAGACACTACCACTGACCAGTTTGAAGTGTGTATTGCTAGCCTGGCTGCCAACAACGGCCTAGGCTTTTCTGATGCTTATTTAACTCCTTCCGGAAAGAAACACAACAAAGCCTTGCACATCTCTGTTGAATGCAAGGGCGCTACCCTGTCTCATGTTTTGGTTGATACCGGTTCTGCTTTGAATAGCCTACCAAAGACTGCTTTCGATCGACTTGATATCGAAGGGTTGGTTCTGAGACCCAGTGATATAATTGTGAGAGCTTTTGATGGTTCTAAGCGAACATTACTTGGAGAGCTCACTCTGCCTGTTAAAGTCGGTTCCCAGACTTTTGACTCCACTTTCATTGTCATGGACATCCGTCCCGCTTACTCTTGCCTACTTGGACGCCCTTGGATACATGGGGCAGACGCTGTCACCTCTACCTTACATCAGAAGCTGAAATACCCAGTGAAAGGGAAAGTTGTTACAGTATGTGGTGAAGAGGAGTATATGGTCAGTCATCTACAGTCATTCCGATACCTTGAGATGGAGGGTGAATTCTTTGAGACTCCCTGTCAAGCTTTTGAAACAATCCCCAGAGTCATGCCTGCTGACTCTCCCTCACTCTGAAGTTACGCTCCGCCAGGATGGACTCAAGGATGCTCAAGTTGCTGTTGAACAAGGAGGTAGTGCTGTTTGGGGTCAACTCCCCGATTTTCCTTTCAAATCTGACAAGACTGGTTTAGGCTTCACCATCAAAGGCCAGAAGATGATACGCCGCGAGCGTGCCGGCCAACTTCCTTTCCGCATCGGTCAAAGTGGAATCCATGCTATAGAAGACGACGACAACGACTTCGACATCAGCAAGTGGATCTTCCCAACTCGCATCAAGGGCTCAAAGAATTGGAAGATCAAGACGCATACCTATCTCCTTTAGCCAGGAGTAATTGCTCTTGTTTTGTTTCGCTTTTCGTATTTTTATGTTTCGAACAATAAACTCTAAAGCCTAGTGCCTTGCCCAGGGCATCATGGCTCGTTTGCGAGGGTTATTATCTGTTGTTTGCGCGTTTTCATTTAATAAATTTGTTGGACTTTTGCATTCAATTGTTTGTTTTCTTTCTTTACTTTATCACCCTTCAAAAGCTATGTGTTTCTTACATACACCCACGTGATACACGCAGTAATCACTCCGAATCTCGTTAATACACTATGCTATTGCTAAATATGACTTGATAATCCGATCTACCAAGCCAAGACGAAGTGAGGAAGATTGTGAAGTGCCGGAGAACTTGCCGCTACAAGAAGAAGATCGAGTTATACAGCCACATGAAGAGCAAGTTGAGGTTGTGGATTTGGGTCGACGAAGATGAAAAGAGATCAAGATAGAGCGGGTCTTGAGAAAAGTGTTAAAGAAAGGTTGGTTCAGATGCTACGAGACTATATTGAGGTTTTGCTTGGTCATACGAAGACATGTGTTTAGACATTGATATTGTGGTACATTCGACAAAAGAGGTTTTCTCGGTGAAGCAAAGGTTTCGCATGCGTCCCGAGATGTCGAGAAGATCAAAGCGAGGTTATGAAGCGTTCACGCCGATTCTTAGTCACATTTCCTATCCGCAATGGTGGCTAATGTGGTACCCGTACCTAAGAAGGATGGCAAGGTACGAATGTGTGTGGATTACGAGATCGAACAAAGCGAGTCCGAAGACGATTTTCCGCTTCCTCATATTGATGTTCTAGTAGACAACACCACTCGATAAGGTTTTCTCCTTCATGGGGCTCTTTACTGCTACAAGGTTATACCATTGATTTGGAACGCGGGCGCCACTTATCGTGCTATGGTGACATTATTTCATGACATGATTCATCACGAGATAGAGGTCTACGCCGACGACATGATAGCTTGATCACGATCAAGAAGAACATCTTGATCACTGAATCCTCCTATCCCGATGCCAAGGAAGACTCTCATCATGTACTTGACGGTGTTAGAGAACTCGATGGGTGTGTGTTGGGGCAACATGAGTGTCAGTCGAAAAGAGCATGCAATATACTACCTTAGCAAAAGTTTACCGATGTGAAACAAGATACTCACAACTTGAGAAAACTTGCAACGCTTTGGCATTTCACGACTAAGACAAGATATGTTGACTCACACTACCTTGTTGATTTCCAAGATGGATCCGATAAAATACATATTTGAGAAACCAGCTCTCTCCGGAAGAATAGCAAGATGGCAAATGATCCTGACCGAATATGACATCCAGTACACTTCTCAGAAAGCAATCAAAGGAAGTGTAGTAGCCGATCATTTGGCTCATCAAGCCGTAGATGACTATCAGTCTATGTAGTTCGAATTTCCAGATGAAGATGTTTTACTAGTCACTGATTGTGAAGAACCAGGCCCAGATGAAGGACGTGAACAAGGATCCCGATGGACCACGGTTTTTGATGGAGCCTCAAACGCACTTGGCAATGGCATTGGCGCCATCATTACATCCCTACGGACACACGCCTTTCACCAGATTATGTTTCGCTTGCACGAACAACATGGCGAATCTGAAGCGTGCATCATGGGTATCAAAGCTGCTATTGACTTAAGAATCAAGTTCTTACAAGTGTATGGAGACTCAGCTTTGGTGATCAGTCAAATTAAGGGCGAGTGGGATACGAAGCATCCAAATCTTATTCTGTATCGAGAGCATGTTCTGAGTTTGATCCCCTACTTCGAAGAGATCACTTTCAATCACATTCCATGAGAAGAGAATTAGTTGGCAGACGCATTGGCTACTATGTCATCTATGTTCAAGATCAGATGGGACAACGAGGCTCCCCAGATCATCATTGAGAAGTTTGACGAACCAGCGTATTGCTATGAGCTTGATGCAGAAGAGAAACCTTGGTACTACGACGTGAAGAGGTATCTTGAGACTCAGGAATATCTCGCAGGGGCATCTGTTAATGATAAGAAGTTCATGAGAAGGTTTGCATCCAAATTCTTCCTCAGCAACGGCATCCTATACAAGCGCAACCATGACTTGTGCTTACTCACTGTAGACCGAGAAAAGAATACGCATCATGGAAGAGTTACACGGCGCATTTGGTACCCACTCCAGTGGACACACCATGGCTAAGAAGATTTTGAGAACCGGTTACTATTGGTCCACCATGGAAGCTGATTGTCACCGCTACGCTCGATCTTGTCACAAATGCCAGATTTATGCAGACAAAGTACACGTACCTCCCGTACCTCTGAATGTTTTAACTTCTCCTTGGCCTTTTGCAATGTGGGGCATTGACATGATCGGAGAAATCAAGCCCACAGCTTCCAATGGACATCGTTTCATCCTTGTGGCGATTACTTTACCAAGTGGGTAAAAGCACCTCGCTTGCATCTGTTACCAAGAATGTTGTGGCTCGTTTCATCAAGCATAATCTTGTGCTCGGTATGGCACTCCCGAAAGGATTATCACAGACAACGGTTCCAATCTCAACAATAAGATGATCACCGAACTCTGCACGCAGTTCAAAATCAAACATCACAATTCTTCTCCTTATCGGCCTAAGATGAATGGCGCGTGGAAGCCGCCAACAAGAACATTAAGAAGATTATCGAACATGGTGACTTACAAAGATTGGCATGAGATGTTACCATTTGCTCTTCATGGTTATCGCACTACAACACGAACATCAATAGGCAACCCCTTCTCTGTGTATGGATGGGCAGTCTTACCCATCGAGGTTCAGATACCCTCAACCGAGTCCTCCGCCGAGTTAGGCGAGGCGATTGGGTCCGACTCGCCTTGACAGATTAACTTGATTGATGAGAACGACTCGTCCATCCGCCATGGACAGATCTATCGAGCGAATGATCGAGCATTCAACAAGAAGGTCAAGCACCGAGTCTACCAAGTCGGTGATCTAGTAGTCAAGCGCATCATTCTTCCACAAGGTGATCCTGGGAAAATGGACTCCCACCCATGAGGGACCATTTGTAGTCAAGATGTATTTTCCGGAGCTATGATACTTAGCACCATGGATGGTGAAGACTTCCCACACCGTGAACGCAGACATAGTCAAAAATACTACGATAAAGAGACCCGCTAGGTCGATCGACCTAGGCAAAAATAAGGGCATCCTGACGAACCAAAAGGGTTCGGGCAAAAGTTAAGGATAAATACAAAACATGTACACGGCAAGTCGAAAACCGAAAAGGCGGCTTGGGCAAAAAGAGTATCGGAGATCGAAAACCGAAAGGCGGTCTAGGCAAAAGTTAGGGATTTAAGCGCACGATTATGTCTCTTCCAGATCACCTACTTCGCACTACTATCAAGATTCAAGATTCAAATGGCGAAGATCACTACTCACTTTCTCGACAGAAGGAGATGAGATAGTTGAAATATATGAGTACTAGCATAGTTGGAACTTAACGAGATTGTTTCCGCATAGCTTTTTACCTTTCTTGTGTACAAACTACTTGGCCCTACGCCACCTTTCAAATAAACGCGAGCTTCTTTCTCTTTACAATTTTTGTTGTTGTCGTTTGCAATAAGTCCAACGTTTGTTCTGAATGACTATACGCATTTGACAATAAGAATCTAATCGCAAACATACGAAAAGAGAACATGCAAAGTAGTTACTACAGGCTCTAGGAATTGAGATGACGACGAAGGTCACCAAAAACATTCCCCCGCAGAACATAATCCCCGCAGAGATGTCACTCACTAAACCTCCCCCAGTGGAGTATATGTTAATCCACGAGCGGTGATTCCACTCAACTGAGCAATGTTACATCGTCTCCGGCAAGAACACTTCATCCCCGAGGTATTTATCATCGAGAATATTTCTCAACAATTCCCTTTTCCAAAGAACGGTATCCGGACTTGAAACTTGGTCGATAGTGAGGAAATCTACATCTTCTATTCCCCCAGTCAGGGATCCCAACCCGGTCTCCCAGCAACCATCAAACGCTCTCCAGCGAGGTCTATACTCAAAATCCCCAGTAGAGCGCCTCCTAATTTTTCCCAACAGGGTCTACATACAAGATCCCCAACGGACTTCCTCCCAGACTCTCCCCCAGCAGGGTCTATATACGAGATCTCCAACAACGAGCTGCTCAAATCTCTACCTTCCTCAACAATATCTAGGCCCAAGACTTGGTCAGATAGTGCATCGGAGGAATCCAGGATATCTTTCTTCTCCTTCAAAAGCGGGTTCTCACCACTCAATCCCCAAGCGAAGTGAAATACTCAAGTAACATCCCATCTTCTTCAAGATGGATATGTTTTGAAATACCACAACATCTATCATTCATACATTACTCATAAAGTCATAATTCATGCATATGTCATTTATACACATTGTCATGCATCATACTTTGCATAAGACTAACAAATATTCTATCAAAGTTTCTCTTGTTTTTCCCAAAACGGTCCAGATTAAGAATCGGAAAACTATCGAAGACCGCCTAGGTCCGAGGATTAAGCCACAGATAGAAGAAAAACTATCCGAGGTCCAGCAAGGATCAGATGCCAGGATATCCACATTTTCAACCCTGAATCTCAACAGGAAACTGAGGCGGATCAACTGGGCCTCAACATCTCCGATTACTCGTGTTTCTCCACCTTTGGAATGCTGCATATTTGGTTAAAAATCCAATACAAACCAACAACTTCATTCAAAGGTGAACACGAAGTCTAACGTACGACTCCCTCCGGATGGCATCTTAAACCCATCTCCGCACTCCTTTCACTATCAAGGACATCTACAGAGTCTAGCGTACGGCTCACTCCCCAACATCGATCTCTCCAGATGGCATCTTAAGCCCATCCCCGTCAATTCTCCTATCAACATTCTCGAGTCTAGCGTACGACTCATCCCCCAGCGAAGTCTCTGCCTTCTCCAAATGGCATCTGTAAGCCCATTCCCGCATCATCCGCCAACCGCGAGTGCAAATTTTCAAGTGTACTCGAGTGTTCAATCATCTTCTACCTTTAGGTCACGAAAGACAGGCGTGTCAATCTAACCTTCCAGTACAAGAAGATTGAACAGGGGCAGCTGTCATACCCCAAAATTTGCCCTCCATCTCCTCAAGATATCTCATACATCCATACTCAAAGATTCCTCAAGAGTTGATCAGACAAAACTCTCTCCTAGACAATCAACCCAAACTAGGGTTTGGCAATTCTCAGGTCAAGATGGACTTCCAACATCTCCAATGGTCTTCATGCCTCCTCATATGCTTCAAAGATTCTCCATGTCAAGTTTCAAGCCTTAAGCCAAGTTTCCTCGACAATTGCTCGATGGTTGAAAATCACCAGATTGGACAAAAAGTCAACTTTGTTCAACATACCAAACTTCATAATTTTGGTCAACATCCTCATTTTGAAGTTACATTCATCATTTGATCAAGGGTTGATCATGATTCATCAAGAAAACTCAAGATTTGCTCAAAAGTCAAACTTTCTAAATTAGGGTTTCTAGATGAAAAGTCAACTGAACTTTGACTGACCATAACTTCTTCATACTTTCTCAGAAAGTTTTTCACCACCTCTTGTTTTGAAGGAAATTCAATTCTCTACAACTTCATGTCTCACAAGAATGTCCAAAAAATGCTTCATTTGAGAGGTATGGCTCAAAACATTACAGGTCATTTTCAAAGTCAACAAAAAGTCAACTTTTTGTTTTGAAGATATATTGAGCATGGAAACTCCAATTGAGATGAGACCAAAACGGTTGGTTAGAGGACTCTTAGAGCTTTCCAAAAAGTCCAAGAACACTCAAAAATGTGGAAAATTGAGCAAGATACACCATTCAGAAGTTGGGCAATTTTGGATAATTGCACAAAAGGACATTTTGGTCAAAATGCAAAATTTTCCAAATGGGCCTAAAATCTTTTGATCCAAACTTGTTCATGACATTATTCTTGACCCATAAATGCTTGGCCATGGCAATTTTCTATTTTATTAATTTATTTTTGAATTTTAGAACATTTAATTCAAAATTAAATTATATAAAATATGAAAATAATATATTTTTCCAAAAGGGCTGATTTTATACCAAACTTGAAGTCCAAGAAAGCCCATAACAATTGCCAAATTCGTGCATGATCATGCATTAAAGGGAAAATCAAATTTCTTTCAAAAAATTGATTTTATTTGAAAATTATTGAATGCATTCCAAATCAAATCTTCTTGCCTTATTTTTCCTCTCACAATTCCTTTATAAATAGCCAGCAAGATCACAAGCAAAAAGGACGAAACCCTAGCCCTTGCAACAACCCTTATTTTGTCAAAATTTTCCAAGAATTGCCAAAAATCGTATTTTTATTTCCAGCCACTTTCAGCCATCCAAAATCATTCCATCGTGCTCAGAGGGTAAGTTTGAGTAAGAATGCATTATTGACATTGATCAAACCATCCAGAATCGATGCACATACATACATACATATTCAAAACTTTTTGATTTTTGCATCTTATTATTCTGCTTGTGTTAATTGATTCTAATGCTTCTAACATGTTCATGAGATGTCAAGGGTTTGATCTGGGCAATCGCCATTGAGTTTGGACGTCAAAATCGTGAGATGCCATACCTAGGGCTTTTCGGTCTGATGAGCTTCGAATCGATAGTTACAGGTGTTTTCAATCGAAACTGAGACCATCATTGGATTCAGGAGGGTCGATTTAGGGGGGTAGGTCCCCTTTTCCCATTTATTTTGCGTGTTTTTCTTGTTTCAATTCCAGGTCGACCGGAGAAGACGACCGGAGCTAGGGCTCGGTCGTTGATCGAGGAAGACCGGAGCATGCGTGGCGCGATCCGCTGATTCGTTCGTTGAATTACCGGGTCCACTTGTTTCAAACTCATCCCTGACGCGTCATCATTCAAATGCATTTATTTTTCAACTTTTCCAACACTAAATGATAGATGGCGCAGCGGTTAAGGCGTTGCCTGTTCCAGGATACTCTCCAAGGTCTCCAGTTCGAGCCAGCCTGAGACCAGATTTGTTTTCTTTTTTTCCAAACTTGCATATTTTCATATTTTTTCCATTTTCTTTTATTTAATATTTTCATACAATTTTAATTCTTTTCATATTTTTATTTATGCATTAAAAAATCACCAAAATATTTTTTCCTTTTTACATTTATTTTCATAAAATGTTTATTTAATTTATAAAATTAAAAAATATTATTTTGCATGCATATTTATTTTTATTCATAATTTTGCATTTAAATCACTTTTATTTCATTTTAAATTATTAAATTGCATCCAAAAAATCCCAAAAAATTATTTTAGCATACTTATGTTATTTCCAGCATGTCATATTTTCTCATTCAAAAACTTGCATTTTTCTAACATTTTTTCTCTTATTCGATTCATCTCGTATTTTCCGATTTCTCATTCTTTTACAGGTTGTTCCGTTTCAGACGTTTTCTTTTATCGTTTTATTTTTCCAATAATGTAACTGTTTATGGGATGTAATAGTTTAAATTAGGTTTTAATTTTCCGCAAGTTTTGATTATGTATCTGCCCCAAAGCCATGTAATAGCGTAGGACATTTACCTTTCCGCACTTTACATTCCGCATTTTAATTTCCGCACCCTATAAATTGTTAGTAATTAGGCGTGTATGGCAAGACTAAAATCAACATAGCCCACTAATTTTCAAGATAAGATATCTGAATCAACACACTCTTTTCACGCACGCACCCCTTAGGGTAATTCTCTCTCCCTGCCTTACGAATTCAAATGGTCAAGTCCCTCGAACGTAGAGGTATTCTAGCACCGTTGCCTTCAAAACTAATCATCATAGTCCCTTCGATACAAAGATCATAAGACCCACGATGTCGCCTACGAATACATGATCTTGACCCTCGATTGTCTCCTACGAAAAAATGATGATAGTCCCTTCGAACGTGCTAGGATACTTCCTACAAGTTGCTTTCTTTGACCATCCGATGTCCCTTCGAATGTCCCGCTTACATCCAACGAATGGAGTTACCTACCAACTAATGGTATGGCTAACGCTATTCTAAAGGAACGTAAAATAACGCGAAAACGACCAATTCTGAGTAGGTAATAAGACTCTTAGTTGCTTGCTCAAATCAAATGCTTTTCACACCTCACACTTTTGTCAAAGTTCAAACTCTTTTCAAAACTAAACATTTCCGAACACTTTGTATACATTCCTACATGAATCATTACAAAGTCAAAGCGAAATGCCTTTTTCAAAACATTTTTGTCAAACACACAGAAAGCACAATTTTTAAAGTGATCTAGAGCAACTAAGAGCCCGTAGATAACTACAGATGGAAAGGGGTGCTAATACCTTTCCTTTTCATAACCTTCTCCCTTACTCAAAATCTAACGAAGGTCTTTTTCTGTAATTTTACCTTCCCTTAATTGGATAAAAATAAAAGTCCGTGGCGACTCTTGCTATCCGCACATTTGCGATACCAAAACATTAAAAAGTCAGTTCACCATATCACACACTCCTCACTTAATCAAACTATCCAATAACGCTTATACATAAGATACCTCACTTAGATATGAGAACCTCTGCTCACTTCCAATCACCAGAATGATGTCTAGCAGGCACTATTATCCCAGCCACTGCATCAACAACTTGGCTCCTAGAAACTAAAACAGTTTGGAGATACCTCACTCCAAACACAAACAGTGAAACTAGTGACTCAAACAAACTTAGAATTGCTTCACAACTTCTTCCAAGGACACAACTGCACTCATTTCTTCACAGCTTCTAAGTGAGTAACATAATCCTCTTGCCTACAGGCTTCGAGGTACAAATCAGTGACCATCCCACAATCCATGTGGTTCACCTACAAACCAACTCTCCTAGAGAGTTGTGGCAGACTCATCCCTAAAAACTACATCATTACTAAATTCGACTGGTACCAAAACTTAGGTTACAAAGCTTATATTTATAACCTATTACTCAACTGGAATTGAACCTTCAAAACATAAAAAATTGACATAACAAACTTCTACTAAACCTGCTCCAAGATATTCTTCACAAATAACTCCATATTATTATAACAACAATTAGAAGAGTCAACAAATCTGCAACATATTCTCCTATAAAGTCTCCCTAATATATCTCCATAATTTTGGGCTCCAAGTAACAACAAGTAAGTTTTTACAATTCTGCAAAAGACTCTCCTTAGGAATATCCTGATTCATAGCAGAATCCAATCTGCCAGCTCAAACACGACGTCGTTACATCCTCTTCGAAATGTTGTTCCAGATGTTGAACCATTTCAACACAATATGTTTCTTCATTAAATAAAACTTCAACTTGATTTCTCCTTACAATTTATAAATCATATTTAACCTATTGTTGTTCTATTAGTTTTAATAGACATAAAGTCAGTCCTTAAAATAGAGAATCAGTAATCTCCCCCTTTGGCTTCTTTTGGATAAAACTAATTTACATAACCTCTAAAACTAATTTACATAACAATGTATTACAGAAGCATAATAAAATATACAAGGGTTTAAAGAATTTAATCCATCAGCAGCAATTTAGAAGTCTTCAGTAGTCACTGTTTATGATATTTCAAACTTTACAAGTGACAGTCTTCTTTTATGTTGTTGAAACATCATACTATGACATCTTTTTGGGAGGTCCAACTTAAATTTTCTCTCTCTTTTAAGTATCCCACGGATCACACAAGGTTTCTCCCCCTTAAAAGTTGCTCTTCAGAGATAACATAACATAACCACTTCTCCCCCTTTTTAGCCATAATATGACAAAGGCTTCTTGAAGGAGAACTCACTATAGCACAAGAAATATAACATCATAGACTACATATTCACAAAGAAGGAGAAATAATGAGGCCATGATGCACATGAGGAAGAAGATACTAAATACTCCCCCTCAAACTTAGAACTATGCTACTACGCAGAATGACACAACATCGTCTTTTAGAGCATAAGAGGAAACACACTAACAGAAGCAAACACTTGAACTATCCATTTACAACATAGAGAACCAGACCTCTATATTTGGTAACTCAAAACACAAGACAAAATTTGTGTTTATAACTCGAAAACAAGACACAAAACAAAAATACTTGCAGAAAATGCAAGAACCAACAGACGAAGAATAGAATATCCTATTCAATATCTTTGTAAAAACAGCAAAGATTGACCTCAAACTTAACAACGTCTGAACACTACCCTTTTTCCCTATGTTTGCCACAAGTTGACAAACCTAACCTTCACAGACTCTAAACTTACCCATATCCGAACTAAGGAAATGAGAGTAAGACAAACAAAGACACAACACAAAGTGAAGGGACGAAAAAGAAACAAAAAGACACTCTAAATACCTGAGATACTAAAATAACATACCTAAACTGTAACAATTTTCTTGGTCAAGAAAAGGTACATCAATAAGAACCGCATCAGGTAAATATGTGCACTGGCTGAAGGCAATGAATGCCTTTAATATAACCTATTTATTTTGGAACTAACAACTTCTAAAACATGCACCAAGTCAGAACACGTGATACACACCATCAATACACGTCTTAGATGAAAATTTTAAGAAGTATCCCTGCTGGTCTTTAAGGATAAAGCATGTCTTGAGATATGTCCTGACTTCTTGTTCGACATTATTCTCCTGGCTTGAAAATATTTGTCTTTTAAAGACTTTCCATATGATTAGAAGCATAATTACAATGTCTTTGCTGATCTCAATACCCTTTACATTCCTGATATACACAAAATAAGGACATACTTGATTTTGGTTCCCACAATACTAGAAGCATTCCTTATTTGGAATTTTCCACAGTTTCCAAATTAGGAATCCTTAGTTTGCTTGCTACACAAGATTCAGATATCCACACTTTGTAACTTGTAATAGAAGAAACCATATAGTTAACCATGCGTATAACCAATGATACGACTTCAAAAGATTAGGTTGAACCTTATCTGCCTTCTTCAATCTCTGTTGACTTAAACTGTTGTGATGTTACATCTTCGTATAAAAAATTCTTCTTTTATACATCACATACTTCATCTCTTCTTGATTCAGATTTCCACACAATTATTATAAATATCCATCTCCCATCAAGATATTTGACAACATCTGTATGTATTTCCTTAGTTGAATCAGTTCTTCAAATAATCACTAGATAACATTGCCACATATCCTAAACTTGTCAAGATAACAATGAACTTTAATATTAATATTCAGTTCACACTATGCCATAAATTCATCATTCATACACTCAGCTCCCGACAGAGTAAATGAATTTTTCATTCAGGATGAACATCTAATAAGTACTTAGTCTCCCGTCCAAGTACCTACCAATTAGTCAGTTAGAATAAACTACTCACACTATATCATCCCGACTGATTACATCTTCACAGTTACTTCTTACTTCCAGGAAAAAACATACATTCAAAATTGAAGACATTAAGATGATGTTCCAACATCTGATACGACATCCTCTGTTATGGTTCAGGGGGTAACATCCATAATACTTTATTCATAACACTTGGGGGGAACATAAGAAGTACATCAACTACCAACTTTCCATCCAAACAATTTACATATCAAGGAATAATATGACCCACATCTCAGTAAGCTTTTATTCAGACTTTTATTCTGATTTTGAGATGATTGATGTCGTAGTCTGTACCTACAAAGAAGATTCCCTCAATTAGGTTTCTGGAACAGGCTTACTCATGGTATGACACAAATAATTTGTAGATTCTTCAAAGCAATCTACTTCCCTTGATTCTTATTGACAATACCCTTCCAGGACAATATTTAGGGCAGCCAACATTTATGACCATGACTCACTGTGGTTGAGACACAGTATTCAACTCCAAGCAAAATATTTTCTATGGTCATAAACAAATCTCCACATATCGGGTTCCTTTGATCAGAAGAATGTACCAGATATAAGCTCATCTTGATTTCACATAAAGGAACTAACGGGTATACCTTTATGAGTCTTTTAATTGTACTGAGCTCAACTTCTATACTCCCATAAGCTTAGGTCAGAAATAAAGTAACATCTGGAGTATAAGAGATTGTTCACTGTGTCCTGACCAACTAATACATATGTCTCCTCTTCTAGATCAGGAGCAGGCTCCAAACATATGTACTAACACTACAGTTGTTTAGTACCAAGAACATTTGTTCTTCAACTGGAAGTTGCATGACAGTAATAATAATGTTCTAATATCCCATAGAACATCAGTTTAATCTCCTTGGAACACATCATCCTTGATAGTCTTTAAGGTATTCAAACAATTTGCATAATTATATGAGAATCATTGATCAATTGATACTCATCAACTTTATTAGTAAGTACCTTTATGAGTGAACTTGAGGAAATCTCAAGTATCTTTGACACTTTTAATATGTTGTAAAATCTTCTCAATATTCTGTTGAATAAAAATAACCCTAGGATCCTTCTTTCACATAAGGGTTGCATCATAAGCTATGCAGCGGAATATAGCCATACTTCAATAAAATTTACACAATGCTTACTCCATAATTCACTTGTAAGCATAACACATAAGGATTGAAAACAAATCAACCCTACAATAAGCTTGCTTCTTCACCAAGAAAAGACTAGACTTAACCAATATCCTGATCAATATGGAAACACATAGGAACAGAAGTTACCTTATCAACATCTTGACTCCTGCATGAAGGCTTTGACAATCTTTTCTCTATGTTGATTATAGGCTGAATAATTCAATCCAAATTCTTCACTCCCGCATGAAGTCTTTGAATTTAACTCTCTACTTCCACCTTCATTATCTTCTCTCCTCAAGAAGGTACAACAGTTCTGGTCAGGTTGGTCTAGTTCTCCACAAATAGGTTCATCCTCCACTTCAAGGGACCATACAATATGAACACTCCTTGTTCAAACAATCATCTACCTTGTACACAACCAAAAGTATCCCCTATAGATCTCATCCAGAAATAGACAGGATGCCTCCTCTAATACCAATTGAAATTCTAGTGACAGCAGACTCAAGATGTCATGACATCTGATCTGACATTATAAAACAAACAAGGTAGAACATACAACTAACAATGCAGGAAAAAAAGAACACACAAAATTGTTCACCCAGTTCGGTTCTAACCAACCTACATATGGGGGCATACCAAGCAAGGAATTAAGTTCACTATCAGCAGTATTAATTCGGAGTAAACCATCCCTGTTTACACTCATCACTTTATGAAACTATCCAATAACCCTTCTACCTAAGATACCTCACTTAGATATGAGACCCTCTGCTCACTTCCAATCACCGCAGTGATGTCTAGAAGTCACTATCATCCCAGCCACTACATTAACAACTTTGCTCCTATAAACTAAAACAGATTGGAGATACCTCACTCCAAACATAAAACAGACAAACTAGTGACTCAAACAAACTTGGAATTACTTCACAACTTCTTCCAAGGACACAACTACACTAATTGCTTCGCAACTTCTGAGTGAGTAAAGTAATCCTCTTGCCTACAGGCTTCGAGGTACCAATCAGTGGCCATCCCACAATCCAAGTTGTTCACCTACAAACCAACTCTCCAAGAGAGTTGTTACAAACGCGGCCTAAAAACAACATCATTACTAAATTCGGTTGGTACAAAAAATTAGGTTACAAAGCTTATATTTATAACCTATTACTCAAATGGAATTGATCCTTCAAAACATAACAAACTGACATAACAAACTGCTGCTAAAACTGCTCCAAGATATTCTCCACATATATCTCCATATTGTTATAACAACAATTAGAGAATCAACAAATCTGCAACAGATTCTTCTATAAAGTCTCCCTAATATATCTCCATAATTTAGGGCTCCAAGTAACAACAAGTAAGTTGTTACAATTCTGCAAAAGATTCTCCTTAGGAATATTTTGCTTCATAACATAATCTAATCTGTCATCTCAAACACGATGTCGTGACATCTTCTTTGACATGTTCTTCTATATGTTGAACCATTTCAACACAACATGTTTCTTCATTAAATAGAACTTCAACTTTATTTCTCCTTACAAGTTATAAATCATATTTAACCTATTGCTGCTGTATTAGTTTTACCAAACATAAAGCCAATCCTAAAAATAGAGAATCAACAATCTCCACCTTTGGCTTATTATGGCTAAAACTAATTTATATAACCTCTAAAACCAATTTACATAACCTTTGTATTACAGAAGCATAACAATCTAATCCATCAACAGCAATTTAGAAGTATTCAGTAGTCAATGTTTATGATATTTCAAACTTTACAAGTGATAGTCTTCAGTCTTCTTTTATGATGTTGAAACATCATACTAGGACATCTTTCTGGGAGGTCCAACTTAAATTTTCTCTCATCCTGAGATGTCGAAGAAGATTAAAGAGAAAGTTCAAAAAAAACTTGATGCTGGTTATCTTAAGGTGGTTTCTTATCCTCCGTGGGTTGCAAATATTGTACAAGTGTCGAAGAAAGATGGCAAGGTCATAATGTGTGTTGATTACTAGACTTGAATAGAGAAAGCCCTAAAGACGACTTTCTGCTCCCACATATTGACATATTGGTTGACAATAATGCTCAGGCTAAAGTGTTTTCTTTCATGGATGGCTTTTCTGGCTACAATAAAATTAAGATGGTGCCATATGATATGGAGAAAACTACTTTCATTACACTTTGGGGAACATTTTGTTCCAAAGTTATGCCCTTCCATTTGAAGAATGATGGGGCAACATATAAGTGTGCAATGGTCACTCTCTTTCATGATATGATACATAGAGAGATTGAAGGTTATATTGACGATATGATTGCCAAATCCTAGACAGAAGAGGAACACCTTGTTTATCTTTTAAAACTATTTGAAAGGTTGAGGAAGTTTAGGCTGAGGCTAAATCCTAACAAGTGCACCTTCGGGGCGAGGTCAAGTAAATTGATGGATTTTGTTGTAAGCCAAAAAGGAATCAAGGTTGATCCTTCTAAAATAAAAGCTATACAAAAAGTGCCTATACCGAGAACAGAAAAAGAGGTTTGTGGTTTCTTAGGGAGGTTGAACTACATTGCTAGATTCATCTCTCATCTAACAACCACTTTTGAACCGAAATTCAAATTGTTTAGAAAAGATCATACGGACAACTCGAATGATAATTGTCAATTGGTTTTTGATAATATCAAAGAATATATGCATGAACCTCCGATCTTTTCACCTCCATGGGTTGTGTACTCGGTCAACATGACGAGTCTGGTAGAAAAGAGCATGTTAATTACTACCTGAGCAAGAAGTTTAACGATTGCGAGTCGAGATACTCTATACTGGAAAAGACTTGTTGCGCACTCGCGTGGGTAACAAAGCATCTTAGATAGTACATGCTGACTCATACTACTATATTGATATCCAAAATGGATCCTATCAAGTATATTTTTGAAAATCTAGCTCTCACGGGAAGAGTAGCCCGTTGACAGATGATTCTCACTGAATATGATATCCAGTATACTACTCAAAAAGTTATTAAGGATATTGTATTAGGGGATTACCTTACTCATCAGCTCATGGAAGATAATCATCAACTGATGAAGTTTGAAATTCTAGATGAGGAATTATGTTTATCAGGGATTGTAATATACCAGGCCCAAAATAAGGACCAAAACTAGGATCGTGATGGACGATGGTGTTCAATGGTGCCTCCAATGCTTTGAGTAACGGTGTTGGTGCCGTTATTACTTCACCAAAAGGGTTTTATATCCCTTTCAGTACCAAGATTTGTTTTGAATGTATGAACAATGTTTACAAGTTTGAAGCTTGTATTTTTTTTGGGATTGAAGCAACAATTTATTTTAGAATCAAGATATTGGAAGTATATGGGGATTCTGCTCTAGTAATTTTCCAAATCAACGAGGATTGAGAGACTTGTCACCCTAATCTAATTCCGTATAGAGAGCATGTCATGAAATTGATCCCATATATTGATGAGATTACTTTCAATCATATCCCAAGAGAAGAGAATAACTTGGCGGACGTATTGGCTACTCTGCCATCCATGTATAAAGTCAAAGGGGCAAATGAAGCCCCCTCAATCACTATCATGAGGTTGGATAAGCCAGCGTTCTGTTATGAGATTGAAGAGGAAGTTGATGAAAATCCTTGGTTTTACGATATCAAAAGGTATCTTGAAACTAAAGAATATCTAGAGGATGCTTTGATCACTGATAAGAAGACTCTGCGGAAGTATTCAATCAAGTTTTTTCTCAACAACAGTGTCGTACAAAAGAAATTATAATTTTTTTTCTCAAATGCATGGATAGACACGAAGCAAACAATATTATAGAGGAAATTCTTGAAGGATCCTTCGGGATACACTCTAGTGGACATACCATGGCCAACAAAATCCTGAGAGCAGGTTATTATTGGTCAACAATGGAAATAAATTGTTACAATCATTTCAAGGTATGCTACAAGTGCCAGATACATACCAATAAGATGCATATATCTCTTTATCTATTGAATGTATTGACTTCTCCATGGACTTTCGTAATGTGGGGAATTGATATGATTGGGAAGATTGAACCGACCACTTCCAATGGTCATCGTTTCATTTTGGTTGTCATTGACTACTTCACTAAGTGGGTTAAATAAGTGTCTTATGCCAATGTGACCAAGCAAGTGGTTACTCGTTTCATCAAGAACAATATCATTTGCCGGTTATAGGTTCCTGAGAAGATCATTACTAACAATGATTCTAATCTCAACAACAAGATGATTAAGGAACTGTGTGACAGTTTAAAGATCAAGCATCAATATTCTTCTCCTTATCGCCCAAAGATGAGTGGGGCCTTAGAGGAAGCGGATAAGAATATTAAGAAGATTGTTCAGAAGATGGTTGTCACCTATAGGGATTGGAACGATATGTTACCCTTTTATCTGCATGGTTATCATACTTCAAACTAAGGCAACTCCTTTTTCTATGGTACACAAAATGGAAGCAGTCCTACCCATGGATGTCGATATCCCCTCTTCGAGGATTATGACGGATGTTCAATTAGATGAAGCTGAATAGGTCCAGAATCGTTTAGATATGTTGAATCTCATTAACAAGAAGAGACTGACAACAATTTTCCATGGACATGTATACTAGAGGAGGATGAAAGCTACTTTTGAAAATAAAGTACGTCCTCAAAATTTTCAGGCTGGCGATCTCGTGTTGAAGATACATAATGTCCTAATTTTCAGGCTGGCGACCTACGCTATTACAGGGCTTTGGGGCAGATACATAATGAGAGGTGCGAAACGAAAGTGCGAAAAGTAAATGTCCTAATTAACTATTACATCTCATGAGTAGATACATAATGATGAAAGGAACGCGCACGAAAAATTCTACATCCTGGAAGCAGTTACAATAATATGCGCAAAATAGATAATCAGAATAAAGAAAATAAAATTGGGAGAAGTTTTTGAAAAGAGTTAGTAAAAAAAAGTTTTGATTAAGTTAACCTAATTATTATGTGAAAATCAGGTGAATCGGAAACCCTAATTCTAATTGATTTTAATTAATAAAAAGAAATTTAATTTAAATTTAATTTTTAACCTAAATTAAACTAATTAAATTAATTAGGAAAAAATAAAATAAAAAAAGTTTAGTGATAATTAATCCTAATTTCTATTTATTCAAACCTAATTAAATGTCTAACTATTAATTAAATGGTGACTAATTAATTAATTGGTTAATTAAGGAAATAAATGATATTTAGAAAAATAGATAAAAAGGAAAAATTGGAAAAGATTGGAAAAAAGGGAGGGGTCGCTGAGATTCGAACTCAGAACCCCTGGGTTACCAGCATGCGCGCTCACCATCTGAGCTAGGTGTTTTTGTTGTCAAGCATTCACATCCATTGGATCATACGTGTTATAATGTTTCATTTTTTATTTTCAAACGAGTCAGCCGTGGCCTCCATAATTTTTGAACGAGCCAATCGGACAGAGCCACGCGTGCAGTCAAACGGTCTTTGTCTGAGACGTCACCGGAGCTAGGGCTCTGGTCGTCTTCTCCGACCTGCAATCGCGCTAAAACATGCAAAACTGCATCAATTGAAACAACCTAAAAGCCCAGATCGATTATATTGACCCTTGCGAGCATGATGGTGGTGTTCTCATGGCCTGAATCGACCTGGAAATTGGGATATGAAGCTTCATAGAGCTTATGCCCTAGCCATGGCATTTTTTAGTTTACACGTTAAAGCTTGTTTCTATTGCTTCAAACATGTTCTAATGGACCTCCTGAGATCATACAAACAATCGAAAGCCATTAATAATTCATGAATCAAAGAAAACGAAATTAAGAATTTTACCAAACCGTAGAGACTTGGATGGCACGTTCTGGGGTGCTTTGGCCTTGTGTAAGGACTTGTTTTGATTGTTGGGACCTTCAGGAGGATGATGGACTGCTCGAAACTTCTGGAAAGTGGCTGGAATTTGGAATTTGAGTTTGCAAGTTTCCTTTGAGATTTTGGAACAAAACCCTAGTCTATTGGTTGCATGAATCCGTGTTCTTTTGTTCTGAATATCTTGTGTATATATAGGGCAAGAGATTAGGTCAATAATTAAGTGAAAAATATATTGCATTCAATGAAAGATATTTGATTGAAGTTTTTGAATCAAATCTTTCTTTTCCTTGATCAATCTTCCTCTAATGCTTTCTAAGCGTTTTTTTCAAGCTTGTATGAGCTATCTTGGACCTCAAGTCATACAAATAATAAGCCCAGCACGCCATGCTTTTGTTTTTGTATTTTATTTTATTTAAAGTTGAATTTTAATGAAATAATTCAACAATAAATTAAATAAATGATGCAAGGGCGTGTAGATAGGCTTAGAGGTCATGGACCATCTTGGGAACAAGTTTGGATCACAAAAACTTGGGCCCATTTGGAAAAATTTGAATTTGCTTAATATTTCTCTTCATGCACTTTTTCAAATTTCCCAAACTGGGACAAATTGTATCTTGCTCAATTTTCAACATTTTGAAGTGTTCGTTGACTTTTAGAAGAACCTATAATGTCTTGATCCATAACTCTCAAATGAAGCATTTTTTGCCAAAGCTTATGAGACACAAAGTTGTAGAGAATTGAATTCTCTTCAAAATGAGCTTTGGTGGAAAACTTTCTAATAAAGTATGTGAAAGTTATGCTTGGTCAAAGTTCTGTTAACTTTTTATCAAGAAACCCTAATTTAGAAACTTTGACTTTTGATCAAATCTTGAGTTATCTTGATGAATCATGATCAACCCTTGATCAAATGATGGATGTGACTTCAAAATCTTGATGTTGACCAAAAATGATGAAGTTTGACGGTATGTTAACCACATTTGACTTTTTGTCCAATAAAACTGATTTTCAACCATCTGAGCAATTGACTGAGCAAACTTGAGATGTGAGGCTTGAAACTTGATATGGTGATCCCTTGAGACATATTAGGAGGTATAATGATCACTTGAGGCAATGGAACTCATACTTGATTTGAGAGAATCAAAACCCTAGTTGTGGGTTGATTGCTTAGGAAAGGGTTCATCTGGTTAACCCTTGAGTATGGAAATGTGGATTGACTAGAGAAATAGGAGAGAAAATTTTGGGGTATAACAACTCCCTATGTAGTTTGTGGATAAGACGGTGATTACTGCTAGTATAAACTACTCAGTGTTGATCCAAAACTAAAACTTAAGGTTTCGGTATCATAACTATTCAATCTGATCTCGCATAATTTGGAAGATTTAGGTGTCAAGACAGTATTATTTTTGTTAAATATTTTTCACAAATTCTAACGTAGCCTAATTGTGAGCAACCTATATATTTTTTGAATGTACCGAGTTAATGCGTTGAGCAAAAAAATTTGTTTTTGTTATGGTTCAAGAAAAGTATGGAAGTACAAATAACTACGAAAATGATTACCCAATTGAAATCAATTTGACAAGAATTTTTTTTATTTAAATGGAAATGGAAATAACTGAAATTCAAAGCTGGCATACTAGGACATTAAAAACAAACGTTTCTTCCCCTACACTTAAACTGAGCATTGTCCCTGATGCGACAAAGAAAGTGAGAAAAGAAAACTAACAGGAAACTAAGAAAATAAATATACAAGAAAACAAGAATACAAGAATCACTCCTTATTGTTGTGTCTGACGTTTCTGCAGCTCGATGCTTCACCTCGTGCCCTTCCTCCATTGCGTGTCCTCACTCCACCTTTTCTAGGTCTAGGAGGTTCCTCACAGTGTTGTAAACATAAGTGCGCAGGCCCTTAACACGGAATGACAAATAGCGCATTTCATCAGTCAGGTCAAAAATGTCGCAGTGGTTCAAGTAAACGATGTCGCGTAGATCACGCTGCAGCTCTTGCATCATCTACGTCAGTTCTTGTTGACGCTGATCTTGAAGTAAAAGCGATGCATAGATAGCTCCAATGGTGGTTGCATGAGGATCATTTCCTGCTTGTTCTTCTTGTGGATGGACATCTGGTTGGGGAGCTTGTTGATTCACCTCTGGTGATGCATTACCTACACTTGCTTGATTATTTTGCACATGCACTCCAGGGGTTGGTGCTTGAAGATCATAACGCCAATTTGCAGTGACGTCAATTCTTGTGATATCCAGATTTGACAGAATAATACCTGGAACGACCCTGTGTTGCACCATCAGGTTGTACCTTCCATCCCTTCTTGCTTTGACAATATGACTAGACTAGCAGTACTCAATATCTAGGAACTCATCTTGCCAATAAGTGATCGAGACTTTAAAAGTCTATGGATTACACTAATTACAAGTGCACAGTCGTGTCGTGTAGTTTTAAAAGATTATCGAACCTCAACGACTATAAATCGATATATCGTACTCTAAACCTACAGTGTAAAGCTAAAGCTATCGAATAATTTGATTTGGGGAAATTTTTGGGAAATAAAACTTAAATCTAGTTGAAATATGAATAACACGGATGTCGGTATGCAAGTATCGAGTTTAGGTGATCCGAAGGTTTGTTGGCCAATTTTTCCGATTAATGTAATTCCTTAATTCAGTATGCAATATTTATTTAAAAGCCATTATCTCAAACTTCCGTTCTATTGACTTAGACTATGCTATTAAACCCTAACGTACGGTTCCGCTGTCCTGCCGAATTTAAAAACAATTTTTGAAAATAAATAAAATCTTATTCATTTTAAAGCGCTTCCGCTATATTTAAAACCAACGCCTAGTAATCACTATCCGGTTGAAAACCTCAAACTTCCTCTCTATTGAGTTTTAACCTTAGTCCGATTTTTACTTCCGTAACAAACCTTTTAAAATCATAATTGAAAACTAAAACCAGAAAAAACAATTTTTATAAAATAATATTTGGCCGACTAATTTCGGATCCCTTAATTTGATTAACCTACATACCGATATCAAAACAATCTAGCCAGACATAATATAAATTTCCAGAGCAGATGAAATATAGGAACGGATGCTGAAGAAACAGAGGAAATATCGTACGTTTGAATTTGCGGAAGAGATCGTGGCGGGGGCCAGAATTGGTGGGGCGGGCGCCCTAGGCTACATGGCAGTGGCCACTTTGTTGAAGTTGTGGGGAGGATGCCCATTGGTTGGAGGGAGAGTGAGGCGGACGTCCCTTGGCACAAGGGTACTTGGGCTTGGCTTCATTATAACGAGTGGGGGCTGATTTGTTTTGGGCCTTCTTTGATTTTTCATGTCACTTCTAGCCCTTTACTTGTTTTACCCTTCTTGTGCTATTTTAACCTCCCATATTCTTTTAGTTATTTTCCACTATTTCTTTGCAATTCCTTATTGTTTTCTCGAGTATCTCTAAATAGAATAAATACATGAAACACAAGAGATACCAGTGTAATATTGAAATAAAACAATGTAAATAAAGGAAAAACAATAACATTATTTATGTGAATTAAGTCGAATAAACGCTAGAATTTCGTGTTATCAATAAGGCAGATGTTCCAACATGTCTTGCAAATTCAGATAGTGGGCAATAACGGTGACTATACCCCTATACAAAAAGGTGATGCGCTTGCATTTTTTGATAAAAGAGACAGGATATGGTTGAGAAGGAATGGAGCAACATTTATACGAAGATCGGGAGTAAAGGTACAGTGCAGAAATTACTTTTCCCTAGCGTTCACCTTGTTGTTGTTTGCTCTCCCGAATAGTGTATTAGCTAGAACACGGTGGAAATAGCGGATGCACGGGTTGTGGATGTGAGTGGATAAAATCTCAGCCCAATCATGAACATGACTACTAGTTAAGCGTTCCCAAATTACGAACAATCTCGCCGTCCAATCTTCATTAGGCGGAATTCTATATTCCACACCTTCACCATGGTTAAAGTGGAGTACCTGGCTCAGAGTCTCTTAGTTCATGGTTTACTCCGTGTTGAATAGTAAGAAAGTTGCTCCACCGATTAGATACTGACCGACTTCAGGAGTAGGAGGTGTGTGGTAGGAAATAGAACTCAAGAACTCCAACGTGAGGGATTCATAAGTTAGAAGATTCATAGTGGCAATATGGTGTAGACCAGATTCGTTGAGTGAAAATTGCACACTCTCAAGCAATCCCAAGTCACATAAACAATCGGCATCGATATATTTTGTTGGGAGTATACCTCTCTGATGAAACTGTCGGTAAAGTTGCTCTTGTCGGTGTCTGACGGCTCCGTTTTTTTAATACCATATCAGCGAGGTTTGGATCCTCTCTTTCTTCTTGAGCTCTTCTGGCCATTTGAGAAAGGTGTTGGAAATGATATAGTTTTAGTGGTAGAAGAGGTGTTGAAGAAAGTTGGTATATGGTGAATTTCTCTTCAAGAGTTTATATAGAAACAAGGTTTAATGGCGAAGAGAAGATGAATGGATGTGCTGAATGGTATTTAAGATGGTGTTTATGAATGTGGAATGGAAATTAAACAAATGGGAAGTTTGAATTGGTGTGAATTCAAATTTGATTGACCAGACCATGGGCTGGACGAGTTTATAACACGTGTGGGATGGAGAGAATGGAGGTGTAACGGTCGTTACACATGGCTTCCTGATGGACGCCACACATGTCCCTTGTAACGGTCGTTACAGGGCTTAGTTTCCAAGAGAATCTCGTGCCTGCAACGGTCGGTTTTCAGTCATGTATGAGATTCCTTGATTAGTTGACAGTGGCATGGCATGGATGTGTCATTTTATTGTCTAGGGGAATAATAAATTGAGCATGCAATGAGACAATGAATTGACAATTAAGTGTATCATGCAAAGCTTAATTATTTTACTCGGTCTACAAAATTAACATGCATGCATTTTTATTTTAGTGAACACAATAACACAATAGCATCATAATATATAATATAGCAAAACACAATGAGGAATAAATACTGATAACACAAAAAATAAATATTGATATTAAAATACTGAATAAAATAAAAAACAATATTCCAAAAAATAAATGACCAAAAGAAAACTATAATTAATCTAACTAAGAAATAAAAATAATGCTAATGAAAACAGGAAATCCTAAATAAACACTTTACCCCTACACTTAGAGAAAACAGTGCCCTCAATGTTCTAACAATATAAATCATCCACCTCTAGATTTAAAATACTGGAAAAGGTGATCTAAATTCACCGTAGCTAAATCCATGAAACCATAAAATATCTGCACAGGGTAGTAATATCGAAACGAATATCAGCAACCTTCGTCGTAAGAGCATCGATAGCAGCACCGTAATCAATCTGAGGAACATGGACAATGTAACACCCCAAATCTACCCAACGAATATCAATAAAATCAGAGTGCGGAAATTTTAATCATACAAGGGATGCCACATTGAATTCACATAAACAACATACATTAATTAAAAGTATACATATACATAACACTTAGATCATGGATGAACTCATAACAATGTATTTCAATTAACTCAGTTAATCAACTACAACAACAGGATCATAATTCCTCAACGGTATCAACAACATATCTTCTTTGACCTCAAAATACTTCACAATATTATTAATATTATTCAACTTCACTTAACATATTGATCCGACTAAACAACTTCATAATTCAACATAATTAAGTATTCACATTATTCATAAACTTCAACAACTTAAGTAACAGTAACAATTAAATAACAACGTTCATCCCACCGAGTGCTACGTATCAGAGCCACAACACCGACTACAACATAACCATTATATCAACGTAAGAAACATATACACAAACGATATCTCGCAACAACAACACATTCAATAGTCAACACAAAACAACTCAACATTGGTCACAAGACCTATAATTAACCGTGTCCATAAACCAGACGAATAAACTTACCCAATTGTACCTACAAACCAGTACATTCGACTCAATTTCAACAAAACAACACAACCACATTTATCTACTGATCAATCTTAGTTACGCCGTCAAATTTCGTTAAATTCCGGACAACTAATTATACTGCCTAATTCCACCCAACGAGACTATTTCCAAGTATTTTCTATCCTAATTATTCTTATTGCCAAATTATTATCACTAGTACATAATACTAATTCTGCCAATCTTTATTTTTATTCACGTATTAAATTATTTTCCTACTAGCCTGCTATTAAATCCAAACTGTTATTCAATAAAAATTATTTCTGCTACTTCACTTGCACTGCTATTACTGAACCTGCTAAAATACCATTATGGTAAAATACTGATACTGGAAATTCCCCTTTGTTCATCTACTATTCTATTACTATTATTATTCAAATATTAAAAATCATTAACTATTATACTACATAAAAATTATATATGCTAATTTACTTAAAGGTACTATGCATTATCTTATGATCACCACGTGCATCAGAAAAAAGAAAATAAAACAAAAGTGTAACAGGAGTGGGGCGCCCGCCCCTTACTCCCTTACCCCTGGGGCGTCCGCCCTATACCTTAGGGCCACCCTCTGCATTTTTTTCTAATAGGGATCCCGTCCCCTAATTTGTGTGGCCCCTGCCACATATAACCTTCATCTTCTTCATACGTTTCCAGGATCATTTATTTCCTGCATTGATCAATTTTCTAGATATTCTTTCGCACAAAAACAACAAATTACACAGTTTTAATTAAAATAACACAACATTCAACACAGCAACATTGTATGCCAACATCAACATAACTTAATTCTCAACGCAAAACCATCGACGGAAATCAATTTCACTATCAACTGCAACAATCAAACACAACAGAGGAAATTATATAATCCTCATCCCACATACGATTCATCATGTTTCCCATTATAGAGTCAAAACCCCAGCCTTACCTTGGATTGAAGGCATTAGCAATGATAGTCTAAGCCACCAACACAAATCGTGCCATGAGGAGCTTGGGAAATACTCTGTAGACGAGCAAGCATAAATGATGTACCAACTACCGATCTGGACTGAAATACACAAAACATAATAAATATCTCTTCCTTGGACACAGAGGTATCATTTTGAGGTTTTCCAAATAGGGTAAACGCCAAAATCACGTGGAAATACCTAATGGAGAGGTTATGAATCTCTGATGAGTTTCTAGGAACACAGCTCTCATGTCGCAGATCAGATATCTCTCCCCAAAAATAGTCAAGTTGGTTGTCCATAATCTGGTCATCTGGAATCTCAATGACAACATCGGTACTAACAGGGAAATCTAAGAGATCAGCAAGTTCAAAGGTGGTGAACCTGTGAGTAAAACCAAACAATCTGAATGAAACCACTCCTCTAGCCATCCCTAGACCAATATCAAGGCTATAGTGCAAGGAACTGAGGAACTCTAGCGTCAGGTTGTGGTAGGTAGGCTGATGATGATGAACAAAATAATCCCAACCAATCTTGTTAAACATATAACGGACACTCTCCCTAATTCCCAATGCGGACAATGTGGGGTCGTGCACATAAATAGTGGGATAAGTCTCTCGCTGAACAAGCATCATAACGCCTTTGCTGAGAATTGCTCACGAAGGCAACTAGAATACTATCTTAAAAATCCATAGCTAAAATCAGTGAAGAAGAAGTGTGAATCCTGTAAGTAAATCAAAATAGTTTTAAATTAGCATCAGCCTAATGCCCAAAAATAGAAAAGAAGAAGAAAAGAATAGAAAATTTTATAAAATTTTAAGAAAAACATTTAATAGAAATATATTTAAAAAATTTAGTAAATGAAAATTTTAATAAAAATGGTGGGTTGCCTCCCACAAAGCGCTTTGTTTAACGTCAGAAGCTTGACCTATTTTCAAAATCGAAAAACTAGTTTGGTGACTCAGCCAGCAGCTGTATAAGTTTAGACTAGCTGAGTACTCTTTGTTCTTGATACAGTGGTAGTGCTTCAAACGCTGCTCGTTTACAATAAACAGATCACTGACTTTTCCTTTAATTTCAACAGCGCCACTTGGGAGTACTTTAATAACTTCAAAAGGTCTGGACCATCTAGAGCGAAGTTTCCCTGGAAATAGTTTAAGTCTGGAGTTAAAAAGGAGTACTACATCACCCTCATTGAATTATTTCCTAAAGATGCGTCTGTCGTGCCATTTCTTAGTTCGTTCCTTGTAGATTTTGGCATTTTCATATGCATCTTGCCTAAGTTCTTCCAATTCATAAATGTCTAGAATTCTCTTTTCTCCAACAGCTTTGTAACTCAGGTTCAAGGTTTTAATGGCCCAATAGGCTTTATGTTCAAGCTCTACTGGTAGATGACATGATTTACCATAGATTAGTTTGAAAGGTGTAGTCCCGATGGGTGTCTTGTACACTGTTCTATATGCCCACAATGCTTCATGTAGTTTAGATGACCAATCTTTCCTAGATGTGGCAATAGTTTTCTCAACTATTTTCTTAATCTCTCTTTTAGAGACTTCCACTTGCTCACTTGTTTGTGGGTGGTAAGGTGTTGCTACACGGTGTTGCCACCATCACTGATGACTAGTCTCGGCACACCGAATATCGGAAAAATTATGTTTTTGAATAGTTATGACAATAAGAAATTATGTTCTCTATTTCACTCTCTGGAACGCATCGACAGAAGATACCATCGAGGCCTCACTTGAATAGTAAGGGATCGTCCCAATAGTAGTGTTTTAGATCATGAAAGAATTTCTTCTTTTGTTGATAAGTTAGATCGGGTGGAAGAACTCTCGCTACTAAGTAGTTGACATAGTCAGCATACCAGGGCATTGAGATCTAAGTAGATACTTCTTCCACTACTCCAGTTGTCTCATTATTATTGCATAATTCATGGCATTCTTTAGTTGAGTTTTCAGATTCCATTTGGGCTACCAGGTGTTCATATGGAAAATCGTCATTGATAGGTATCTCTTCATGTTTAAGATTTTCAATCCTAGATAGATGGCCAGCTACAAGATTTTCGGAGCCTGGTTTGTCTTTGATTTCCAAATCAAACTCTTGTAAGAGTAATATCCATCTTAATAATCTTGGTTTGGCATCCTGCTTAGATAATAAGTATTTAATAGCTGCGTGATCAGTGTAGATAATTATTTTTGCACCTACTAGATAGGAACAAAATTTATCTAATGCAAAAACGGAAGCCATGAGTTCCTTTTCTATAGTGGCGTAATTTATCTGTGCGGAATCCAAGGTCCTACTTGCATAGTATATTTCATGGATCTTTTTCCCTCTTCTTTGTCCTAGGACTGCACCTACTGCATAATCGCTTGTGTCACACATTATCTCGAATGGCAGACTCCAATCAGGTGTTGTATGATAGGTGCGGATATGAGAGTTATTTTTAACCGTTCAAATACCTTTAGGCAGTCAGCATCGAAGATGAATTCAGCTTCTTTCATTAAGAGGTTGGTCAGAGGTTTAGAAATTTTCTTGAAATATTTTATGAAACATCGGTAGAAACCGGATGGCCTAAGAAACTTCGTATTTCTCTTACGGTCTTTGGGGGTTGGAGGTTTTCTATTACTTAAATCTTAGCTCTGTCTACTTCAATCCCCTTTTCTAACACTATGTGTCCAAGTACAATTCATTTTTTTACCATAAAATGGCATTTCTCCTAGTACCTTTTCCAGGTTTGACAAGCATCCTTCAAATATGGACATCATACATATTGGAATGTTGCAGGCGCATTACATAGTCCGAACGACATTCATCGATAAGAAAACGTACCATAAGGACATGTAAACATAGTCTTTTCTTGGTCATCAGGGTGGATAGGAATTTGAAATAATCCTGAATAACCGTCCAAGTAGCAGTAGTAAGAATGCTTAGCCAATCGCTCAAGCATTTGGTCAATAAAACGTAAAGGGAAATGGTCTTTTCGAGTTTCTTTATTTATCTTCCTATAGTCAATGCACATCCTGGCTCCACTCACGACTCTTTCTACTATATGTTCTCCAGCTTTGCTTGTCGTGACTATGATTCCTCCCTTCTTGGGTATGCAATGGACTTTACTAACCCATTGACTATCAGAGATTGGATAAATGATTCCTGTATTTAGAAGTTTAGTTACTTCATCCTTTACTACAGTGCTCATGATCGGGTTAATTCTTCTCTGATGTTCTCTAGAAGATTTGTAGTCATCTTCGAGTATGATGTGGTGCATGCAGATGGAAAGACTTATTCTTTTTAGATCAGCAACGTTATAACCCAAAGCAGAGGGATATTTTCTTAAAACATGAAATAGTTTTTCAATCTCAATTTGTCCTAAATTTGCGTTGACTATCACTGGCCTTTTAAGTTTGGGATCTAGGAATTCGTATCTTAGGGTTTTGGGTAAAACTTTAAGTTCCAAATTAGGTTTCTTCGGACAAGGCATATGATTTGGTGTCAGTGCTATACATTCACTTAAGTTGTCATCTCGATATTTAGGACACCAATTATCATCTTCAAAGATCAGGGGAATCAGAATCTTTATAGGTTCGGAATGATTTTCTTCTCCTGACTCCATCTCTCTGACACATTCGTCTATAACGTCTAACAGGTAGCACATATCATCTATATGTGGGGCTTGTAGGATATGCGTCAAGATGAAATTTATAGGGGTAACATTATCCTCTTTAATGTCCTTAATGATGAAATTTATAGGGATATAGAATCGACCTATGTGTACCACAATGTTTTCAAGAATTCCTACGGGGTATTTGACAGAATGATCCGCTAGTTGTACATACATCTTAGTCGGTCTTAATTCTCCCATATCAAGATTTTTGGATATGGACAAGGGCATAACACTGATACTAGCGCCTAAGTCGCATAGATATTTTCTATGACAAACTTACCAATATTATAGGGTATAGACAAGCTTCCAAGATCCTTTAGCTTCTGAGGAATTTTTTATGAATGATTGCGCTACACTCAGCAGTGAGTGTAACTGTCTCATTATCCTCTATCTTTTTCTTGTTAGACAATATTTCTTTAAGAAACTTAGCGTATGAGGGCATCTGAGTGATAGCTTTTGTGAACAGTATCGTGATATTTAGTTGTTTCAAAAGTTCAATGAATTTCTTAAATTGCCATGCACTTCTAGATTAAGTGAGTCTTTGAGGATAAAGGATTGGTGGTTTGTAAGGTGGCGGAGGCACATAAGGTTTTTCTTTTTCTACTGTCTCTCAATCACCTACCTTCTCCTTCTCTTTTGGTTCGCTTTCCTTCTTAGTTGTTTTTCCAGAGCTTTGGGACATGGCTGGATTCTTAAGTCTAGGATCAGTTGGTCCATCGTATTCAGTCCCACTTCGCAATATAATTGCATGAGCATGTCCTTTCGGATTTGGTTTAGGTTGACCTGGAAATGTACCAGTAGGTGCTTGTTGTTGGGCCACTTGTGAAATCTGAGTTTCTAACATTTTATTATGGGTGGCTAGAGCGTCTACTTTGTTCACTAACTGTTTGATTTTCTCACTAGTGTGAATAATTTGGTTTAGGAAATCCTTGTTAGTTTGAGCTTGGGTAGCTATAAAATTTTCCATCATTAACTCGAGGTTAGACTTCCTAGGCATATTAGGAGCAGTTACAGGTGCTGTTTGGTATCCTGGTGGTGTAGCAGGTGCTTGGCCAGGCGCATACAATGCATTGGTGTTCTTATAAGAGAAATTAGGATGATTTTCCATCCTGGGTTGTATGTGTTCGAGTAAGGGTTTCCTTTAGCATAATGCACTTGGTCAGGTGGAGTTCTCGCTAAGAGTTGACATTCAACAACAGCATGTCCAAGTACTCCGCATATCTCACAATTTGGAGTTATAGCAGCCACGGTGGCGGGAGGTATTGGGGTTAAGCCATCTATCTTCTGGGCGAGATTGTCTACTTTAGCATGGACGCTATCAATACTAGGGGTGGACAACGGATCGGGTCGGTTCGAATTCGGGCCCAAAACGTCAATTCGGCCCAACCCTCAGGTGACATATATAGGCCCACTTCCGACCAAATCAACAATCAGTTTTTTCAGGTTCGATTTGAAACGGGTTTGGGTAACTGAATCGGTTAATTTTGGATACTTTTTTGGCAGTTGGACAAAAAGCTATTAATCCATTCCAAATAGAAATATTTCAGTAGATTTTTTTCTACAGTTTTTTTTTAAAAGTCTTATTAACAACTTAATATTTGGGGATTTTTAATTTCAAGCCCAGTTACAATTCAATAGTATATATTTTATTTTAATGTTGAAAATGAAATTTAATTGAATTTTATTAAAAAAAACATTAATTATTTGGATAAAAAAATTCTAATTATTTGTACAAAAGGCTATTTTGAGCCATTTTAGATAAGTTGTCCAAGTCCGTCATCCAACAACAGTGTCATTATGCATTATAACTTCTATAATTTTATTACAATTTGTGAAATAAAATGTATTTTGTCCATATTCCTTCAACTGATTCATGGAAGCAATACCTGTCATCCATATTCCTTCAACTGATTCATGGAAGCAATACCTGTCATCAAAAGGATATTATTCATGCAATCAATAATATATAAAATTCAAATATCAAAATCATTGAATAAGAGAATCATCTCTCTAAATTATAATTAACTCCAGCATATCAAAATCATTGAAAATGAGAATCATTTCCATAATTCTCATTTAACTCTAATAACAGAATAATACACAGTTTTAAACAAAATTGATCAAAAATATTTAAAAAAAACTATCATGTAATATATTGTTAGTTTTACAATCATGTAATATATTGTTAGTTTCATTATGTTGAAACTAACAATGGTCAAAAAATAGATTAATTGCCAATCTTACAATAAGGTTGAAAGTTCTCTGCATAATAATCTATACACAACAAAAAAAATCATGCATTAAAAAACAGTATGATAAAACAAATGGTCTTTAGCAATATAAATCTACTAAACTAATTATATAGTTTTGTATTCCAAATTCATAGTTTGTGTGACATTCATAGTTAGTTTCAAATTCACATTAGTTTCAAATGAGTTCGGCAAAGAGTTCTAAATTCATAGTTAGTTTTAAATTGACACATTCAGAGTTCAATAGATTAAAATTAAAACTACTTAACAATTAAATCTAAAATCACCATCCCAAAAACATTTTGCTCCAATTGCCTTTGAAAGTTCATTCATGCTGAAACCAAAAAATACATGTTACTAACACCTATACATAGCAGCAAAAACAAAAGTGTTGATTTAACACAAAATGTACAAATATATAGAATGTACAGATATATCATATTACCAAAGAAAAAGCCAATGTGTTCATGAAATAAGATATATAATGAATACTTTAAGGTTTAAAAGATATAACCTTCTTGATGCATCCAATTTGCATCTCTTGCCAAATATCCTCAGATCCATCAATTGGAAATATTAGTAAAAACATCATCCTGAAATAAACAGTTAACTTTAGAAATTTATGATCTAATACAAGACAAACATATTTAATCATTAAAAAACCACACTAAGAGAAACATGTAAGTATACAATTTCTTATCTATAACAAATCACATAGCTCAAATTAAACAGAAATCCAAGTCCTTAATGCAGCTTGAAAGATCATTGGGTTTTGTGCATCCTAAATAAATAGAAACCTTCAAATTAAATAAACCCTAAAACTCTAATTTAACATAAACCTCATAGTTTAAAATACTCAAACCCTAAATCATTTTAAGGGTAACACAAACCTTAAACAAATCCTAAATCTCGAACATTTTAACTGGTACGCAAACCTTAAAACAAACCCTAACTCTAAATCACAAAACTGTAGAAATCACATAATCTAATTAAAAACCTTTTTTATTTCTGAGATAAAGCATAGAAGTCTTGTCGGAGAATGGAAGCACAAACTTGAAGATGGAGAGATCACGATGCTCTGAGAAGGAAACGACGCAGAGGTGCAACTAGGTTTGATGCAAAGATTAGGGTTTGAAACATCAGAGACACTAAAATTTATACAACTTTCAATCTAAATTGGGTTGGGTTACAGGCATAACAAGGGAATAAATGGACTGGGTTAGGGTTATATTGGGCCTAGCATAAAGATACTTAAATTCGGTCGAATTCAGTTTCCGACGGACCCAAAACCAACCTCTGAATCCGACCATACCAGACCACAACAACCCTATGCTAGTTTCCAACATAACCCATCAACCGACTAAACCCGAACTGTGGGTCAAAGTTTGGATCGGAACAGTCGGCTTTCGTCGGATGGTTACTGTTTGTCCACCCCTAATCAAGTCTGCTGATCTCGTACATACTGCCTTTCGTCAGTGCTTTCTCTCTAAGAGATTTGTCTACTTGACTTCTTTCACTCCCCCACTGATAGTGGTTTTAAGCCATACTTTCTATAAGAGCATAGGCTGCAGCATAGGATTTATCCATAAGTGTGCCACCTGCGGCGACGTCTATTATTAATCTCGTGTTATACATGAGACAATTGTAGAAGGTATCAATAATTAACCATTCTTCTAGGCCATGATGTGTGTAGAGGAAAAAATTGCGAGTATAAGCCATTGAATTGACTTAACTCAAAAAATAACAAAAGAGTATCCACTGCACTTTTCATTTTACCCAAAGGAATAGGAAAAAGAGCAAATAAAATCTTAACAAAAAGATCAGAGATATGGGACCGAGGATTAGTTATACAAAGGGAAGGTGTTAGGCTCTGTTGGTTCTATTGATTGGCAGCAATTTTGGCAAAACATTCTGCTAAGAAATGTTTACTGAAGTAGAAGATGTCACAAAAAATGTCCTAACATGTGTAACTGACTTAAGTGCAGAATTTTTAGGAAGTCAGTTTGTTATCAATTGTGTTCTCCGATTAAGGAAGCTGGAAAAACGTCCTCAGCAATTTTTTTGCATATTTATTATCCTGGTTTCATGGAGAGAAGATAGGATGCGTGAAGACTTGTGAGTCAAGAAACCCTAGTTTCTTTCACTCTATTTAAAGGGTTGCAATCCTACTTTTGCAGTTGGCTATTCCAATTTTAGTGATTCTAGATTTTAATTTCGTTGTGCTTTGTTTTGGTTATAAGTTGTCAATTGTGAGCTTCTCTTGTAAGTTACTTCAGAAGGACGTTTCTAGTCTGTTAGTTTTCAATCACCAAAATCTTTGAAGCAAGCGTGATTGTGTGTCTTTGAAGAGTATCTTAAATCTTTATTAGTTTTTAGTATCACGGGTAGTGGTACTGAGGGAGTGAGCGGAGTATTCTCATATCTAAGTGTGGTATCTCAGGTAGAAGGATCACTGGGTAGTTTGATTAAGTGAGGATGGGAAAACGGGTAAGGTTTAGCTCCGAATTAATACTAATAATAGTGAACTTTATCCTTGGCTTGGAAGCCCCCAAACGTAGGTTATTGAGAGCCGAACTGGGTTATCAATTCTCTGTGTCTTTTACTATTTTCTATACTCTGCAACTATGTGTTGTGTGTTTGGGTGAGATCTAGGGAAGACACTTTCTGGTAAGATGGACAAAGAGGCAGTATTCTTGAATAGACCACCTATCCTTGATGGTTCTAACTATGATCTGTGGAAGCCTCGTATGGCATCTTATATAAAGTCCTTGGACATCAGGGCTTGGAAGGCTACTGGTGAACTGAAACCTGAATAAAATTGGTCAAAGCATGATGATGAACTTTCTCTTGCAGACTCAAAGGCCTTAAATGCTATATTCGGTGGAGTTGACGGAAACATCTTTAGATTAATCAACACTTGCGAAGTAGCCAAAGATGCTTGGGAAATTCTCAAGACCACTCATGAAGGAAACTCCAATGTTAAAATGTCAAAGTTGCAGCTGCTTACAACTAAACTTGAAAATCTAAGAATGAAAGAAGAGGAAAGCATTCAAGAATTTCATATGAATGTTCTTGAAATTGCTGGAGCTTACAGTGCCTTGGGTGATAAGATTCTAGAAGAGAAGCTGGTAAGGAAGATGCTCAGATCTCTACCTAAGAGATTTGATATGAAGGTAACAGCTATTGAAGAAGCTCCGGACATCAACAACATGAAAGTGGATGAACTTATGGGTTCACTCCAAACATTTGAACTGAGTATCAATGAGAGGTTTGAGAAGAATTCTAAAAGAATAGCCTTCAAGTCAAACACTAAGGAGAAAGATGAAGAATATAATCTTGATACTGAAGAAGTACTGACAAAAACTATAGCTCATCTTGGAAGACAGTTTAATAGAGTAATGAAAAGAATGGAAGGAAGCTCAAGATCAAATATCAGGAACATGCCTCATGACATCAATAGAACATGTAACTCTAGGAAGAAGACTGAAGTTGAAGAAAGACCTGCTCAAGGCAGAGAGTTAAGATGTTATGGATGTGAAGAATTTGGACACATAAAATGGGACATTCCCAACTATCTCAAAAGACAAGGCAAAATTCTAAATGTCATGTGGTCAGATGAAGACTCTGATGATGAAGTGCAAGAGGAATCAGCCAAACATGTAACAGCTATTACTGGTACATATATCTCTGATGGAGATTCTAGTGATGAAGAACTGACATTTAAAGAACTGGCGGCTACATATAAAGAACTATGCACCAAAAGTGTTGAAATATTCCAGGAGAATGAGAAGCAGAAGAATCTCATACTACAACTACAAGATATAAAGCAAGAGCATCTGGAAATTATAAAGAGTCTGGAAAGTGAAGTAACTGTGTTGAAATGTGATCTTGATCAGATGACCAAGAATGTCAAAATGCTGAACAGTGGATCTGAAACACTGGACAAAATACCTCAAGCTGGAAAAGTAGTATGAGACATGGGTGGATTAGGTTACAATGGTACCAAGGAATCTCCTACAGAATCTTCCTAAAGTCAGGCTGAATTCAAGATGTTGAATCGAATGTTTCAACATCCTTGAAGGAACAATTACATAAATCCTAACAAAAGACATAGACACTAGAAATGTCATTAATATGGAAGATATGGTCACATAAAGCCTTTTTGCTTCAAGTTGTATGGTTACCCCAACTCTACACACAAATCAAATGTGACTCAGGCTCAACCAAGGAAACGGTGGGTTTTGAAAGATAATATTGCATGTTTCTTGGCTCACACATCTTCAACAGAAAAGATCACAAAAGAGTGGTATTTTGACAGTGGATGCTCAAGGCATATGACAAATGATCAAAGTTTGTTAGAATATTATCAATATTACCCAAATTCCTATTGTTATACCCCAAGCTTTTCCCTCCTTTCTCTCAAGACAATCCATGGCTCTATTTTCAAGAATTTCACAAGGTTTGCTCAAATAAACCCTCTTCTAAGCAATCCATCCAAGCTGAGGGTTTGCTCCTCTAAAGTCAAGATGGGTCTCCAATGCTTCAGGTGGTCATCATATCTCACCATATACCACAAGGGACCCTCATGTCAAGTTCCAAGCCTTACAAGTCAAAATTACTCATCCAATTGCTCAAATGGTTGAAAATCAACTATATTGGACAAAAAGTCAACTGTGGTCAACATACAGTGAAACTTCGTAATTTTTGGTCAACAACAATATTTTAAAGTAATATTCATCATTTGATCAAGGGTTGACCATGATTCATCAAGAACAATCAAGATTTGATCAAAAGTCAAAGTTTCTAAATTAGGGCTTTTCAAACAAAAGTCAACAGAACTTTCACCAAGCATAAGTTGCACATAATTTATCAAAAAAATTTCCACCAAAGATCATTTTGAAGATAATTCAATTCTCTACAACTTCATGTCTCACAAGCTTGGGCTGGAAATGCTTCATTTAGAAGTTATAGATCAAAACATTACAGGTCCTCTTAAAAAAGTCAACAAAAGTCATCTTTTTGAAAAGAAGTGTTCATGAGCATGGAAACTCCAATAAATATGAAACCAAAATGGATATTTAGAATACATCTTTAGCTTTCTAAAAAGTCCAAGAACACCCAAAAATGTGGAAAATTGAGCAAGATACAAATTGTGCAAGTTGAGCATTTTTGAGTAGGTGCATGAAGAAAAATACTTAGCAAAAGCAAATATTTTTCAAATGGGCCTAAGATTTTATGATTCAAACTTATTCCTAACATTATCAAGAGCCTCTAAGCCCAAACACACGCCCTCCTTCCTTTTATTTTATTTATTTTTGAATTAAACCATTAAAATTCAATTTTAATTAAAATAAAATATTAAGACAAGGTACAAGGCATATGGGCTTGATATCCAAGTTTCTTGAGGTCCAAGATTGACAATGCAAGCTGGAAATTTCGTGCAAGAGAGTTTAAGGAATATTGAGCAAGGAAAAGAAAGATTTGATTCAAAAATTTCAATCAAATATCTTATATTCAAGGCAATATATTTTACCAAGTTTGTTGACCTAATCTCTTGTCCTATATATACTTCACATCCTCACAAGACAAAAGGACAGAATTGGCAGCCTCTTACACAGATTGCTAGCCTCTTACAAACCCTAGAAATCTCTCAATTTTTTCTCAAAACTTGCAAAATCGTGTTTTAATTTCCAGGCAGTTTTAAGCCATTCCAGCCATCCATTCGTGTTCCTGAAGTTCCCAGGGATCGATTCACATCATTACACGATCCCAAAGCATCCAGAAATCACTCACCCAAGTTGCTCCGGTTTGGTATTTTTCTATAAATTGTATCTCTCGATCCATGCATTACTAAATGATTTTGTTTGTTTGTATGATCTCAGGATGTTGTTTAGAACAGGTACAACGTGTTACATGTGAGCTTTAGGGCTTAAATCCCGTGATGCCATTGTTAGGGCATAGAAGCTGTGAGTTTCGAACCCACTGATACAGGGACTTTCAGGCTATAAAAATACCACCATTGGATTCCTGGGGTACGAATTAGGGGTAGGGTCCTTTATTTGCATTCATATTGTGTATTTTTGCAGGATCCAATTTCCAGATGACCGGAGCTTTGTTCCGGCGCTTCTGATTCAGGAACAAACAACACATACATATTTATGAATCCAACAATATGAACGGATGTATCACCGCCCCAGCAGTTTACCTTGTGTGCGCTATATCACTCTCTATCTCTCAGGTCGTGGGTTCAAACCACACCTTTTGCTGTTTGTTTTCATTGTTTTTTTACAGGTTTCAGAGTCGCGAGAAGGAACGCCTCCAGAAGCTCCAACTTCTGGGTCTCCCCAGCGCGAGAACCCTCCAGAAGCTCCAGCTTCTGGATGACCCCAGATGAGAAGTCCCTAAGCTCCACCGGACGCCCCAGATCCGTAATCTCCAAGCTCAGCTTCGGATCCTTTCCAGACTGTAAACCCTAGAACCTCCAGCTTCTAGACGCCCCCAGCAATAGAATCTCCATAAGCCCCACGGACCTTTCGATGTGAAATAACAACTTCTGGACACTCTCAGCAGGATTTCCACCATAAACCCAGCGGATGCCCACAGCCCACTCACGTAAGGCCCACCGAGGCGCTGTAAGCTTTTTTACTTTTTTTTATTTTGTTTATTTTCTACTTTCCCTTTTAATTAATTAATTAATTAAATTACTAATTAGGTTAATTAAATAATTTCACAAATAACTTTTTCATGCATTTTAACTAACTTAATTAATTTAATTTAGGTTAATATTCATTAATTTTTCTTAATTAATTAAAATCAATTAGAATTAGGTTTTTCTCACAAAAACTCTAATTTTCAAAAATACCAAAAAATATTAGGACGTAGTTTCTCTTCTGCTATTTATTTTTTGTGCATTTAAATTCTAGAAAGGATGTATAGGTTGCAAGTTTTTATCATGTAATAGCGTAGATTTACATTTCCGCCTTTACTTTCTGCACCTTCTATTATGTATCTGCCCCAAAGCCATGTAATAGCGTAGGACCTTTATATTTCCGCAATTTACTTTCTGCCCTTATTAACTGCTAGTAATTAGGCGTGTATGACAAGATTAACTTAATCAATCTAGAGCACTAATCACAAGATAAATATCTGAAAACAACACACTTTCTTCACACACACCCCTTTAGGGTATCCTCTCTCGTTGCCTTACGAAACAATGGTCATGTCCCTCGAACATAGGGATATCTTAGCTAAGACGCTCACGAAATAATATCAACACAGTCCCTTCGACTTAAAAGATCATAATCCCTCAATGTTGCCTACGAATACGTGATCTCGCCCCTCGGTTGATGCCTACAAAAAGTGATGATTGTCTCTACGAATGTGCTAGGATATCCCTACAAGTTGCCTTCTATGACCATCCGATGTCCCTTCAAATGTCCCTTTACATCCAACAGATAGAGTTACCCGCCAACTAATGGTATGGATAGCGCTACCCTAAAGGAAAGCAAAATAACACGGAAACGACTGTTTTGAGTGGGTAAATAAGTCTCTTTTGCTTGCTCAATCAAAATACTTTTCACACTTCACATTTTCCTAAACTTTTTAAAACACTTTGTATACATTCCAGCGTGAATCATTACAAAGTTTCTTTTCCAAAACAAAAATATTTTCAAACATTTCGTATACATTCCAGCGTGAATCATTACGAAGTCAAAGATAAATGTCTTTTCAAAAATCTTTTCAAACACACACACAGAAAGCAATTTATAAAGCGAGCTAAGCAATTAAGAGCCCGTAGATAACTACGGATGGAAAGGGTGCTAATACCTTCCCTTTTCATAACTGCCTCCCTTACTCAGAATCTAACGAAGGTCTTTTCCTGTTCTTTTCGCCTTCCCTTAATTGGATAAAAGAAAAGTCAGTGGAGACTCTTGCTATCTGCAACATTTGCGATCAAACGCAAAACAAACAAGTCAGTTCTCCCACCGTGTTACACCTATGTCAACTTTGGAAATGGAATGAAGGGAGACATCAAGGGTACGGGAAAGATACAATAGTCAAAGCTTCCTAACATTGAAGACATTTTACTTGTCAAAGGATTGACCCCTAACTTGATCAACATAGGTCAACTGTGTGATCAAGGATTTAATGTGAACTTCACAAAAGCTGAATGCATTATTACAAACAAAGATGGTGAAGTCACAATGAAGGGCAGAAGAAACAAAGACAACTATTATTTATGGGTTCCTCTAGATAATAATAACAACACTTACATGGAGGTTAAACAAAGTATTAGGAAGGGTTATCTAAAGGACAAAGCAAAGCTGAAGTCACCTGACCTTAATGTCGTAATGAATGTCAAGACATCAGTCACTATTTTTGGTCAGTATGATAAAGAAAGGAGTGTGAGTCTAGCTTAGAAAGTTTCAGCATTAAAGTTGGTTAATTGTTACTTAAGAGGATAAAATGTATATGAATGCTCAAGAGAGCAAAGGGTCTGTTTACCAAAGGATTATAGCAATTAATAGCGTGTGGGAACGTCATCAAAGGAGTTGATTTTTCAAAATATCATTTAATGATATTAAAACAGGTGGCACAAAGTATAAAAGGCCAACTCCAAGTTCAAATATCTCAAACAGCCAAGCCTCAACTCCTAACCATCAAAATGTCTCAACATTCCACACCAGGATCCAGCAACTTCAATGAAAATGTGTCAACTGAAGAAGCCCTAGATATTGTCCATATCTCAATGATTTCATGCACGGATGCAAGGCCTACAAAACTTCGCACACGCCGCTCAAGACGACCAGGGGAAACCATTGCTCTAGTTGAAGGTAATGTACCTGAACCACATATAGAGGGTGAAGCTGATCAAGTTAGAGGATATGTAGGCAGAGCAATAAGGAAAATGGTTGCTGATACCCTAAAAGTAGGGTTACCTGTTGAAGGGATCACAATCCCCCTTGCTCAATTGCCTAGTGAAACTATTCCAAATGAGAGCACCATACCATCTATGAGGGAACGAAAGTCTTCTAAGAAGAATATTGAAAAAGAAACTCCTATTGAATAAGTCACAACTGATGTTGAAACATCATCCCTAAAAGAGGCCCCTCAAGAAAAGTCTGTTGACACAACTGATCAGAGAGCTAAGGAAGATGTAGTTGATGATATCAATGATGTGGACACCCTATTTGAAAATGATCTGATTATAAATGTCAACCCTGGAATAGCCAAGAGACTAAAATCAAGAAAGGGCAAAGTTTTTACCTCCAATGCTCCATCAAAACCTGTCAAGAAGAAAGTTGTGCATGGACCCCCCAAAGGTTGGAGTAAGGCAACTCCCTCAACTAGCAAGCGAAAGATAAGATCAGAATCTGATTCTGATTGTGATGTCGAGACTGATGTCCCAAACATCCCTCCAGCAAAGCAATCCATAGTCCAAAGGACCACTAAAAATATCCCTGATGCTCCTACTGACAACATCTCATTCCATTCCATCAAATTTGCTGCAAGATGGAAATATATCTATCAGAGGAGATTGGCTTTAGAACGGGAATCGGGAAATGATGCCTTGACTTGCAAGGAAGTCATGAAGTTGATCACTGAATCTGGACTTATGAAAACAGTCACTAAATTATCAAAGTGCTATGAAACCCTGGTAAAGGAGTGCAGAGTCAACATACCTGAAGACTGTGATGACAAAAGAAGTGAAGATTTTCAGAAAGTTTTTGTAAGAGGGAAATGTGTAACCTTATCACCTACCATCATCAACCAATATCTAGGGAGGAGTGAGAAATAAGAATGTGAGATTGAAGCCACTGATGACCAGATATGCAAAGTCATAACTGCAAATCAAGTTAAGTCTTGGCCTATGAAGGAGAAGTTGTCTGTAGGAAAATTGAGTGTGAAATATGCAATCCTGCATAGAATTGGTGCAGCAAATTGGGTTCCCACCAACCATACCTCAACCATCTCAATAGGATTGGGAAGGTTTATCTATGCAGTAGGAATGAACATACCATTCAACTATGGTACTTATATTTATGAGCAAACTCTTAAGCATGTTACTACTTGTGCTACCAAGTTGCCTATAGCTTTCCCCACTCTACTAAGTGGAGTCATATTTCATCAACACCTCGGTATACTATCTGCAACCTTGGATACTGAATGCAAGAGAGCTACTCCTCTAACTCTACACCAGAAACTATTTGCTGGAGCACATGTCCTAGACATTGTGTCAACATCTGCTGGTGCTGAACTTAGAACTGAAAAGGAAGGGGATGTAATTGCTAAACTCACTGCAACATGCGGAGAACTGGATGAAGTCATTCGTATAAGCACTACAAGGAAGTCAAAACTTGAAGAGACCATCAAAATGCTAAAGAAGAAATTTGCTACAAATGCTACTAAGGAGGCAGTAGAGGAACAAGATAGCAAATCAAGAACTCAGAGCTCTTTTGAAGCTGAATTAGAGTATGAAGGAAGTGCAGGAAGTGCATGAAATAAAGGAACTGGAGAGTATGCAAGTTCTGCAGAACACTGATTGTGCAGGAAATGTTCATTGTGTTTCCATCTGTTTTTATTTATCCCTCAGTTTATGTAATTTTGGCACATAAGTGCATGACACATGGTTTGCATTTTAGGCTTGTATCTAGCATTAGATCTTAAGTACTTAGATATATATAGTATTTATTTCTGCAATCCTCTTGTGTTTTTGAATGGTTTTTTTGTTTGGCCAAATTATGGCTAAAAAGGGGGAGAGGATGAATGTTTAGAGTGACTAGATATTGAGTTAACGGGGAGCAGTTGTGAGTTGTCGCAGTTGTGAGCGAATGTGTGTGTTTTTGGTTTCTGTCCTTTTAGGTTTGTGTTTCCTTTATGTGTGAACAGCAGATGAATGCGCTAAGGAGGTGCTGCTAAAGTTTTTGATTGTGTATCATTGAAGATACTATGTGCTTCCACAAGAGGAGAAGCTGTTGTGCAGCGGGAGAAAACTTTTTGTGCAACTGTGTGCATATGTGCAGGGGGAGTAAAAGATTGCATCTTTAAATGTCCCAACTGCAGTTATGACATATAGTTTATCCGCTTCTAACCCTGCTTTTATTGTGATGCTGCTTTTACTGTGTTGGTGCTGCTCTGATAAATGTGTGCCCATGTTAGTAGTGTTACTATTTTGATTATATGGTCTGCACCCCAAATAATGTTTTAGCCAAAATTTGCCAAAGGGGGAGTTTGTTGGTTTTATTGATTTATAATAATTTTGGTAAAACATTCTTCTAAGAAATGTCTTGAAGTTTACTGAAGTAGCAGATGTCACACAAGATGTCCTAACATGTGTAACTGACTTAAGTGCAGAATTTTTAGGAAGTCAGTTTGTTATCAATTGTGTGCTTCGATTAAGGAAGCTGGAAATCATCCTCAGCAATTGTTTTGGAGATTTATTATCATGGTTTCATGGAGAGAAGACAGGATGCATGAAGATGGTCATTCCAATTTTAGTGATTCTAGATTTTAATTTTGTTGTGCTTTGTTTTGGTTTTAACTTATCAATTGTGAGCCTCTCTTGTAAGTTACTTGAGAAAGACGTTTCTAGTCTGTTAGTTTTCAATCACCAAAAGCTTTAAAGAAAGCTTGATTGTGTGTCTTTGAAGAGTATCTTTAATCTTTATTAGTTTTTAGTATCACAGGTAGTGGTACTGACGGAGTGAGCAGAGGATTCTCATATATAAGTGTGGTACTTTAGGTAGAAGGATCACTGGGTAGTTTGATTAAGTGAGGAGGGGTAAATGGGTAAGGTTTAGCTCCGAATTAATACTACTAATAGTGAACTTCATCCCTGGCTTGGAAGCCCTCAGACGTAGGTTACTAAGAGTCGAACTGGGTTATCAATTCTCGATGTCCTTTACTATTTTCTATACTCTGCAACTCTGTGCTGTGTGTTTATGTCCATAGCAGATTTAAGTGTCGTGACATTACATTCGACATCTTATATCAAATACCAGAATTTCAGGCTCCCAAAGCATCTATGGTACTCCGCATAAACCTTTTTGAAAATTTGTATATGTGTGCTAAAAAAAAGTATATGTACAAAATGGATGGTGGCGGGAGAAAAGAAGTATTTTTTATAGTTTTTGGTTTGATAGAACTTCCAATGAGTTCCAGACCTACATACCAACAATGTGCAATGTTGAAATCAAAACCAAGTAGTTCAGCTAAAAAAACTAAAGTTGTGTGTTGGTTGATTTTAAGAAAATGTTAGTTTAGAGAATCCACAAAAGAGCTCAAAAAGTTTGAATAAGATTAGGTGTTTTTTAGTCTTATAAAAAGAAAAGTCAAAGTATTACTAAATTAATTGAAAGTTTATTAAGAAAAGAAGTTTTGAAAATCCATGGACCTAAGTCCAAGTTTTTTATGAAAGCGGTTCGAGTTTTGAAAACAAGAATCCTTTGAAAAAGAGAGAATATTTTGAAAATTAAAAAATGGGGAGGAGATGAAGAGGCTAACCTAAGTGCATAAAGTAAAAGGTAAGGGAAAAGAAAGATCTAACCGGGTGAGAAGACTAGTACTTGACATCAAGAGCCAATACCATATCCCATCCTTTAGATTACCACATAAGACACAAATAATCGGATAAATAAACACAAGCTTCATATAAACCAATGCTTTTAGGTGAACTATTGTCTCAAGAAAAACGGACAGAGTAGCGGTTGTATTTGGAGGAAATCCACTCTTAATCGAGTATAACAGAATAACCTGCATACAAACATAATAACCAAACAAGATAGAATAACACCAAGGGCACATAAATGTCCTAGCTGAGGTAAAGGTCCTAATCCTAAGTCCAAAGATCAAGCTCCAAGCACAAGGATAGTAACCAAGTCCAATTAAAAGTTTTTTATGTTTAGGTTGAATTATTAGTTATTTTGGAAAAGGAAAACAAAGCTCAAGTGAGCAAATTCAATATAACAAGAAAGTAAAAATGCTCAAGTGAGCAAAGAAAAAAAATGACATAGAAAATAAAATGCTCAAGTGAGCAAAGAAAAAATGGCATGAAATGTAAATGCTACAATTAAAGTGCATAAAAATAAAGAGCAGAAAATTAAAAGCAGAAAATAAAAAGCAACTAATAAAGGTTAGCAAGATGACCATCTTGAAACTTGTCAAGTATATCATCAAATTGTTAATTGTTAGTCGTCATCAAGGTGACCATCTTGAAACTTACGCATGAAGACTTGTCAGAAGCTTGATAGAATCAATGCGACCACACGACAAGTTTCAATTATTTTTTGTCAAGTATATCACTGGTTTTGGAATCATCACATCATTTGATCAAAGATGTTTGAGACTTTCAAATGGACAAAGTTAGTGGAAACTTCCCAGAAGCTTGATTAGAAATCAACGCGACCACACGACAAGCACCACAGATGTTGAACCAAGATCAAAGCTCAAGTTGTCTTTTGGGGCATATGTTAGAACATTAAAGTTCATGTCACCAATTGATCACTTTATTCGAATCGGGACAAAGAAAAAAATAAGATGAAGAGGAAGAAATAATTTCCAAGTTTATTTTGCATCAGATGAATTTATTCGGTCTAACTTCGTCAAAATCAATCAACTTTCTTGGTGGATTTGGTCAAGACACCTATCAACATCCAAATTCCATTGATGTTGAGGAAATGTGTGACTCCAAAATAAATTCAAAAGTCAGCAAAATAAATATGAAAATAAAAATTAAAGGATTTAAAAGTAATTTTGAAATTAGTTTATTTAATTGGTCTTTATTGAATAAATACATAAACAGTATTTTTTTCATCAAAATAAAATTCCAAGAAAATTACCCAAAGTCAAACAAAGATCAACAAGTGTTGACAATTTTTTTAAGAAATTTTGTTAAGTCAAAAACTATTTTTAAAATATAAAATAAAGGGTGAAATAATCCAAAAATGAAAAAAAAATAGTAAAATCAAAAATAAAAATAAAATAAGGTCACCAATATTTGTCAAATGACCATTGGATCTTTCCATACTTTTTTTTCTTCAGAATTTTAAAATATTAAAAAGTATATTAAAACAATTAAAAACATCAAATAAATGAGAAAAATCATAAAAAATATCAAATCGGAAAAATAAAATTATGAAAAAATAAAATTTAGAAAGATGATATTTCAAAATATTTTTGTGAATTTTTTCATAATTTTTGAGTCAGAAATGAATTTTATATGATTTTTTGAAATTTAAAACATTTAAAATATAAAATCGGAAAATAAAATAAAAGCCAAAAAAATGTGGACCATCTGATCATAGTCAAAACGCGTAAGTAAGCAGGTCCAAAGGATCACACGTGATGTGCTTGATATGGACCTCCTTGATTTTCACACCGGATTACAGTTTAAATTAAGTTTTTAAAAAATAAAATCAGAAATAATGTCACGCGTTGGATCGAGTCTGACTCAAAAAAGTAATCAGATCCAAGGGCTCCGGAGACGCGCGCATGGTAAAATGTTATGGCAGGATCCAATTCAAAAATATTACATGCCAAGCCCTTATTGGTTGAACACAGACACGTAGGTCGTCTTCAACCTCCAGCCATCCTCCATACGTGATCCTTAAACTGTGAAATAAATTCTTCAGATCGGTGTCATTCGCTTCGTCTATTCAAGACGATTCTAATGGTACCCTCGCGAAGATTTTATTTCACTCGTACCATGAACAATTTAGAAAAATCAGAAATAAGAACAAGCACTTGTTTCCAAATATGCTTAGTCAATGCTAAATGAAAACACAAATGGTGAAGATCACAAGGATGAGGGAGATGAGGAGAGTGTAATGATGTTTTATTTTACAAGGTTTAATGGAGATTCCTACCTGAACGAAGTTCACTTTCAGAGCTCTGAAACTGGACTTGGATAGCATGATTCATGAAGCTTCAAGGCACGGTTCTTGTTCTGTTAGCTTCAGTGAGGTTCAAGGAAGAAGAATGAATGGTTAATTTCAAACTGGAATGGCTTTGAGAGTGAAAATGAAGTTGCAAAAAATATGGTTCGAGAGATTGTTTGGCAGGGTTTTTTTGGCTATCAAAGCTTGAGGAAATGAGTGGAATGACTTGCTTATTTATAGGAAAATTGAATGGGGTCAAAAGAGAGGGTGTATGATGCAATATGGAGCGAAATCGTGCACACCTGCATCATGAGAAAAATGTGACTTGCAAGTTGTCAAAACTCAGTTAAATCGTGTGTTTTATCCTTCTAATCAAACTTGGCAACTTGGTTAATCATGTTTAAGTCAAAAACGTGCATCAATTTGGTCATTAGAAGCCATATTATTGAAAATGAATTCTGAGTTCGAGGAAAACTTCAACTTCAAGGCATGTATTTTACAGCCATGGTTCTCTATACTCAGGGAACTTTGTGAGGCAATCTTGGGCTCTATAGAAAGCTGAGGTTGCAAGGTTTACAATGCACTTGGAAAGGTATCATTTGGCATCTAGAGCTAAAAGTTGTGATCATTTGAAAACACCAAAAACAAATTGACTTTTCACACTTAGAAAAATTTCTAAGTTTGGCAAAAAATGACTTATAATGTTTTCAATCCAAACATGGTCTTCCATTCAAAATTTGCTCTTTTAATTCAAAGATGAAATGAAGTAGATCTCTTAAAGAGAATTTTTCAACAAGAACCAACTAAAAAATCCAAAAATTGAGAAAGTTATGGCCTTTCGAAGTTGATGAAAACTCATGAAATGACCTATAATCTTTTGACTTCTCCAAGTAACTTCCAAACACTTTCAATCTTAAAAACTTGTATGGAGATAAAGTTCACATCTTCAATATTGTTATGCAAAAATAATTACCTCAAGGTGATAAATTTTGATCAATATATGATCTCTTGAAGTTGATTGACCAAAAATTGAGAAATTCATCGAAGACTTGTAATCTTTTGACTTCATAGGCAAATTTCCAAGCATTTTATTTTCTTACCAATTGAACTAAGTTGTATTAGACATTATTAAGTTCATTGTGAAAAAATAATAGGCTCAATGAGGCAAGGGATGATCAAGTTATGATCCTTTGAAGTCATACAAGATAGATGAAGCATCAATCTAGAGAGTGGGCAATTATAGACTTCTAAAACAGTCTTCTCATTAATCAAACTCCTTGGATCCAAGAATATTCATATTAGAAGTCCTCTTGAGAATCAAATGACTTTGAAATCATCCACAAACTTCACACAAATACCAAGATATGATCCTCATAAGTCCAAAACCCTAATTCAAGGTAGATGGCCATATAATGGTGAACTCTTTAAATTTGATGATCTCTTGCAAACATGAAGCATATACTCAAGATGAGAGACCATAGATGATGACAAGAGAAATCTTCAATGGGAGACAATACTTTCAAAAATCTTGATAATTGAGTAGAGAAGGCATGAAAATAAACACACGAACCTATTGACTCCTTGAATAAGAGACTTGTGCACCATTCACCTACAATATTTAGAGAGTGAAGTATACACACATTATTGTTAGTAAAACATCAATCATCAGATACATTCAACAGTACTGGGTGATCTCCCAAAGGCAAACCTAAAGATAAGAGAGAGAGAGAGAGAGAGAGAGAGAGAGAGAGAGAGACCATTTAATGGTATGAAGTATGAGTGAATCTTAGGGGGGAAAATTGGGGTACAACAACTGCCATTATTTAAGTGTCTTCTATCTAGAGATAAAAAGGGAACCTTCGCCTCGATGGGATAAAAGATACTTAAATATAATATGAGCCCTATTTTTGGACCTAAGATATTATGCAATGCTTAATGGTTATGCAATGTAATATGATGATGTTCACAGGGGGAACAGAACGTCGTTGGGGAACCATAGATAATGAAGACAAGGTAAGAAAGACAACTCATCCAAGAAAACGAACTACTGGGGAAAGAAGATCAATCTTATGGGAGAGAGAGAGAGAGAAACATGACTCCACCGGGGAATGGGAACCCAACTTTTTATAATATTATTGACTTAATACAGGACAAGGAAACGGAAAGGGAATAACAACAATAATCCTTAGATAGACGGTGAACTATATCCTCACAGAGGAGTTTACAAAAACAAAGGAGTGACACCAACTTTCTAAAGATAGTAAACTACCAACCTCGAATAAGCACAAAAAATTGTTTCTAACCAAAAGGTGGTAAGAAGACAACATCAACAATAGACTGACTTTCCAAATAACTCTGACGCTTCACCAAAGACGGGATGGACCTCCTTCTTTAACCATGATACTTCATCTAGAAAAGTTAACAAAGCAATCATACAATTAGTGAGCTAAAGTTCCTCCCATTGGAGTATTCAACAAATCAACGATGAAGTATCTCCCATAATAACGAGATTGCCATCCATCAGAACAACAAATCTTCGATAAACTACCTTCCATAAATACAAGGTTTCCATTCATCAGAATAACGAATCTTCGATAAACTACCTTCCATAAATACAAGATTACCATTCATCGGAACAACAAATCTTTGTTAAACTACCTTCCATAAATACAAGGTTGCCATTCATCGGAACCACAAATCTTCGATAAATTACCTTTCATAAAGACAAGGTTGCCATTCATCGAAACAACAAATCTTCGATAAACTACCTTCCATAAAGACAAGGTTGCCACTCATCGGAACAAAAAATCTTCGATAAACTACCTTCCAAAGACAAGGTTGACATTCATCGCAACAACAAATCTTCGATAAACTACCTTCCATAAAAAAAAGGTTACCATTCATCGGAACAACAAATCTTCGATAAACTACCTTCCATAAAGACAAGGTTTTCATTCATCAAAACAACAAATCTTCGATAAACGACCTTCCATAAAGACAACGTTGTCATTCATCGAAACAACAAATCTTTGATAAACTACCTTTCATAAAGTCAAGGTTGCCATTCATCGGAACCACAAATCTTCTATAAACTACCTTCCATAAATACAAGGTTGCAATTCATCAGAACAACAAATCTTCGATAAATTACCTTCTTTAAAGACAAGGTTGCCATTCATCGTAACAATAAATCTTCGATAAACTACCTTCCATAAAGATAAGGTTTCCATTCATCGGAAAAACAAATATTCGATAAACTACCTTCCATAAAGATAAGGTTTCCATTTATCGGGACAACAAATCTTGTTGCACATAGCTATGGGAATTAGCCAATAATGAGCTTATAGATCACTTATCGGAGGTTTCCATAACAAGTCTTCAGCTTGCTGGAGAACTACGGTTAACCCATAGCAAGAGATTATTCTTTGGGTTGCCGAAAGGAGGCCAAATTGGCATTAACAGACTTGTTGGGGAAAACAAACCGCTTGTGGAAAAAGACTATCACCTGTTATTAGGAAAAGATTGTAACAATATTGCTGGAGAATGCAAGTAAATTCTCTTGGATTCACCTTTGTTGGAGAGATGAGATCTTCCTGACATAACTATGCTTTCCAATTAAAACTCATAGTCTAGGAAGAACAAGGTAATAATGTCGCTTAGAGACCAGAGTTCAAACCACAATCAAGCTAGGGAAGGGTGATTTGAATAATCACAAAGGCTTACAAAGAGGGTCGAGACTCTATTCTCCTTCGAGGGGTAATTCACTGGAGAAAACAGAAAGATGAACTTTTTCTGCTTAAAACTGACATTCTATTGGAAAGATGAAACATACTCTAATTATCAACATATGCGAATGAAGCTTAGCTATGCATAGTGTATGAATAAATGTACATGAGATGCATATGGACATTTCATTGAGGATCAACATGGAAGGTTGACTAATGCATGGACAAGACTCGGCCAAAATGAAGTCTTCACAAACCATCAACCGAAGGGTGTCTCTTTATCGTGTCACCATTCAAAAGAAGTTGCAGGCATATCGTAAACATTTGCAGGTTCCTTCTGATGGAAGCATCCCATGGGGTGTCACCATGTCTCATCAGAGCGCTACTCTTACCAACTCTTCTGGAGAAAGATGCGACATTCTGTGGGAACAATCTGTTTTGCACATATATCTCCTATTCGAGCGAAAAATGTTATAGAGGTCTTGATGGTACCAACTTCAACATTATCAATCTTGTTTGTTATTAGGACAGTGTCATCTTATCCCTTTGCTTCACATCCGAAGTAAACACACTTAAATTGCAAAATTTTCGCAAGTATGTTCTAACAAATCTATTTGTCTTGAAATGCATTTTCAATAATAAAAGAATATTTTTATAAACTGAATAAAAATAAGATTGCAAAGAATTGGATAAAGGCTCAAATTTTATTGATATAATGATAGTCTGCCAATAGCATAACTCCAAAGATGATTACAAAGTTTTGAAAAATGGTAAATACATGGAAAAGGTACATCGAAGAACAATGAACACTATTCTCCCTAACAACTTTGAACTCCTGTATTGTGGTCTTCAGTTGAGGTATGAAGATAATCTATGCAGATTGTTACTTTTATGGTCAAGTCTTGTCTGATGTAGTTAATTGCCATATAAGTCCATAAATTTTTCCTAGACTGCCCTTGCGGGTTTTCAGCCTACCGGGATATTTATTCTATTTATGTCTCTAATTTTTGCCTATACCGCCCCTTCGGGGTTTCAGTCTACCGAGACGCTCTTTTTTGCCTAAGTCGCCCTTTCGGGTTTTCAACTTAGCGAGTTGTTCTTTTATTTATTTAGGAGAAGTATTTCTTGACTACATCAGCATTCACAGGACGTGGGAACTCCTCGCCATCCATAGTTTCAAGAATCAATCCACCGCCAGAGAAGGCTTTCTTGACAACATATGGGCCTTCAAAATTGGGAGTCCACTTGCCTCTGGAATCAGAGTTTAAAGAAATGATCTTTTTGAGCATGAGGTCGCCTTCTCTGAATACACGAGGTTTGACCTTCTTATCAAAATATTTCTTCATTATTTTCTGGTATAACTGACCATGACATAAAGCAATCATTATCTTCTCTTCAATCAAATTTAACTGGTCAAACCGATTCTGATTCCATTCAGCATCAAATAATTCAGCTTCCATTATTATACGCAAAGATGGAATCTCAACTTCAATGGGGAGTACTGCTTCCATCCCGTAAAGCAAAGAGAAAGGGGTTTCCCCTGTTGAAGTGCGTACAGAAGTGTGATATCCATGTAAAGCAAATGGCAGCATTTCATGCCAGTCTTTGTAGGTGACGACCATCTTCTGGATGATCTTCTTGATATTCTTGTTTACAGCTTCAACTGTTAGGTGTAAGTAAATGAGAAGTAAACCAATAGTATAACAATGGTGTACAACAAATAATCTCTCTTTCTCGACGAAAGTTTCAAAGGTGAATAGAATAGTAAGTCTATGCAAGAAGTGTGGGAACTGGATTCTCAATCATGAAGATCCTGATAGCATTAACGTCAACAAAGTTGTCAACATTGGGAAACAAGAACAAACCATAAGCAAGCAAGGCAGAGATGGCTTCAAAAGCCTCCATACTCTTCATATCAGCAAAGTAACGAGCTTTCTTCAAAATAAATGCAGCCGGTAATCCTCTGATCCAACCCTTGGTAGTCATATTGTCTTCGATCTCATACCTATTCAGATGGGTAATAGCAGCACTCTCATGATACTTAGGCTCCTCCTCCAAACCAGTAAAAGGAACATCACTAGTAATAGGTCGACCAAACAGATAAGAATACTCCTCCAAGGTAGGAGCCAACTGATAGTCAAGAAAAGTGAAGCAATGGCATAACGGATCATAGAACTAAACCAAGGTGAAAAGAAAATCATCCTTCATCTTCGTCTTTATCAAAGGTATAATAGTCCCATACTTTTTCCAGAAATCCTTAGACTCTCAATCTTATCAATCAAGCTCATCAGTCCCTTAATCTTAGGTTCCTTGAAAATGTATTTCTGAGACCTCCTCTGTCCAAAATCCATAGTCAAAGTATACCTAAGATATTTGCAAAGGTCAATTTTAAGTTCCTTGAACAACTGCTGAAAAAGATGCGTATGGGTGCATGAATGCATGGTTATGCAACAATCACACACAAAGATCACAAACAAGGGGGTCCAAAGGTTCGATGTCACGAGCATGGAGTCAAATGGTACTACCCACAAGGTATTCTAAGCATTGTCACATGTAGATCGAGGTTCTAAAGGAATCCCTAGAGTTTTCATTCTTCCATCCAATACTACTGACTTCCCTATGTAACCGGTAGTTAGTAATACCTTCAGGTGAGACTCGTCTGAATGGAGCATCGCGTAGAAACTACTTCTGGATGACTCCATAATAGTCCCCGCACTACCCCTAAAAGTACAGGATGGTTTAAGGGTTCTACGGCTGCACAACTTCAGGGACTCTCAGGTCAAAAGCAGTCATGTCTTCTCGATCGCTTGGTAAATAAAATACCACAATCAAGGAGGTCTCTAATGAGAAGAGGATCTCATGTATCCTTCTTCAAGATTACTCCCTAAAAGTTCACATGACTATACCACCCGTCCTATCTTAAGTTTGCCCGAGTTCGGGTATAAGAACTCAAAAAGAAGATCACCAAGCACCCCTGAAAACCAAAAAAACATATAGACAAACAAGCATACAATATATACAAAAAATAAAGTACATATATATAAACAAACAAAAATAGGGTCAACCCACTTAGAGATGGTCCAGCAATAGGTCAAACATCCCCAACAGAGTCGCCATTTTTTCTGTAGCGGCACAAACTGCGAGTATAAGCCATTGAATTGACTTAACTCAAAAAATAACAAAAGAGTCGCCACCGCGCTTTTATTTTATCCAAAGGACTAGGAAAAAGAGCGAATAAAATCCTAAAAAAAGATCAGAGTTCTAGGATCGGGGGTTAGTTATGAAAATGGAAGGTTTTAGGCACCCAAAGCATCTACAGTACTCCGCAGAAACCTTTTTGAAAATTTGTATATATGCGCTAAAAAAAAGATATGTACAAAACTGTCTCGAAAGATGAGGAAAAAGTATTTTTTTTTTTACAATTTTTGGTTTGATAGAACTTCCAATGAGTTCCAGGCCTACATACGAACAATGTGCAATGTTGAAATCAAAATCAAGTAGTTCGGCTAAAAAAGACCAAAGTTGTGTGTTGGTTGATTTTAAGAAAAAAATTTAATTAGAAAAGCTACAAAGAGCTCAAAAAGGTTTGAATGAGGTTAGGTGTTTTTTAGTCTTATGGAAAGAAAAGTCAAAGTATTATTACATGAATTGAAAGTTTATTAATAAATAAGTTTAAAAATTCAAGGACCAAAGTCCAAGTTTTTTTTATGAGAGCGGTTCTAGTTTTGAAAATAAGAATCCTTTGAAAAAGAGGGAATATTTTGAAAATTAAAGAATGGGGAGGTGATGAAGAGGCTAACCTAAGTGCATAAAGTAAAAGGTAAGGGTAAATAAAGATCTAATTGGGTGAGAAGACTAGTACTTGACATCAAGAGCCAATACCATATCCCATCCTTTGGATTACCGTATAAACAACAAATAATCGGACAAAAAACCCCAAGCTTCAGATGAGTTAATACTTTTAGGTGAACTCTTGTCTCTAGAAATACAGGCAGAGTAACAGCTGTATTTTGAGAAAAACCACTCTTAATTAAGTATAACGGAATAACCTGCATACAAAGATAATAACCAGACAAGACAGAATAACACCAAGGGTACAGAAAACTCCAAGCTGAGGTAGGGGTCCTAATCCTAAGTCCAAAGTCAAACTCCGAGCATAGGGACAGTAACCAAGTCCAATTAAATTTTTTTTATGTTTAGGTTGAATTATTAAGTGTTTTGGAAAAGGAAAAATAAAGCCCAAGTGATCAAATTCAAAATAACAAGAAAATAAAATGCTCAAGTGAGCAAAGGAAAAATGACATAGAAAATAAAATTCTCAAGTGAGCAAAGAAAAAATGGCATAAAAATAAATGCTCAAGTGAGCAAAGATAAATGATATGAAATGTAAATACTAAAAATAAAGTGCATGAAAATAAAGAGCATAAAAATAAAAGCGGAAATTAAAGAGCGAAAAATAAAAGGCAATTGATAAATGTTAGCAAGATGACCATCTTGAAACTTGTTAAGTATATCATCGAATTGTTAATTGTTAGTCGTCAGCAAGGTGACCATCTTGAAGCTTACGCATGAAGACTTGCCAGAAGCTTGATAGAATCAACGCGACCACACGACAAGTTTCAATTGTTTTTTGTCAAGTATATCACCAATTTTTGGAATTATCATATCACTTGATCAAAGATGATTGAGAATTTCAAATGGACAAAGTTAGTGGAAACTTTCCAGAAGCTTGATTAGAAATCAACGCGACCACATGACAAGCGCCATAAGTGTTGAACCAAGATCAAGACTCAAGTCATATTTTGGGGTTTGTGTTAGAACATTGAAGTTCATGCCACCAATTGATCACTGATTCGGGACAAAAGAAAAAAATAAGATGAAGAATAAGCAATGTCGCGCTACGTTAAGAAATCGCCAAGTGACTTATGTAGAAGTCATCCTACAACGAGGCCGGTCAATGGTGATGTGTATGTTGAAAAAGTAAACGAGAAGAATGATATGTAGATCATCTTCTAATGTTTGTCAACAAATGTAAAATAAAAAGAATGATAGATCAACTTGGATTATATTCTCTAATTTCTTCCACCTTTAAGTTCAATCACTCATCTAGGTGGATTAAGGCACAATATATATTTTTGACTTAAACACCAAGAATTAATTGTATAATTAATCCTTTGGTAGATTTGAATCACCAATACATTTATCCAACCTCATCAACACCCAAAGTCCATTGAGATTAAAGAGGAATTAGGTGTACAAGACTATAATCCAAGGCAATCATCAAAAGAATGGAGTAGAAGAAGAGTAAAGATCCAAAACAAGTCAAAAAATAAGTGAAAATCACATTTTACACTATGTGCAATGGATTGCAGCAGGATGCAAATCGATTGCACACTATTATTAATTCAATTTTTTTTAAAACGTGGCCCGTGCAATCAATTGCACACTGTAAAAATCAGAAAAATCACATTTCTAAAGGCCAAATTCTTGCTAAAACTTTTCACAAACACCTTGTGTTCCTTGATTCAAGTGAGTACGAAAATTCCAACTAATTCTTGAGATTTTAACATCAATGGAACTAAAAACAAGTTTGCTCAATGAATCAAACAAGAACAATTATCAAGAGATCACATAATCAAAGATGAATATCAACACTCACCACTTGTAGATCTTGATAGAAATTTGCAAGAGTAACACTTCAAATTGCTTCACTTCAACTTCAAAAATCAGAATCACAAGCCTAGATATAAGGAATTGAAGAAGAAAAAGAGAGTGGATGGAGGTTTAGCTCAAAGAATTAGAGAATTTCAATAAATAATTCACCAATCTTTTTGATGAAGAAAGAGCTTTGAGTGAATTTGGAGAATTGGGGAAAATGAGAGAATGAGGAGAAATTTTGACAAGGCATATTTGGCTATCAAAAGCTTGAGATTTGAATGAGAGGAGGCCTCTATTTATAAGGTTTTGGCTTGGGAATGAGTGGTGGTTTGGAGTTTGGTTTGGAAATTAGAATTAGGCTTGGAAATTGATTTTGGATCCAAAGTTGAATCAATTAGTAATTAATTTCGAAATTAAAAGAAAATAAAAAAAGAAATTGGAGCCCAAGCCCACAAACTTAAAAATTACCCAATTTTTCAAAATTATGTGCAGTGCAATCGATTGAACTCTAGTGCAAATCAATTTGCTAAAAATAGCCAGGGAGCAATCGATTGCTCCAATGTGCAAATCGATTGCACCTTGTTTTTTTTGTGAAAAAATGGTTTTAAAACAAGTTTGGAAAAAAACATCGGAAAAACTTACATTCGCCTTATGTCTTGGATACAAAAATACAAATATACAAAGACAAAAACAAATATTTTTCGTATTTTAATCAGAGGTTAGCAGATGAAGTAAATGCAGATCAATCATGCATACAAAACACAATTAGGGTGCTTGGTGATTCTTTGAGAGAAATCTTAGGAATATGACAACCATTAGAGCCTAACCTTGTTTGTGATCTTAATGCATTGTGATGATGAGGCATATTAGGGGCAAAAATTGGGGTACAACAGTCATTCAGAAAGGTCCTAGATATGTTTGGGGACAAGTTATTGAGCTAGAGGTGAATAATAATGGTTTTGGCTTAGGCTTTTCCACGAAGATCAGAAGAGAAATGCTAAAGTCAGGACCTGTTGCTGCCAAATATCCAGATGTTTTCTGAAGTGCTGGTTATCTTGATCCTATTGTTCCAGGAGTCAATGCCACTGTTGAAGATGGACAATAGCAGGAAACGCACAACTTTGTGACGCATGGAATCAAAGTTTGTACTTAGACTACTGTTGACATTCCTACTTGCATTCATGTGTCTAAGTAATTCACTTTTGTTGTTTAAATTTTCAAATAATGACCCTTTCACTCTGCCCAAGCTGAAAGTGATGTTGTATGTAACGCCCGTTTTATTTAATATTATATTATATTAATATTTTTGAATTACCGTTTGACGATTGTTTTGGGGACGGGAATATTTATATCGATATCTATTAATATATTTGGCGACGTTTCGTTCGGTCCGGTTTTATTCCGTTCGGTTCGGTAAAATATTATTCGGACCGATATTTAATTCCCCGGAATTATTCTAATTAATTGAGTTAATGATATAATTAGATATTATTAGTGTGTTAAGAATAGATAGGGGTGTGAGGAGCAATTTTGTAGAATTGGGTTTTTCACCCTTGGCTAGTAAGAGCACACATTATAAAAACACTTTCCTCATTTTCTTTCCAACATAACACCATAAAAACCAAAATAGAAACCTAGAAGAAAATGAGAGGGTTTTGGTAGAAATAGAAGAGAGGAGCAAGAGAAGAGCAAGGTTGGGTTTGTAGGATCATCAAGAATCATCCAAGCTTGTGAGGTAAGGGGTTTGATTCTCCATCTCATATAGTTAGGGTTTGATAGTTATATTTTGGATTTGGGGAAAAATTGATAGTTGATTCATAGGGTTTTGGTTGGTTGATTGTTGAAATAGATTAGAAAAGTTAGATTAGGAGTATGGATTATGGGTGTGTTATTGCTAGCATTGTAGGAAATGGAAATTATAAAATGGAAATGAAAAAGAAAGAAAACTGTAACTGTTAAAAACATAACAAGCAGAAAACCAGAAAATGCAGGGAAGAAGGAAAAGAATGACGTGGAGGGAGTATGAAGGGGGAGACGCCCACCTCAAGGTGAGGGGCGACCGTCCCCCACATCAAGGCCCCCGCCTCCAACCATGGGAATTCCTGGGACGAGATTCCCTCTCTTGCAGGGGAAGGAAACGGGAATTTTGCTGGCTTGGGGTTTTTCTGTTTTGTAAACTCTATTTTCTGTTTTTCTGCAGGATAAGTTTTCCTGCATAATTTTATGGATAGTTTCTGTTTGTTTCAATTATTCCAATTTCACCTAGTAATACTTTATATTAATAAAATATAATTAGGGCATAAGTTAGCCGATTAAATTTAGGACCCGATTATGTTCTGATTTTCCGATTTCGGTAAATTCGATGACGGAGCAAGTTGCTCTGAATTCAACGAAAATTGACGTGCTAGCTAAGTTCGATGTGTAGAACGTAGTGGTGAGGTTAGTTTTTCGAAATTACGAGTTTTTACAAAACGACCCGAAATAGGCCAAATTACGGTTAAATTGAATCGAATTGCGTTTTAGTCGATTTAAGACACGTATGGACAATCCGATTTCGATGTTGATGATTATGATTAATGTCGGTTATTAAGAATGGCTTTTGCGACGATTATTTGTGTTTTGACTATTTTTCCGTTTTTAGAATTTGGTGAATTAATTAATAATGATGTGGTGTGAATAAACATGATATTTGCGACGGTGTATTTATTAATGAATACTTGTTGTTATGCGATGCGATGATATGTTTATTTGATGTGGATAAATATGGCGACGTAGACTTTATGTCAATTTTGATGAGCGATGATGATGTGTTGTTGTGTTGTCTTTATTATTGAGTCACATACATTGCATTGGCGACGGGAGCTTTTATGCCAAGCGACGATGGGCTTTATGCCAAGTGTTCCTAATTATGAACAAAGCGACGGGTACCACATGCATAACATAGTCGTGTCTCATGGAGTCGGTTATGTTTATGTTTGAGTTGTTTGGCATTGGGTTTTAATTGATGAATGATGTTGAATTGCGATGATATGTGATACTTTGCGTTGATGCGAGTATGATGATTATGTGACGAAGTTAAAGTGTTAATTTATACACTAAATGCTAATTTAAGTATGTCAGCTTTTAATATATATAGACATACTCTATTTGACTTATATCATTTATAATTCAAAAACTATTTATATATTCTATCATGCTTTTAATTATATGTTTTGGAGTATCTCACCCTTTACTTGTTTCACCGTTGCCTTTATATTGGTAACGTGCAGGTGATCCACGAGGATGATGAGGATTAGCTCGAGTCTCTTTATTTTGTGTCGCTCTGCTCTGATCGTAGTAACACTCGGGATTTGGGCGACGTTATTATTTTGATAGGATAGTTTATGTATACTATCTTATGATGTTATAAATTTATGTATTGATGATAACATGATGTTATGTATATTTTGTGAACACATCCGTTGTGCTGTGAATAATCATATGTGTATATGATGAATTATGTTATGAATCGGTATATCCGACTTTTGATTTTTGTGATGTGCATTATAATGCAAAGTGATGAAAATGCGAATATGTGATGCCTCAATTTTGTTGGATGAAATTTTAAAACTCAGATTTTATTATTAATTATGAGGGGTAGAATTGGGGTGTTACATTGTATAGGAAAAATTTGTTTGTTTTGAAATTTAAGATCATTAATAAAAGTTTGTTATTCATTCCAAATTGTGTCTTTTATTTTCTGTTTTTTCTTGAAAAAATGGTAATCAGAAAAAAACCTTTCACAAAAAATAATAATTGAATCTGCATAATCACTTGTCACATGTGTCAGTTTCTAAAATCGATCATAAACATATGTGCAGATTAATTCATGAAACCGTTGAAAACAATGACCCTGCGTCCTCTTCTAACCTTGAACATCCTTTATATGTAGTTGAAGAAGAGAAATTTGATGAGATCCCTGAAGAGGTTTCTCGGTTGCTTGAGTGCGAGGAAAACACCATTCAACCGTACAAAGAGCTGTTGGAAGTTATTAACTTGGGTTCTAAGGAAGATGTGAAAGAAGTCAATATTGGAGCATTGCTACAACCTGAGGTGAAGGTTCATTTGATTGAAATGCTAAAAGAATATGTGGATATCTATGCATGGTCGTATCAAGATATGCCAGGGTTAGATTCTGATATTGTGGAACATCATTTGCCATTAAAGCCCGAGTGTCCGCCGATCAAGTAGAAGTTAAGAAGAACTCATCCTGATATGGCGATAAAGATTAAGAAGGAAGTTTTAAAGAACATTGATGCATGTTTCCTTGTGACATCAGTCTATCCTCAATGGATTTCCAATATTGTGCCATTACCAAAGAAAGATGGAAAAGTTCACATGTGTGTTGATTACCGAGATTTGAACAAGGCTAGTCCAAAAGAAGATTTTCCTTTGCCACACATTGATATGTTGGTAGACAGTACTACAAAATGTAAAGTGTTCTCGTTCATGGATGGATTTTACGGATACAATCAAATTAATATGGATCCTGAGGACATGGAAAAAACAACGTTTATCACACCCTGGGGAACATTCTGTTACAGAGTGATGCCCTTCGGGTTGAAGAACGCTGGTGCAACGTACCAGATGGCCATGATGACCCTATTCCATGATCTGGTGCATAAAGAAATTGAAGTGTATATTGATGATATGATTTCCAAGTCCCAAACTGAGGAAGATCATTTGGAAGATTTGTTGAAACTGTTTCAGCGTTTGAGGAAGTACCGTCTCCGCTTGAATCCTAATAAATGTACATTCAATGTCCAGTCGAGAAAACTGTTGGGTTTTGTTGTCAGCCAAAAAGGAATTGAAGTTGATCCTGATAAAGTTAGGGCAATTCAAGAGATGCCGGAACCAAGAACTGAAAAGCAAGTCAGAGGTTTCCTCGGACGTTTGAATTACATTTCCAGATTCATTTCCCATACGACTGCAACTTGTGAGTCATTCTTCAAGTTGTTGAGGAAAGATCAAGGTTGATTATGGACGGATGATTGCCAAAGGGAATTTGAAAGTATCAAAGAGTATTTTTTTGATCCTCCTATCCTACTAACTCCCTTTGAAGGAAGCCCATTGGTTTTATATCTGACTGTGTTAGAAATCTCCATGGGTTATAATTTGGGACATCAAGATGAAACAGGAAGGAAAGAATATGCCATTTATTACCTGAGCAAGAAGTTCATCGACTGTGAATCCCAGTATTTTATGTTGGAAAAGACTTGTTGTGCTTTAGCCTGGGCTGCGAAGCGCCTGCGACAATATATGTTGAATCATACTACTTGGTTGATCTCTCGAATGGATCCGATCAAGTACATATTTGAAAACCCTGCTCTTACGGGAAGAATTGCTCGTTGGAAGATGTTATTATCTGAATATGATATTGAATACCGCACCCAAAAGGATATTAAAAGCAGTGTACTGGCAGAATACCTAGCTCATCATCCGGTTGAGGATAATCAATCCATTGAATTTGATTTTCCTGATGAAGATGCGATGTATTTTTAAAAAAAATATTGTGATGAACCTTTGCCCGAAGAAGGTCCAGATCCCGAGTCCTGATGGGGAATGGTGTTTGATAGAGCTGTGAATGCTTGTGGAAAAGGAATTGGTGATTTGATTATCACTCCTTAAGGATCTCATATTCCTTTCACATCAAGATTGATGTTTGATTGTACAAATAACATGGAGGAATATGAAGCTTGTATCATGGGTCTTGAAGAAGCCACGATCTCAGAATCAAAATTCTTGTTGTGTACAGTGATTCATCTTTAGTAATAAATCATATTAAAGGAGATTGGGAGATTCGTCACCCTGGCTTAATCCCTTCCAAAGATTATGCAAGGAGGTTTTTGACTTTCTTCAATAAAGTAGAGCTTCACCATATTCCTCGAGATGAAAATCAGATGGCAGATGCCTTGGCAACTTTGGCTTCTATGTACAAAGTGAACTAGTGGAATGATGTACCTCAGATCACCATTGAACGCCTTGAGAGGCCAACTTATATATTCTCCATGGAGGTGGCAAAGGATGATAAACCCTGGTATCATGACATTAAGCACTTCCCGATGACTAGAGAGTATCTGGTTGATGCGAAAAGCAAAGATAGAAAGACATTGAGGAGATTGGATGGTAGTTTCTTTCTCAATGAAGATGTGTTATACAAAAGAAATCATGACATAGTCTTTCTCAAATGTGTAGATAGACACGGAGTATACATGTTGATGCATGAGATTCATGAAGGTTCTTTTGGTACCCATTACTCTGGCTAAGAAGATGCTAAGGGCGGGATACTACTGGTTGACAATGGAATCCGATTTTTACAAATTTGCAAAGAAGTGTCATAAGTGTCAGATTTATGATGATATGAATCATGTGCCTCCTACACTTCTCAGTGTTATTTCTTCCCCATGGCCTTTCTCTATGTGGGATATTGACATGATTGGGATGATTGAACCCAAGGCTTCTAATGGACATCTTTTCATCTTGGTAGCAATTGATTACTTCACCAAATAGGATGAAGCGGCTTCCTATGCCAATGTTACCAAGAAAGTGGTGGTCCGATTCATCAATAATAATCTCATTTATCGGTATGGTGTTCCTAATAGGATCATCCTTGACAACGACTCGAATTTGAATAATAAAATGATGGTAGAACTTTGTGAAGAGTTCAAGATTTTTCTGGTTGGGCACCGAAGATCATGACTCTCACTCATTCTGATATTGTATGGTATCGTCAAGTTTATTATGATATAGATATTATCGACAGTTATGGTAGCTTTTGCAATGTGCCTCTTCTTCGTACAAAGGGATGCATTACCTACAATCCTGTTCTTGTGCGTTGTCAGCTTGGTTATCCGATGAGGGATAAACCAAAGAGAATTCATGTGAGTGGCTTCTTTCTTAAAGAGGGTGAAGACCACAGTGCAGTTAGGAAGGATATAGAGAAAGCTTGGCGTCATATTCATAGGAAAGGAAAAGAGAATCTAGGGCAGAGAGAGGTTGTTCCTTTGGATCCTTATCTTTTATGGGTTCAAGCAATGGCTATTGAGTTTAAGATGTCGTATTCTCGAGAGGAGCCTCTTGCTGATTTGTTCTTGGTTACTACTCAGGGTTCAGATGTCATAGAGGATCTTCAATTTACTTTGGTTAGGATGCAACAAGAGAAAGAAGCTTGGAAGAACAAGTATCATACCTTGAAGATGTCTCATGCAGTACAGTTGAAAGAAAAGATGATTTGATTGAGATTCTTATGAGTCGTGCTGTAGAGATGATGGAGAAGTAGGAGAATTTATTTTCTTCCAGTGTTCACCCAGCTTCTAGTGATTTTGCGCATACTTCTCCCGAGTATGGTGCTTGGAAAGGTTATGTTAACAGGTACGTGGTAGAGAACGAGCAGCTGAAGGAAAAGATCATAAAGCTCAAGAGGAAGAGGTCATCTGATCAAGGTTCTTCTGCAGATCTGGCTCTTTAGGACTTCTAGTTTCTATTTTATGCTCTATTGTACTTGGGTTCATTGAAACTTGTATTGAAGAGTTGTAATCCTCAAAAGAATTTTATGAGTTTTATTCAGTATTTCAATTGTGTTATACTTTGATATTTGCAAATTAAATTATCTTTATTAAGTTCCTTGAATAACGAATAAAAATAAAAAGAATAATAAAATAAATCATGTGCAATGCATGTCACGCATCATGATACACATATTCTTGAATTTTCATACTCTCTCATGTGTCTTATTCGTTTCTCTACTTCGTTCAGTCTTCAAGTTGTTGCATCAGTATAACACTCGAGACAACTCCAAGAAGAAGATGGAAAACCTAGAGCAAGGGAATCGTGAGTTGCGCGAAGAAGTTATCTCCTTGAGGACCAATATGGCCAACTTGACTGCTATGGTGGAACAGTTGGTGGCTACTCAAAATCAGTCACTACCTCTTCCTCCATCTCCTCGTATCATTCCAACTCAACAAACAACTGTTATCTCTGAAGTTCAAGATGCTCATGTTTCTGTTGTGCCAATGGTTTCTACCGTCCATCACCGTATTCCTCCTGGTTATCCTTGGGGAATGCAAGAAAATTTCATGCCTGAAGTTTACAATCCTACTACTCAAGTGACCTCCTTGGCCCAGCCTACTACTGTTTCTGCACCTGTTGTGGTGCATGTTATGCCTGTTGTTTCTACGCCTCTTGTGGTGCATGTTACTCCTGTTTTCACCAAAGAGTTTGATAATCCACTTCCTCCTCCAAGTGAAAGCTTGGATTTCTATGATCAAATGGATGGTTTCCAGGAACAGTTTGACAAGATGTAGAAAGAGCTGAAAGCCCTTAAGGGGAAAGAGTTGTTTGGTGATAATGTCAACGATTTGTGCTTAGTTCCTAATGTGAAAGTGCCTGCTAAATTCAAGGTTCCATAGTTTAAGAAGTACAACGGAAATTCTTGCTCCTGTGACCATTTGATGATGTATTTGAGAAGGATGTCCACTCATACTGAAGACCAGTGTCTGCTCATTCACTTCTTTCAAGATAGTTTGACCGCTGCAGATTTGAGATGGTACATGAATCTAGACAGTAGTGACATCTACACCTTCAATGATTTGGGTGAAGCTTTTGTGAAGCATTACAATTATAATATGTACATGGCGCCCAACTATGATTAGCTAACGAAAATGTTTCAAAAAGATAAGGAATTATTCAAAGAGTATGCTCAGCGATGGCGTAAGCTTGCTGCATATGTTATACCTCCTCTAAGTGAGCAAGAGATGACCAAAGTTTTCCTGAAAACCCTGGGTCCTTTCTATTACAGGAAGATGGTGGCTAGTGCACCAAATGATTTTGCTGAAATGATAATCATGGGAGTTCGTCTATAAGAAGTTGTTCGAGAGGGGAGCTTATTGAAAGGAGAAGGATCGAATGGAATTAAGAAGTCATCCTTTGGATTCTCGAAGAAGAAGAAAGATGTTAATGCTATTGTTCAAGAAAGAAAAGCTAAATTTCCTAATAGACGCCATCAAAATCAACAACAAGTTGTTGTTGTTACCCCTGTTATTGTTGTTGCTCCAACAACCATTCCTTATAATAAAGCGTCTCAGCAAGGCCAAGGCCCAAAGAGGGAACCGTTTGATCCAATTCCAATGACTTATGCGGAGTTGTATCCAGCATTGATTCAGAGACACTTGGTGCAACCAAGGTCTCCTCCAACTATTCCAAATCCTTTTCCATGGCATTACAAAGCTGATCAGACTTGTGTGTATCACCAAGGAGCTCCAGGGCACAATATTGAGAATTGTTATTCGTTAAAATCGGAAGTGCAAAAGATGGTCAGGTCGGGTTTTTTGTCCTTCAAACACATGGGTCCTAATGTGCAAGGGAATTTGCTGCTCAAGCATGGAAATGTCGTGAATATCAGGGTTTATGATGTGAATTCGATCATTGAAGATCTAGTGAAGATGCATGTAGCTCTCTGCAAAGTTGATTATTGTGCCCATGATCATGCTGCTTGCAAGGTGTGCAGTAATGATACCCGTGGTTGTGATGATACGAAAAGTGATCTTCAAGATATGATGGAAAGGAACCTTATTCAGCTTAACAGATTGAAGGATGATCCTGAAGTTGAAGTAAATGTTGTTTATGGTCCTCCTAGAGAAGTCTAAATCCATGATGTAAATGAGACTAATGTTAATCTAGTGAATTTGCACGCCGAGTTCAATTTCATTGAAGGGCAAGAGGTGCATCGATATAGTGACTACTTAGTCTGTAGCATAGATCATAGTGGTTGTGATGTTGTGAAAAGAGATATTCAATATCCGCTAGACGAGGGCATCATTCAAATTATAGTATGCATAGTTGGTTTCAATAATGGCGTCAATATGATTGAAAGTTTGTCCGAAATATCTGATGATGAATATATTTCTATAGATGAATATTTCTCCACTGATGAGTATGGTGAGGAAGCGAATGTAAACGTTATTGTGCCACACTTTGATATTCCTACTCCTGTGGAGGTGACCTACTACAGCAAACCTCCAGTTGCTACTTTGGTTATCAGTCTTCCTGGGCCTGTCCCGTAAAGTTCCAACAAGGTTGTGCCATACAAGTACCATGCCACTATTCTAGAAGGAGATGTTTAAGTTCCGATCCAACCGTTGTCTCAAGTAGGAAATATTGCTGATGTTAGTCGAATGACCAGAAGCGGACGTGTGTTTGCTCCTGTGTTTTCGAAGATGACTGACGATGGTAAGAATATTGTGGAAGCTAGCACTGAACCAAAGAAAACTAAAGGGAAGGATAGTGAGGTAGCCCAAGAGAAATAAATTGATGATCTATTGAAGATTATTAGGATGAGCGATTACAAGATCGTTGAGCAGTTGCTGCAAACTCCGTCAAATATCTCAATCCTGGCTTTGTTGATGAATTCTTCAGCTCACAGAGAGTCTCTAATGAAGTTTTTGGATTAGGCTTTTGTTGATTATGACGTTCCCCTAGAAACTTATAATAGCGTGGTTGGAAATATCACAGCTTTCAATAATCTTAGTTTCAGTGATGAAGAGTTACCTGCTGAAGGAAAGAACCATAATATGGCTTTGCACATTTCTATGAATTGCAAATGTGATTCATTATCCATTGTGCTTATTCATAATGGGTCTGCGTTGAATGTTATTCCCAAGAGATCTCTTTCAAATCTCAAATACCAAGGTTCGTCGATGCGTCCTAGTGGTATCATTGTGAAGGCGTTTGATGGCTCTCGTAAATATGTTATTAGGGAAGTAAATTTACCCATTCATATTGGCCCTCATTTATTTCAAATCACTTTCCAAGTGATGGATATATTTCCTGCTTATAGTTGTTTGTTGGGACGACCATGGATTCATGAGGCAGGTGTTGTAACTTTTACTCTCCATCAGAAGTTGAAGTTTTTTCGTGAAGGTGCTGTGATTATTGTGGAAGGATAACAAGCCATGTTAGTTTCTCATTTGTCATCTTTCTCCATAGTAGAACCTGATGAAGTCGCTGTTGGGACGCAGTTCTAAGCTTTATCTATTGAAAATATCCAGAGGAATGAGGATTCCATTGCTTCATTAAAACATGCCCAGAATGTAGTTTAAAAAGGTTCAAGCAAGGCTTGGGGACAGATTATTGGGCCAAAAGTGAATAAGAATGGTTTTGGTTTAGGCTTTTCCACGAAGATTAAGAGAGAGGTGTTGAAATTAGGACCTGTTGCTGCCATTTATTCAGATGTTTTTCAGAGTGCTGGTTATCTTGATCCTATTATTCCGGGAGTCAATGTCATTTTGAAGATCGACTAGAGCAGGAAATGCCCAACTTTGTAACGCATGGCGTCAGAGTTTGTAATTGGACTGCTATTGACATCCCCACTTGCATTCACGTGTCGAAGTAATTCACTTTAGCTTGTTTAAATTTTCTAATAATAATCATTTCACTCTGCCCAAGGTGAAAGTGATGTTGTATGGGCAAAATCTGTTTGTTTTGAAATTTAAGATCATTAATAAAAGTTTGTTTTTCATTCCAAATTTGTGTCTTTTATTTTCTGTTTTTCTTGAAAAATGGTAATCAGAAAAAACCCTTTTCAAAAAAATAAATAATAATTAAATTAAATCTACATAATCACTTGTCACATGTGTCAGTTTCTAAAATCAATCATAATCATATGTGCAAATTAATTCGTAAAACTGTTGAAAACAATGACCCTGTGCCCACTTCCAACTTTGAAGATCCTGTATATGTAGTCAAAGAAGAGGAAATTAATGAGATCCCTGAAGAGGTTTCTCAGTTGCTTGAGCACGAGGAAAACACCATTCAGCCGTACAAAGAGTCGTTGGAAGTCATTAACTTGGGTTCTATTGAAGATGTGAAAGAAATCAAGATTGGAGCATTGCTCCATCCTGAGGTGAAGAGTCGTTTGGTTGAAATGCTGAAAGAGTATGCAGATATCTTTTCTTGGTCGTATCAATATATGCCAGGGTTGGATACTGATATTATAGAGCATCATTTACCGTTGAAGCCTGAGTATCCGCCAACCAAGCAGAAGTTAAGGAGAACTCATCCTGATATGGAGATAAAAATTAAAGAAGAGGTTCTAAAGCAGATTGACGCATGTTTTCTTTTGACATCAGTTTATCCCCAATGGATTGCCAATATCGTGTCAGTGCCTAAGAAAGATGGAAAAGTCCGCATGTGTGTTGATTACCGAGATCTGAACAAATCTAGTACGGAAGATGATTTTCCTTTGCCACACATTGATATGTTGATGGATGGTACTGTAAAATGCAAAGTGTTCTCATTCATGGATGGATTTTTCGGATAAAATCAAATTAAGATGGCTCCTGAGGACATGGAAAAAACAACGTTTATCACACCCCTAGGGAACATTCTATTACAGAGTGATTCCCTTCGGGTTAAAGAACGCTGGTGCAACGTACCAGAGAGCCATGACGACCCTATTCCTTGATCTAATGCATAAAGACATTGAAGTGTATGTTGACGACATGATTGCCAAGACCCTAACTGAGGAAGATTATTTGGAAGACTTGTTGAAATTATTTCAGCGTTTGAGGAAATATCGTCTCCGTTTAAATCCAAATAAATGCACATTTGGTGTCCATTCGAGAAAACTATTGGGTTTCATTGTTAGCCAGAAGGGAATTGAAGTTGATCCTGATAAAGTTAGGGAAATTCAAGAGATGTATGCACCAAGAACTGAAAAGCAAGTTAGAGGTTTCCTCGGACATTTAAATTACATCTCAAGGTTCATCTCCCATATGACTGTAACGTGTGAACCAATCTTCAAACTGTTAAAGAAATATCAAGGTTGTGTATGGATGGATGATTGCCAAAGGGCATTTGAAAGTATCAAAGAGTGTCTTCTTGAGCCTCATATCCTGCTCCCTCCCATTGAAGGAAGACCATTGGTTCTATATCTAACTGTGTTGGAAAGCTCCATGGGTTATACTTTGGGACAACAAGATGAAACAGGAAAGAAAGAATATGCCATCTATTACTTAAGAAAGAAGTTCACCGACTGTGAGTCCCGGTATTCCATGTTGGAAAATACTTGTTGTGCTTTATCCAGGGCTGCGAAGCGTCTGCGACAATATATTTTGAATCATACTACTTGGTTGATCTCTCGAATGGATATCACCAAGTACATATTTGAAAAGCCTGCTCTCACACAAATGTAATATGGTGAACTGACTTTGTAGAATTTGTATCGCAAATGTGCGGATAGCAAGAGTCGCCACCGACTTTTCTTTTATCCAATGAAGGGAAGGTAAAAAGTACAGAAAAAGACCTTCGTTAGATTCTGAGTAAGGGAGAAGGTTATGAAAAGGGAAGGTATTAGCACCCCTTTTCATCCGTAGTTATCTACGGGCTCTTAGTTGCTCTTACATCACATAAAAATGTGCTTTCTGTGTGTTTGACAAAAATGTTTTGAAAAGGCATTTCGCTTTGACTTTGTAATGATTCATGTAGGAATGTATACAAAGTGTTCGGAAATGTTTCGTTTTGAAAAGAGTTTGAACTTTGACAAAAGTGTGAGGTGTGAAAAATATTTGATTTGAGCAAGCAACTAAAAGTCTTATTACCTACTCAGAATGGTCGTTTTCGTATTATTTTACGTTCCTTTAGAATAGCGTTATCCATACCATTAGTTGGTAGGTAACCTTATTCATTGGATGTAAACGGGACATTCAAAGGGACATCATATGGTCATAGAAGGCAACTTGTAGGAGGTATCCTAGCACATTCGAAGGGACTATCATCATTTTTCGTAGGCAACAATCGAGGGTCAAGATCATGTATTCATAGGCGACATCGTGGGTCTATGATCTTTGTATCGAAGGGACTATGATGATTTGTTTTGAAGGCAACGGTGCTAGAATACCTCTACGTTCGAGGGACTTGACCATTTGAATTCGTAAAGGCAACGAGAGAGAATTACCCTAAGGGGTGCACGTGTGAAAAGAGTGTGTCGATTCGAATATTTTTATCTTGAAATTATGAGTGATCTACGTTCGTTTTATCTTACCTACACGCCTAATTACTAGCAGTTTATAGGGTGCGGAAATTAAATTGCGGAAATATAAAGTGCGGAAAATAAATCCTACGCTATTACATGGCTTTGGGGCAGATACATAATTTAAAATGCGGAAAATAAAAGTCCTAATTAAACTATTACATCCCATAGGCAATTACATAATATGAAAAGGAAAACGATAAAAAATTGTCCGAAACGAGATAACCTGTGAACAGATGAAAAATCGGGAAATACGAGAGAATTGAATAAGAGGAAAATGTTAGTAAAAATAGTAATTTTTGAATGAGAAAAATGTTTCATGCTGGAAATAATATTAATATGCTAAAATAATTTTTTGGGATTTTTTGGAGTTAATTTAATAATTAAAAATCAATTTAAAGTGATTTAAATGATAAAATTGAAATTAAATTAAATATGCATGCAAAAATAATATTTTTAATTTTAAAAATTAAATAAACATTTTTCTGACATGTATGCAAAAAATAAATATTTTTGGTGTTTTTTAAATGCATGATAAAAATTATGAAAGATAAATTAAATTAACATGAAAATATTAAAGAAAATAAGAAAATAGAAAAAATTGCAAAACATGTAAAAATCACTTTGCCATGGCTGGGAATCGAACTCAGGACCTTGCCTTCACAACCCCACGCCTTTACCAACCGAACCAGAGTGCACACGTGTTATGGAAACGGAGCAAATGGTTTGTAAACGAGTGTCATCTCCTGATTGCCCAGAATCACGCGCCAAGCTTCATCTTCTTCGTTTTGAATTTTTGAAAAGGTAGCGTCGGCCTCAGTGCGACGCTATAGTCCCTGCAATTCTCAAAATCTCATACACGTAATATAAATTAATTCTGAGTACATGAATCGATTGCAAATTGAATTCTAAACACGATGGTGGTGGTCTTATGGTCCAATTTATCCGTTTTAAAGAAGCCCTAATTTGAGACCGAAAACCCTAGCAATGGTGATTCGTGTTCTAGGCCATGGAAATTCAATCAAACCACCCAGAAAGCTTCCAAGCTTCGTTCTAATCACAAAAACAACAACAAAACATGTTAAAAATGCATGAATCATGGAAATCGATTTTGGAAAAAGTTTAACAAACCGAAACCGTGTTCTTGCAATTCTTGATGTTTTTGGACAATGTAAAGGTCTGGGATGCTTCAAGGGATGTCAAGGAACGTGTTTGGATCCTCAAAACCAATTGAAACAAGCTGGAACAAGGGCTGCTAGTTGCTTGAGAGGCACGGTTTTTTATTGAGTTAGGTTAGGGTTTCTCCAAGCAATTTTTCTATTCTAATTCATGTGATATGCCTTGTATATTTATAATGGATGGAAATTGAGCTGATTTGAGGAAGAAATAATCATCAATCAATGCAAAGATTATTTGATTTTGTACAAAATCAAATCTTATCTTTTTTGATCAATTTTCATCAATTCCTTGCCAAATCAAACCAAATTTCGAAATTTGCCAGCTTTCTTGGGTTACTTGGATCTCAAGGATGAGAGAAAAATCAATTTTGCAATTAATTTTGATTTTATACCTTATTTTTGAATTTAATTTGTATTTAAATGAATAAAATCCAAATTAAATAGAAAACTAAAGTAAAAAATCGTGGCATTGGGCTTGGATGTTCCAAATTGTATAAGGAACAAGTTTGAATGAAGAAAAACTAGGCCCATTTGCAAAATTTTGATTTTTACAAGTATCTCTCTTTGTGCACTTCTTCAAAATTGCCCAACTTGCACAAGGTGTATTTTGCTTAATTTTCCACATTTTTGAGTGTTCTTGGACTTTTTGGAAAGCTCCAAGAGTCCTCTAACCAACCTCTTTGGTTTCATCTCAATTAGAGTTTCCATGCTCAATATATCTTCAAAACAAAAAGTTGACTTTTTGTTGACTTTGAAAAGGACCTGTAATGTTTTGATCCATACCCTCGAAATGAAGCATTTTTTGAACATTCTTGTGAGACATGAAGTTGTAGAGAATTGAATTTCCTTCAAAACAAGAGGTGGTGGAAAAATTTCTGAGAAAGTATGAAGAAGTTATGCCCAGTCAAAGTTTCGTTGACTTTTCACTAAGAAACCATAATTTAGAAAGTTTGACTTTTGAGCAAATCTTGAGTTTTCTTGATGAATCATGATCAAACCTTGATAAAATGATGAATGTAACTTCAAAATGAGGATGTTGACCAAAAATCATGAAGTTTGACTGTATGTTGACCACAGTTGACTTTTTGTCCAATACAGCTGATTTTCAACCATCTGAGCAATTGTCTGAGGAAACTTGACTTGTGAGGCTTGAATTTTGTCATGGAGAATCTTTGAAGCATATGAGGAGGCATGATGAACATTGGAGATGTTGGAAGTCCATCTGGAGCTGGGAAACACCAAACCCTAGTTTGGGTTGATTGTCTAGGAGAGGGTTTGTCTGATCAACCCTTGAGGAATCCTTGAGTATGGATGTATGAAATATCTTGAGAAGATGGAGGGCAAATTTTGGGGTATGACAGCTGCCCCGATTCAATCTTCTTGTACTGGAAGGGCTAGATTGGCAGGCGTGCCTTTCGTGACCTAGAGGTAGAAGATGATTGAACACTCGAGTACACCTGAAAATTTGCACTCGCTGCCGGTGATGATGCGGGAATGGGCTTACAGATGCCATTTGGAGAGGTTGGAGATTTCGCTGGGGAATGAGTCGTACGCTAGACTCAAGATTGTTGATAGGAGAACTGACGGGGATGGGCTTAAGATGCCATCTGGAAAGAACGATGCTAGGAGTGAGCCGTACGCTAGGCTCGGTAGACGTTCTGGAAGTGAAAGGAGCAGGGAGATGGGCTTAAGATGCCATCCGGAGGGAGTCGTAAGTTAGACTTCGTGCTCATCTTTGAATGAAGTTATTGGTTTGTATTGGTTTTTTAACCAAATATGCAGCATTCTGAAAGTGGAGAAATGTTGACAAATAGTCGGAGATGGGCTTAAGATGCCATCCAAGGCAACTGAGTCGTACGCCCTGACTCTGTAGTTGCTGTTGATAATAAGAGAGGGGTCAGAATAAATCTTCGTGCTGATTACTCTGAGGGGGTAGTAGTTGGCAAAATGCGGGTATCTTCCCTGTTGTGCATCGGGTATTGATCCACTGCCTATTATCGGAGGATAACTTGTGATCGTTCGGATAGGGTTTCCCGTCTGGCTTCGGGTATTAATCCTGGATCTGTTGTTGGAGAACAACAAGGGTGGTCGTTCAGATAGTTTTCCCGTCTGGCTTCGGGCATTAATCCTGGACCAGTTGTCGGAGGACAACTAGGGCGGTCGTTCAGATAGTTTTCCCGTCTGGCTTCGGGTATTATTCCTGGACCTGTCGTTTCAGAAGTGATTTTCACCTGTTTTGGAAAAAACAAGAGAAACTTTGATAGAATATTGTTAGTCTTATGCAAGGTATGATGCATGACAATGTGCATGAATGACATATGCACAAATTATAACTTTTTATGAATAATGTATGAGTGATATATGTTGTGGTATTTCAAAACATATCCATCTTGAAGAAGATGTGGATGCTTTGCTTGAGGATTTCTGACTTCTGTTTGGGGATGAAATGGATGGAAACCCCTGAGAAGAAAGATAACTATCTGACCAAGTCTTGGGCCTAGATATTGTTGAGGATGGTAGAGGTCGAGAGGCACGCTGTTGAGGATCTTGCACATAGACCCTGCTGGGGAGAAATTTAGGAGATACTCTACTGGGGATCTTGCGTGTAGATCTTGCTGAAGAGTATTTGATAGTTGCTGGGAGACCGGGTTAGAAGGAGCTGGAACCCGTTGGAAAAGAATCGTAAAGAGAAAGAAACTTGTATTTATTTGAAAGGCAGCGTATGGCCAAGTAGTTTGTACACAAGAAAAGTAAAAAGCTATACGGGAACAATCTCGTTAAGTTCCAACTATGCTAGTACTCATATATTTCAACTATCTCATCTCCTTGCTGTCAGTAGTAAGTGAGTAGACTGATCTTTGCCATTTGAATCTTGAATGCTGATAGTAGTAGTCTGAAAGCAGGTGATCTGGACGAGACATAGTCGTACGCTTAAATCCCTAACTTTTGCCTAGACCGCCATTTCGGGTTTTCAGTCTACCGGGATACCCTTTTTTGCCCAAGCCGCCTTTTCAGGTTTTCGACTTCCCGGGTGTACATTTTTCTTGTATATATCCTTAACTTTTTCCCGAACCCTTTTGGTTCGCCAGGATGCCCTTATTTTTGCCTAGGTCAGTCGACCTAGCGGGTCTCTTTTATGCGTAGTATTTTTTGACTATGTCTGCGTTCACAGGGTGTGGGAAGTCCTCACCATCCATGGTGCTAAGTATCATAGCTCCGCCGGAAAATACTGTCTTGACTACAAATGGTCCCTCATAGGTGGGAGTCCATTTTCCCCTGGGATCACCTTGTGGAAGAATGATGCGCTTGACCACTAGATCACCGACTTGGTAGGCTCGGTGCTTGACTTTCTTGTTAAATGCTCTGATCATTCGTTTCTGATAGATCTGTCCATGGCAGATGGATGCGAGTCGTTTCTCATCGATCAAGTTAATCTAGTCAAGGCGAGTCTGGACCCAATCGTCTTCGCCTAACTCTGCGTCCTGGAGGACTCTGGTTGAGGGTATCTGAACCTCAATGGGTAGGACTGCTTCCATACCGTATACAAGAGAGAAGGGGGTTGCCCCTGTTGATGTCCGTACTGTAGTGCGATAACCATGAAGAGCAAATGGTAACATCTCATGCCAGTCTTTGTAAGTTATTGTCATCTTCTGTGTAATCTTTTTAATGTTCTTGTTGGCGGCTTCCACTGCGCCATTCATCTTAGGCCGATAAGGAGAAGAGTTGTGATGTTTGATCTTGAACTGCGTGCAGAGTTCGGTGATCATTTTGTTGTTGAGGTTAGAGCCGTTATCTGTGATAATCCTTTCAGGAGTTCTATACCGACAGATAAGATTATGCTTGATGAATCGAGCCACAACATTCTTGGTAACAGATGCAAATGAGGCTGCCTCTACCCACTTGGTGAAATAGTCAATTGCCACAAGGATGAAACGGTGTCCGTTGGAAACTGTGGGCTTGATTTCTCCGATCATGTCAATGCCCCACATTGCAAAAGGCCAAGGAGCTGTTAGAACATTCAGAGGTACTGGAGGTAGGTGCACTTTGTCTGCATAAATCTGGCATTTGTGACAAGATCGAGCGTAGCGGTGACAATCAGCTTCCATGGTGGACCAATAGTAACCTGTTCTCAGAATCTTCTTTGCCATCGTATGTCCACTGGAGTGGGTACCAAATGCGCCTTCGTGTAACTCTTCCATGATACGTTCCGCTGTTTTCCGGTCTACACAGCGAAGTAAGCACAAGTCGTGATTGCGCTTGTATAAGATGTCGTTGTTGAGGAAGAATTTGGATGCAAATCTTCTCAAGAACTTCTTATCATTGACAGATGCCCCTGCGGGATATTCCTGAGTCTCAAGATACCTCTTCACATCGTAGTACCAAGGTTTCTCTTTTGTATCAAGCTCATAACAATATGCTGGTTCGTCAAACCTTTCAATGATGATCTGGGGAGCCTCGTTGTCCCATCTAACCTTGAACATAGACGACATAGTAGCCAACGCGTCTGCCAACTGATTCTGTTCTCGTGGAATGTGGTTGAAAGTGATCTCTTCGAAGTAGGGGATCAAACTCAAAACATGCTCTCGATAGGGAATGAGATTCGGAGCCTCGTATCCCACTCGCCCTTAATCTGACTGATCACCAAAGCCGAGTCTCCATACACTTGCAAGAATTTGATTCTTAAGTCAATAGCAGCTTTAATACGCATGATGCACGCTTCGTATTCGGCCATGTTGTTGGTACAGTTGAAGCACAATCTGGCGGTGAAAGGCGTATGTCCGCCTGTAGGGGATGTAATGATGGCGCCAATGCCATTGCCAAGTGCGTTTGAGGCTCCATCAAAGACCATAGTCCATCGGGATCCTTGTTCAGGTCTTTCGTCTGGGCCTGGTTCTTTGCAATCAGTAACTAGTAAAACGTCTTCATCTGGAAATTCGAACTGCATAGACTGATAGTCATCTACGGCTTGATGAGGCAAATGATCGGCTACCACACTTCCTTTGATCGCTATTTGAGAAGTGTACTTGGATGTCGTATTCGGTCAAGATCATTTGCCATCTTGCTATTCTTCCGGAGAGAGCTGGTTTCTCAAATATGTATTTTATCGGATCCATCTTGGAAATCAACAAGGTAGTGTGAGTCAACATATACTGTCTTAGTCGGCGAGCAGCCCAAGCCAAAGCGTTGCAAGTTTTCTCGAGCTGTGAGTATCTTGTTTCACAGTCGGTAAAATTTTTGCTAAGGTAGTATATTGCATACTCTTTTCGACCAGACTCGTCATGTTGCCCCAACACACACCCCATTGAGTTCTCTAACACTGTCAAGTACATGATAAGAGGTCTTCCTTCGGCAGGCGGCATCAGGATAGGAGGACTCTGCAGGTACTCCTTGATTTTATCAAAAGCGATCTGGCAATCGTCGTTCCATTCCACCACTTGATCTTTCTTTAGTAACTTGAAGATCGGCTCACAAGTAGCAGTTAAATGTGCAATGAATCTGGCAATGTAATTCAATCGGCCCAAGAAACCTCTGACTTCCTTCTCGGTGCGGGGAGCTGGCATCTTTTGAATGGCTTTAACCTTGGCAGGGTCAACCTCAATACCTTTACCACTGACAACAAACCCTAAGAGTTTTCCGGATCTGACTCCAAAAGTGCACTTGTTAGGATTGAGTCTCAGCCTGTACTTCTTCAACCTATCAAATAGTTTCTGTAGATGATCAAGATGCTCTTCTTCAGTCTGTGATCGAGCTATCATGTCGTCGACGTAGACCTCTATCTCGTGATGAATCATATCATGAAATAACGTCACCATAGCACGCTGATAAGTGGCGCCCGCGTTCTTCAGTCCGAACGGCATAACCTTGTAACAGAAAGTGCCCCACTGTGTAACAAAAGTAGTCTTCTCCATGTCTTCGGGAGCCATTTTAATCTGATTGTAACCGGAGAAACCATCCATGAAGGAGAAAACCTTATGCTGAGCGGTGTTGTCAACCAGAACATCAATATGAGGAAGTGGAAAATCATCTTTCGGATTTGCTTTGTTCAGATCTCTGTAATCCACACACATTCGTACCTTGCCATCCTTCTTGGGCACGGGTACCACATTAGCCACCCACTGCGAATAAGAAGTAACAGCTAAGAAACCAGTGTTGAACTACTTCATAACTTCGGCTTTGATTTTCTCTGAAGTCTCAGGACGCATGCGACGGACCTTCTGCTTTACTGGGAGAAAACCTTCTTTTGTCGGTAGTCGGTGTACCACAATATCAATGTCCAAACCTGGCATGTCTTCGTATGACCAAGCAAAAACCTCAATATAGTCTCGTAGCATCTGAACCAACCTTTCTTTAACACTGTTCTCAAGACCCGCTCCTATCTTGATCTCTTTTTTGTCTTCATCAGTACCCAAATTCACAACCTCAACTGGCTCTTCGTGTGGCTGTATAACTCGCTCTTCTTGCTGTAGCAATCTGACAAGTTCTCCTGGCACTTCACAATCTTCCTCACTTTCGTCTTCGGCTTGGTAGATCGGATTATCGAAGTCATATTTAGCAATAACATAGCTGTTATCAACGAGATTCGGAGAGATTCTGCAGTGTATCACGTGGGTGTGTGTAAGAAACACATAGCTTTTTGAAGGGGTGATAAAGCAAAAGAAAGAAAACAACAATTGAATGCAAAAGTCCAACGATTTTATTGAATGAAAATATGCAAATGACAGATAATAACCCTCACAAATGAGCCATGATGCCCCGGGCAAGGCACTAGGCTTTAGAGTTTATTTGTTCAAAACAAAGAAAATACGAAAAGCAAAACAAAAACAAGAGCAATTACTCCTGTCTAAAGGAGATTGGTATTACGTCTTCAGTCTTCCAATTGCTGAGCCCATTGTCAGGAGTTGGGAAGATCCACTTGTTGATGTCGAAGTCGTTGTCATCGTCTTCTATAGCATGGACTCCACTCTGGCTGATGCGGAAAGGAAGTTGGCCGGCACGTTCACGGCGTATCATCTGCTGACCCTTGATGGTGAAGCCTAAACCAGACTTGTCAGATTTGAAAGGGAGATTAGGGAGCTGACCCCAAATAGTACTACCTCCTTCTTCAAAAGCAGCTTGAGCATCCTTCAGCGAAGCCATCCTAGGCGGAGCTTGTGTAACTTCAGGAGTGACAGGAGAGTTAACAGGCATGACTCTGGGAATTGTTTCAAAAGCTTGACAGTGAGTCTCGTAGAATTCACCCTCCACCTCGAGGTATCGGAATGACTGTAGATGACTGACCATATACTCTTCTTCACCACATACTGTAACAACCTTCCCTTTCACTGGGTACTTCAGTTTCTGATGCAAAGTAGAAGTAACAGCGCCCGCCCCATGTATCCAAGGGCGTCCAAGTAGGCAAGAGTAAGCTGCTGGACGGATGTCCATGACAAAGAAAGTGGAGTCAAAAGTCTGGGAACCGACTTTAACAGGCAGAGTGAGCTCTCCAAGTACTATTCGTTTAGAACCATCAAAAGCTCTCACAATTATATCACTGGGTTTCAGAACCAGTCCTTCAACATCAAGTCGATCAAAAGCAGTCTTTGGTAGGATGTTCAAAGCAGAACCAGTATCCACCAAAACATGAGACAATGTAATGCCCTTGCATTCAACAGAGATGTGCAAGGCTTTGTTGTGTTTCTTTCCGGCAGGAGTCAAATCAGCATCAGAAAATCCTAGGCCGTTGTTGGCAGCCAGGCTAGTAATACAAACTTCGAAATGGTCAGTAGTAGTGTCTTGCGGTACATGAGCATTCTTTAGAAACTTCACTAAGGCATTAGCATGAGCCTCAGAGCACAAGAGCAGAGCAAACATGGAGATCTTGGACGGAGTTTGTCCCAACTGTTCCACAATATTGTAGTCACTCTTCTTGATAATCTTCAGAATTTCCTCCATTTCCTGTTTGGAGGTGTCTTCAACAACTTCCTTTGGTACTTCTGGTTGAGCAGGATGAGTCACTGGTTCTTTTCCTCTAGCTTGGGGAATGGATGGAATAACTGGGATGCGAGCTGGAGTCGCAGTGTCTTTTGGAGGAGAGATATCTGAAGAGAAAAACCTTCCGGTTCGGGTCACCTTACTTGATCCGGTGATATTGTCAATGTCAGGAATGGTAGCTTCAATTGTAAGATCCTCAATGGTCAGAGGGTCTTGCTTGACGCCATGATAGTAAACCTCAGCTCCATAATTCCAAGGGATAACTTTGTCAGAGGAGTATGGAACTGATCTGGGAGAAGTAATGATGAGAGGTGCCACCCTAGGCACAGGATCAGCAGAGGAAATCCTTATTGTGTTAACATCAGCATAGTCTTCTGGGAAATCATCACCCCATCCGGTCGCCTTAACATCTTCAATAGGAATCTTGTAGCTCGGGAAAGATACTTCACCATGTAATCAAACTTTCCACTTGGCTGCCCCAAGGTATCCCATGCAGACGGTACAACCTCATTCACATCTTCGATCTTTAGTTTCTTAGACATGTCTTCACACAGACTCTCCACGGGTGGTTTCAGGAATAGTATTTCACGGTTATCCATCATGCGCTGAACACGTCTTCTCAACCAAGCACAACCATCAGGTGCAGATGGGCACCAACGACAATTTCCTTGGGCATCCTGGATTGACACCGGCTTGCAACAAATTCTTCTTAGCAGTCATCAGAGGAATGGTCAAGTCATCTATGTTGAAAACATAAGTATCCTCCCCAACAGCACTGGAACTTTTGTCATGGTTAGGCATAGGCGCGTTGATCACATTCGGAGTCTCAACAGGAGGATCAAACTCAATCTGCTTAGCTTCAATCATATCTTGAATCTTGTTCTTCAGAGCCCAACAGTTGTTAGTGTCGTACCCTGGGCTATTGGAATGGTAAGCACACTTAGCATTAGGATTGTATCTCGGAGAGGAAGTGTTGACACTCTGAGGAGGATCCTTCAAAGTAATCAGCTCTGCTTTCAACATGTGTTGCAAGGCTTGCAACAATGGCATGTTGATCTTCGTAAACTGTCTTCGTGGCGCGCTCTGGCTACGCGCGTTGTCTCGCTGATGTAAGATTGGAGATCACAACTGCCCCCACAGATCGAGCACGGTCGGTCTTGGCTCGGCTTTTCTGACCATACACAGCATTAGTTTCTTTCTTACCACCAAAAGATCTCTTCGCAGCATTTGAAGATGTCTCTACATGAATCTTCCCACTTTTGATACCTGCCTCAGTAAAGCTCTCATGTCAATATCAGCTCGGTGAATCCGGCTGAAGAGTTTCCAATCAGATGATTGAAGAATGGGCCTGTCAGTGTTCCCATAAACATATCGACCAACTCCCTATTGGACAAGGGTGGTTGAACTCTGCCTGCCAAATCTCTCCATTTCTGAGCATATTCTTTGAACTTCTCATCACGACCCATAGACATGTTTTGTAGTTGCATGCGAGTGGGTGTCAATTCAGCATTGTACTCATACTGTCTGTAGAAAGCATCTGCCAAGTCACCCCAAGTAAGGATACGGTCATTCTCTAGCTGATAATACCACTCCAATTGAGTTCCGGACAAACTTTCTTGAAAATAGTGCATCCACAACTTTCTATCATCAGTGTGGGGGTTGATCTTTTGAACATAGGACTTCAAATGCAGCTTCGGACAAGAAATGCCATCATACTTGGCAAAAGTGGGAACTTTGAACTTGGGAGGAATCACCACACCAGGAACAAGACTCAGATCATCAAAATTCAGCCCGGACATCTTCAGGTTTTCCACAGCATTCAGATGGTCTTCAAGTTGTTTGTACTTATCATCTTCATCAGAGTATTGGCTATAGTCAGAGCGATCCTCTCTCTCCTTCTCAGGCTCACGTTGGTTATCTTCATTATCCTTGACACTCCCTTCATTCTTGACACTTCCTTCTGAGAGCTCTATTCGGCTAACCCTTTTAGGACCACCTTTGTAGCGTCTGCCCATGTTGAGAAGACCAACAACCTTCTTCTTTCTGTTGATGAGCTTTTTCAGATCTTCTTGGCCTTGGACCAAACTGGTGAACATCTGCTGAAATTGAGCATTCTGAGATTGGAGATCTTTGACAGACTGTTTCGAGAGCCATTTCTGCTAAAATAAATAGCGAGAGAATGAGAAAACCAATCTTCAATGTACCTGTGATGCAATGTTATGCTATGATATGCGATGTTTATGCAGATGCAATGCAATGTTTTCAAGGACCTTAGAGATTTAAATTTGTTAAACAAGCACGAACAAACATTTATTAGTTCTCTTTTTATTATTCTTTTTCTTTTTAAGTACAAAAGATAGTTCAAAACAATAAAAGAAAACATATAAATCCTAAAGCTCTAGGTCTCCCATGGGCGCTTCCTCTTGGTGCCGAGGTAGGCATTGATGTTTCGCTCCTCGTGAAGTAGCTTGGTCAACTCTAGCACTTTCTTCTCACTTGCATAGCACTGAGCTTCAAAGGTATCCCTCTCTTCTTTAAGCTGAATCCAGGATCTCTTCAAGTCTTCAAAATCAGTAGGCATGTCAGGATGGGGAATAGTATAGGGTACGTCACCTATAGCAACAGGTTCCATAATTACTGGTAAAACAGGCGTGAATGGCATCATGAGGTTTTGAGCTCGAGCTCGCACCCATTTGAGGTAAGGTTCCCAAGGAATGGAGTTTTGGTGCCCCGAAGTCTTGGTATCAGTCTTCTTTACCATGCCCCAAGCGTGTATGAACCTTCGTCGGTAATTCTGGAGATCATGATTGTAGTCGAACACAATATCTTGGAGAAGCATATCATGAGGACCATCTCTTCGAGCGAAACCAAACTGACGTAGAGCTAGAGAAGGGTTGTAAGTAATACCTCCCCTTATACCAAGGAGTGGTACATTACGGAATTCTCCACAACGTTCAATGAATGTGAAGTCCTTTTGAGAGAAAAGGCTCCAACGGATATCTGAATGAGAGAGCGGCATTAGTCTTTGAGACCACTTCAACCTTTGTTCGTTCTTCAAAACTGATGGAGGAAGGTGCAAAATAAACCACCTGGATAGTAACGGTATGCAACACATGAGAGTTCCTTGTCTTTTGATAGTACGAGTGTGGAGAGAATGTAGGATGTCTCCAAGTAAAGTAGGCACAGGATTGCGGATAAGAAACAACTTGATGGCGTTGACATCTATGAATTGATCCGAGTTACGGAATAGAACCAAACCATAGATTAGCAAGGCCACAATATCTTCGAATGCATGGAAACTCATAGTCTTGAGGAATTCTCGGGCTTTCTTAATCAGGAACTTAGCAAGTAAACCCTTAACTCCGCTTCTAGTTTCCCAATTGGCTTCAATGTCTGAGCGCTTAAGATGTAAGGCGGATGCAATGTCTTCGTACCTAGGAACCTTTTCTAAACCGTTGAAAGGCATCTGGTCAAGAATAGGTATCCCAAGTAGCTTAGAGAACTCTTCCAAGGTAGGAACCAACTGATAATCTGGAAATGTAAAGCAATGGTGTTTCGGATCAAAGAACTGGAATAAGACGTGCATCATATCTTCTTCAAAACCGGAGATAACCAAGTCAAGTAAATAACCATGTATTTTGATGAACTGAGCATGGTCGGGAATTTCTGAAACCAATTCTTTGAGCTGAGAAGGTATACCCATGAAGTTGATTCGGATAGTCTTTCTAGAAGCCATAATCCCTACAAAACAGAGCAAAGATAAATCCCTAGGTCCTTGAAATAGTTAGAAATGATATGCAATGCGAATGATGTCATGATGTCATGTTTAGCACACACAAACAATTCACACAATGAGCCTAGGTTTAAGGCTTGCATGAGGTATAGGTGATTACCCCACCAAAAGTTTGAGTTGGTTCATCCTGTCCTATAATAGTAACCGGGTTCTAGGAATCTCATACCATTGATCTTTCTCGTAGGCATTTATTTCAATACAACTACCAAGTGGTTGACTGAAAATATCCTAAAACTCTGATCTCAATGAGCATAGCATCGAGTATCAACCAACCTTAGTCTGCACCAAAGCCGGCCATCTCACTACCTTTTAATGGCCAAGATGGGTCAATTAAGGTTCTACAAGTTTAGTTAGTGCTTGATGACACCACGCAGAAGCCAAATACTATCCTTAACTTGGGAATGAAGAGTATCAGGACATCTAAAGTGTCACACTAACGTATCCATCATGTTGACTGTTTCGATATACGTCTAACGGTCGCGACGATTTATTGCTACTTACCTAAAAGGAAACCCGGATCCGGGTGTAGGATCCCCCACAAATATAATACCCAAGCAACCCTGATAAAGCAAGCAAGTCAAACAGAAAGCAATAAAGGTGATCTAGAAATCCCTAAGGTATTCTCTCTTTAGGGTGTTTCCCCGGCAGAGTCGCCAGTTCTGTAATACGGTGAACTGACTTTGTAGAATTTGTATCGCAAATGTGCGGATAGCAAGAGTCGCCACCGACTTTTCTTTTATCCAATGAAGGGAAGGTAAAAAGTACAGAAAAAGACCTTCGTTAGATTCTGAGTAAGGGAGAAGGTTATGAAAAGGGAAGGTATTAGCACCCCTTTTCATCCGTAGTTATCTACGGGCTCTTAGTTGCTCTTACATCACATAAAAATGTGCTTTCTGTGTGTTTGACAAAAATGTTTTGAAAAGGCATTTCGCTTTGACTTTGTAATGATTCATGTAGGAATGTATACAAAGTGTTCGAAAATGTTTCATTTTGAAAAGAGTTTGAACTTTGACAAATGTGTGAGGTGTGAAAAATATTTGATTTAAGCAAGCAACTAAAAGTCTTATTACCTACTCAGAATGGTCGTTTTCGTATTATTTTACGTTCCTTTAGAATAGCGTTATCCATACCATTAGTTGGTAGGTAACCTTATTCATTGGATGTAAACGGGACATTCGAAGGGACATCATATGGTCATAGAAGGCAACTTGTAGGAGGTATCCTAGCACATTCGAAGGGACTATCATCATTTTTCGTAGGCGACAATCGAGGGTCAAGATCATGTATTCGTAGGCGACATCATGGGTCTATGATCTTTGTATCAAAGGGACTATGATGATTTGTTTTGAAGGCAACGGTGCTAGAATACTTCTACGTTCGAGGGACTTGACCATTTGAATTCGTAAAGGCAACGAGAGAGAATTACCCTAAGGGGTGCACGTGTGAAAAGAGTGTGTCGATTCAAATATTTTTATCTTGAAATTATGAGTGATATACGTTCGTTTTATCTTGCCATACACGCCTAATTACTAGCAGTTTATAGGGTGCGGAAATTAAATTGCGAAAATATAAAGTGCGGAAAATAAATCCTACGCTATTACATGGCTTTGGGGCAGATACATAATTTAAAATGCGGAAAATAAAAGTCCTAATTAAACTATTACATCCCATAGGCAATTACATAATATGAAAAGGAAAACGATAAAAAATTGTCCGAAACGAGATAACCTGTGAACAGATGAAAAATCGGGAAATACGAGAGAATTGAATAAGAGGAAAATGTTAGTAAAAATAGTAATTTTTGAACGAGAAAAATGTTTCATGCTGGAAATAATATTAATATGCTAAAATAATTTTTTGGGATTTTTTGGAGTTAATTTAATAATTAAAAATCAATTTAAAGTGATTTAAATGATAAAATTGAAATTAAATTAAATATGCATGCAAAAATAATATTTTTAATTTTAAAAATTAAATAAACATTTTTCTGACATGTATGCAAAAAATAAATATTTTTGGTGTTTTTTAAATGCATGATAAAAATTATGAAAGATAAATTAAATTAACATGAAAATATTAAAGAAAATAAGAAAATAGAAAAAATTGCAAAACATGTAAAAATCACTTTGCCATGGCTGGGAATCGAACTCAGGACCTTGCCTTCACAACCCCACGCCTTTACCAACCGAACCAGAGTGCACACGTGTTATGGAAACGGAGCAAATGGTTTGTAAACGAGTGTCATCTCCTGATTGCCCAGAATCACGCGCCAAGCTTCATCTTCTTCGTTTTGAATTTTTGAAAAGGTAGCGTCGGCCTCAGTGCGACGCTATAGTCCCTGCAATTCTCAAAATCTCATACACGTAATATAAATTAATTGTGAGTACATGAATCGATTGCAAATTGAATTCTAAACACGATGGTGGTAGTCTTATGGTCCAATTTATCCGTTTAAAGAAGCCCTAATTTGAGACCGAAAACCCTAGCAATGGTGATTCGTGTTCTAGGCCATGGAAATTCAATCAAACCACCCAGAAAGCTTCAAAGCTTCGTTCTAATCACAAAAACAACAACAAAACATGTTAAAAATGCATGAATAATGGAAATCGATTTTGGAAAAAGTTTAACAAACTGAAATCGTGTTCTTGCAATTCTTGATGTTTTTGGATAATGTAAAGGTCTGGGATGCTTCAAGGGATGTCAAGGAACGTGTTTGGATCCTCAAAACCAATTGAAACAAGATGGAACAAGGGCTGCTAGTTTCCTGAGAGGCACGGTTTTTTTTTAGTTAGGTTAGGGTTTCTCCAAGCAATTTTTCTGTTCTAATTCATGTGATATGCCTTGTATATTTATAATGGATGGAAATTGAGCTGATTTGAGGAAGAAATAATCATCAATCAATGCAAAGATTATTTGATTTTGTACAAAATCAAATCTTATCTTTTTTTATCAATTTTCATCAATTCCTTGCCAAATCAAACCAAATTTCGAAATTTGCCAGCTTTCTTGGGTTACTTGGATCTCAAGGATGAGAGAAAAATCAATTTGCAATTAATTTTGATTTTATACCTTATTTTTGAATTTAATTTGTATTTAAATGAATAAAATCCAAATTAAATAGAAAAATAAAGTAAAAAATCGTGGCATTGGGCTTGGATGTTCCAAATTGTATAAGGAACAAGTTTGAATGAAGAAAAACTAGGCCCATTTGCAAAAAAATTATTTTTACAAGTATCTCTCTTTGTGCACTTCTTCAAAATTGCCCAACTTGCACAAGGTGTATTTTGCTCAATTTTCAACATTTTTGAGTGTTCTTAGACTTTTTGGAAAGCTCTAAGAGTGTTGACTTTGAAAAGGACCTGTAATATTTTGATCCATACATTCCAAATGAAGCATTTTTTGAACATTCTTGTGAGACATGAAGTTGTAGAGAATTGAGTTTCCTTCAAAACAAGAGGTGGTGGAAAAGTTTCTGAGAAAGTATGAAGAAGTTATGCTCAGTCAAAGTTTGCTTGACTTTTCACTAAGAAACCCTAATTTAGAAAGTTTGACTTTTGAGCAAATCTTGAGTTTTCTTGATGAATCATGATCAACCCTTGATCAAATGATGAATGTAACTTCAAAATGAGGATGTTGACCAAAAATCATGAAGTTTGACTGTATGTTGACCACAGTTAACTTTTTGTCCAATACAGTTGATTTTCAACCATCTGAGCAATTGTCTGAGGAAACTTGACTTGTGAGGCTTGAATTTTGTCATAGAGAATCTTTGAAGCATATGAGGAGGCATGATGAACATTGGAGATGTTGGAAGTCCATCTGGAGCTGGGAAACACCAAACCCTAGTTTGGGTTGATTGTCTAGGAGAGGGTTTGTCTGATCAACCCTTGAGGAATCCTTGAGTATGGATGTATGAAATAACTTGAGAAGATGGAGGGCAAATTTTGGGGTATGACAACAAAGAATTGCTCGTTGTCAGATTTTGTTATCTAAATATGATATCGAATACCGCACCCATTAATCGGGAGACTGTAAGTGCACAGTCCTATCGCGTAGTTTTAAAAAGATATCGAACCCGCGGAGAATATAAATTGATCTATTGTTATCCTAAGTTACGGTATACAGCTAAGGGGAATAATTCTTTTAGATAATGGTTTAAGAAAAAATATAAATAAAACAGATATCGGTACGTAGTGTAGTGAACCTAAGCGGATTAAATTGAACCTAAGCGTATAAAGATGGTTAACTTAATTGTTCTGTAGAAATTATCAGTTTAAAAACCCTCAACTCACACTTTCGTGGTCTTATTTCGGATTATACTCCTAAAGCCCTATGCCTGCTCTCGCTAGCCCATAAGTGTTTAGAAAATATTCTTTGGAAACTTAATAAAATCTAATTCGTTTTAAAGCGCTCTCGCTGTATTTAAATCGAATGCCTAACTTTAGCTATCCGGTTAAAACATCACACTTTCGTGGTCTCGATCCTAACCTATTCTACTTTTCTTACTTTCGTAACGAAAAGATTGATTTTAATTACAAAAACTCATAACCATAACTTAAGTTAATTAAGCTTTTAGCTTAAGAACAATTTAATTCCTACTCTTACTACTATTACTTACCGATACCTACATGGTTTAGCTGGACATATTTATTAATTCGGACATGCATAAATAATAAGGTTCAATATATTTAAACATCTCCATAATCAAATAAATAAATATCAGGCACAGTACTTTAAATAAAATAAAATAATTATATTAAAAACCTGAAAATAAGAATACTGGAATAATCTTGTTCTTCGAAATAAACGAACATTCCACCACAAGTCGGCTGGATCTGCTCGGAGACTTCTCGAATCGAAAAGAAAATGCGACAAGAATAAAAAGCACTAGATCTAACGTAAGGTTAGATCAGTGAAAAATACACAACAATTTCCGGTGTAGAAATTGTTGTGAGAAAATTATAGAAACTTAAACTAAAATAAAAACTAAACAAAGAAACTGAAATGAAAAATAAAATAAAAATACAAAACTGAAAAGAAAATACGAAAAATAGGAAAAACTCAATAACGATTGTTCGGTAAAAATTGCCGACCATTGCTCTGTGCCTTGGATGTTGTATTTATAGCTGGTTTCGTAACTTCCCGTTTCCTGATCTTGCATGAACGTGTGATCGTGGAGGAAATATAACTGCCAGAATCATGGGAGACGGGCGTCTCAATTCGAAGAGGAAGTGTGAGACGTGGGTCTCACATCATGAAAGTATAATGAGACGTGGGTCTCCAAGGATGGAGATAGTGGGCCCCTGAAAGGGAGGCGGGTGTCTCCATGATGTGAGGAAGGTTGAAATATAGCGCGTTACGGTCGTGGCAGTTGTGTGACGGACTTAGTTTCTCAAACAGCGCGTGACGGTCGTCACAGCTTGTGGGCTGAACTTCTGCTGGGCTTTTGCTCTTCTGGGCTTAGTCTTTTGGCTTTGTATAATTATTTCTTTCTTCTTAACTCCTCCTTTTTGCTATATCACCCCTTTGCTTCATTTCTTTGGCTTTTTAATTTGATTTTTCCTCAATTTTATTTCTTTAGTCAATCGATTCTTTATTTAATGCAAATACCTGAAACAAAAGAAATACCAACATAATACAGAAATAAAATAGAATAATTAAATAAAAATAGTAACATTATCCATGAAAATTAAGTCAAATATGTTATATAAATACGTGTTATCAAACTCCCCTATACTTAAACCTTTGCTTGTCCTCAAGCAAAAAGTAAAAATGAAAATCACTTAAGCATTTTTCAAACGCAGATATATAACACAATTCAATTCGTACTTGGTTGCAATTCACTTCTTTGTTGGATAACTCAATTTTTAGGCTTCGACACCAAAATTACCGTAAAAACACTGGATACCCCATTTATGCAGACCAATTTAAGTTATGTATTATAGCTCGACCTAATACTTTTGTTTCGTTTCACCCGTTTTCATTCTGGTGCAATCACATTAAGCCCTTTACCTTACGCGCACATAGTGGAGTAACCGGTTAGTGACTTTGATCTTTATAATCCAGCTTGGAGTTCTGGTACTTATATTTGGTACTCCTTTATCCAATTACAAATTGCGGGGGATCGGACCATCATCCGCCCTACCAAGTTCAGCACTAGGAACCACTGAACCAATTCATAATGGATTGTTTGCATAAAGATTTATAGTTTCCGCAACTTTTGGATTAAATGATCTGGTAAGGATCATCTAACTTAATAAGTGCATCTTTTGATAAAAATTTCTCTTAAAAACTCTTGATCAATCACTTATATTCATCAATTCTCCACGTAGTTTCTCGTTTAAGGCGGTGCCGACTGCTTTTATAAACTACTCGGGATTACTTTAAAACTAAGTCTTAAGGTATTGGTATAATAAGTACTTAAATCGATCTAACGCGTTGGGGTTTTGAAGTGTTAGGACGATAACGATTTTGCTTTAGTCGTACTCGAGTTCTTATTTATAAAAATAAGCAACCTTAATACTAGTTGAGTATGTCAATATATACGTTTGAATTTTTTCGTTATGGCTCAAGAAAATGGAAGAATTTAAATAAGCACAAGAATTTTACATAAAAGATTAAAATTTCATAAACATGTTTTTTATTAAATGGAAATTTTGCAAT